>CM053785.1:757173956-757713956 GCA_028749045.1 Cupressus sempervirens | reverse complement strand
GCCATACTGACAAGGTGAATGTAATAGAACTCCAAACACTAGTTCCTCCTAATCTCGTTATCCTTCTTTCTTCTAGTAGTCACTCTAGTTTTCTAAAGGATTGGAGGTGGCCTAACAATAGCAGTATTCATGCTTTCCCTCTCAAAGTTTTGTACAAGAAGTTTCTATTTAACCTAGCCATTTCTCATCATCTCAATACTATTTGGATATGTAAATGAAGTCAGTCTCATTGGAACAAGCTTAGTCTTCAATTCTAGAAAATTAAAGCTAATACTCAATCACAATTTACTGCCTAGAAAATTCTCCATACCAAGCTTCTGGTGGGCTCTCTTCTTAAATTCCTCATTCAGCTACCACACTATCCCTTTTGTGGTAAAGATGAATCATCAATCCACTATTTTTGGCTCTACTCTCATGTTAGGTTGTTGTGGTCTGCCCTTAAAACCTCCATACCTCTGCTATTCAATTTCACTTGGTCATGGAAATATGCTCTTCTTGTATCCTCACCCATTCATAACATGATTGCTAACTCTTGCAAGCTGATTATTATTAAAAATATTTGGAAGATTTGATGTCAAGTTGCCTTTTCCCACTCCTTTCTCCCATTGGAAATAAAAATGCAAATTATATGCTCTAATTTGTTAACTTTAATGACTTGGCTTGTCTCCTCGATTCAGGACATTGCAACTAATGTACATTCTAAAAAACTCTATGAGCTGCTACAAAATAGAATCAAGACAAACTCCTTGTCCATTCTAGACTCGACTTTGTAGCGTGTGTAGAGATAACTCAGCAAGATGGGAGTTCTAGCTCATTAGCTGATTGTGATTTGGAGAGCACCATATCATACTACATTTTTGTTCAACTCATGTTTATCTAATATTGTAGTAGTGATGGTTAAGTCTAATGTCATGAGCATAGCACCATATCATTCTATATTGTTGGCCGACTCATGTTTAACCAGCATTGTTGTAGTGATGGTTAAGTCTGATGTCATGAGTATATTCTAGTGAGTATGCTATAAGAATGTTGTTTTATGCTGTAAAGTTAATGTTTCAAATGCTTTTTAATTCTTAGACTCTTATTCTAATTTTCAAAAAAGAGAGATTAGATTAAAGAATAGGAGACGCCCATTTTGTGTCTTGCGGTGTTGAGTTCATCAATAATTATCTTCGCTATGTTGGCTTGATGAAATCATGTGTGATGATGAGAAAAGCATAGGAAGATTAGGGCCAGCCTTAAACATCACATACTAACCAAGAAATTAAGCTTGGAAAAGTAAGTCAAACTTTGACTATTTAACACTTTTACTCTAGGAATGAAGCATTAGTGTGTGATGTTTAAGCCATTCGAAAGATTAGAGTGATAGTGTTTGCAAGGTCACTCATGTGCCTATGCATGATAGACAACTGGGATCGATGAAAATGTTGACAATGTTTGGAGGGTTGCTCATTTATTCATTGTAAGTGTTAGTTCATAAGGAACACTGGAAAGCTAATTGTTGTATAAGTTGGATGGCATTCTAAATGATAAATGAGTTACCATTTGGAAATTATTTTTCTTTGTATACCCCAATAACTCTTTGGTTTTTTTTCCCAAATACATAAGATTTGAAAATAGCTTCCTAGTTATGGTATTTGATATCATAGTAGGAAAAGATCAGAATAGTGGACACAATCTTTACTCTTTCCTATGCTTGAGTCATGGACTATTCATTATTTCCTCTCATTTTCCATATGATTGCATAGAGTTCATATTTTATGGATTGATCTTTACTAGTTCTTTTCATTGTAAACCTTTTATCAACCTTTTAATAACCATCTCTCTTTAATTTTTGAGAATGTACTAAGTAGACTTGTGATTCATTTTCGAGCAACTTAGATCGTATTAGTCCCCATCGTAAGGCAATGAGAAATTAAATAGATTTACAAAATTGTTACTAGACATAGCGCTAACAATTTATAATTTTTGAAGACAACTTCATAACTTGTTAAGTAGGTGTATCCATAGTGGGTGAACCATGAAAATAAGATACCTTATTTAGACAATTGCTTCTTTCCTTTTTTTTCTCACTTGTTTCTTTCAGTTGTTGGTTCACTATCCTTTAGAACTTCAAAAACAACCTCCTTAATAGGTTACATAACCTATTTTGTTTCATCTTGTCCCTATGCCTGGTCTTAATTGCCACATATGGATCTTCTATTTTGGAAACATGTCTTTCTAATCACTCATTGTAAAAATTCTCATTAGGCTAATCAAACACCATGATTTTTGTTTCTATTTGAGTAACATCTTTCCATTTTTTCTTCAACTATTTAACCTAAAACTTATAAGATTTGTTAAAATTCCTTGCTTCTACCATCTTTTCTATATTTTTTGTGAATAAATCATTCATTATATTGCTCAAAAAGGCATACAAATCTTGATCCCATTCTTTAAAAGTTTTTGAGAGTGTCATCCTTGTTGAAAATTGAGGGAAGAAGGTCAAACTTCTTATTCTCGTATTTGGAAAGGTAGAATTTCACCTTTCTCTATAGTAACTCCTTGCTTACATCAAAATCTATTAAAATCATTACCTGATCACATGTCTTTTTAATTGAATCATCAATGTGCACTTTATCTATGATAGTTTTTCAGAGGTTGATCATATCTTCTTTTCAATTAACCCAGTTGTGCAAAATTACCCTTAGCACATTCTCATTTTCATTAAGGTATCTTTCAATAACTAGAAGTTTTTATGTATTGTAATGGAGCAATCTAGTGTCAATTATAGATACAACGTGTTAAACAATATTCCTCACCTTTTCTTCATATACGTGTGACACCTCTATCTAAGAAGTCTTAAGGTTATTCTTTTCTTCATCAATTTCTCCATTCAATGATTCTCTAGTGTGTAATGGTGTTTGGGGAAATTTATTGATTTGGCCGATAGGGGGTGGTTGAGCTGGTGGTGATGTAATCATCATCTAGGATGATTCATTCACTAGTTTTTTTATCCCTTATTTCTTTCATACATGGTAATAATCCTGGACATTTCCTTAATTCTTCTTCCCCTCTCATTGTATACGTCCAACACCTTCTCATACATAGCATTTAGATCAATAAACTTCTTCTTATCTTTCCTAGCAATAACTAAGTTAAAACCAACCATTTCTATATTCATGAGGGTTGATTCGTCATTATCAATTTTCCCCAAATTGAAAACCATCAAACTTCCCATTTGGTTTATATTAGAGGCTTCTTGATGCCTTGACTTATCTCTTCTCTATAAAGACCATATTGCTAGTGTCACATGATGTTCACTAAACTAGACTCCTTAATGAGCTTAACTGTCTTCTACTTATATTCTATATTTACTATTTGTTTCCTTCATTATGGTATCAAATACCATAACATTACCAATATCCCATTTAGGGAGAATTAATAAACCAAAATCCTTTAGCATCTCTCTTCCTGCTTCTAGAGTAAATTATCTGAGACTTTCCACCACTTCTTCTTTTATTTCATCTCTTATAATAGAGTCCTCTTTATCAAGTTGTTCTACTTTCATCTTTTTACATCTGGCCTCAAAATTCACCATGGTTGACCTACTACTTATTTGCAGGCTTTCTCTACTACTGGATCTAACTTATTATGTCTGAAATCTTCTATTGTAAGATGCATAATTGGTATTGGAGGCTCTTGTGACATTGCTTCTTCTAATTAGGCAGTGTTAGCCACAATATCATCATGACTTCCCAACTTCTTGAAATGTTTAGCTAATGCTTTATCACTATCAAAATGCATAAGGATCGGAGAAGGTGAAATTTCACTAGTCTTTGATGATACCCCTTTTTCTAATTTCTATATTTTTGAAGAAGGCTCAGTAGGGGGACTTTCAAAATAGTGTAATTTATAAAATACGATGGGATAAGTAATTTTTTTCTCCACAATGGCATATCCAATTTTCCTCTAGAGAGTATATTTTCCTAGATTTATTTTAGACATTTTCATCAACTCATTTTCCTTATGAAGAAATGCATTTATCATGGAATTCTTATTTTCATTCAAAACATGAATAATTTCAACAAAATGGGTAACTAATTTATTTAATTTGTCACCCCACATCTTTGCATCTATTAAAGGGCCATAATTTTGATCAAGAGCAATAATACTTTCCTTTATACCCTCTACCTCTCTTTCTTGATTTCTCGCTACTACAAAGAGAATTCATTCCTAATGATATCCTTAGGGTAGTAGAAGTTATGAGTATGACTTTCTTCCATTACTCAAATTATTTTAAACATTTCATAGAAACCCTCAAGATCTATGAACCTGGCATAGGATTTTTTCATTTTATACTTTTCTCAAATGTTTCCATCCCCCTTTAGTTATTACAAATTGATGTCCAATGGTGAAACTAGGATTTTTTTCCCTCTTCATCTATTCGTCAATTCCTCCTCTTCCAATCCCCCAACGTTCCATAAGAATTTTGAAACATCAACCTTCAGAGGGACTTGGAAGGGTAGCACATGAGGATTTCCTTGAAAGTCGTAGACTCTAAATATTATAGAAACTAGGTATGGGACAATAGCTCCCTAATTCTAGCTTATCTTCAAACCTATAGCATACTCCTTTGGTCTAATTAATTGTAACAATTCCTTGGGAATCCAGAAGTTGATAAGTACTGGGATGGGTGACCTCCTAGGAAGTCTCAGTGCTTCACCCCTATGAGCATCACCTAAATCCAATGAGTGCTAAGTGTTCCATTTATTCTCATGAGAGATGGATTCATGTTGAATCAGTACTCATGAAACATGGGTCAATGAGTTTGACTCAAAATCACAATTTGACGTGCTATTGAAGTTATCTCCTACTTATTAATCGATGAGCTTAAGGGGATTTCTAATGAATGGTTCATAAGGCACAACACTTGGTCAAGGTTTTGCAAATGGGGTTACAAGCTTTGGGTTTAACCATGGAAGAAACTCCATAGTTAAGTGCGCTCAGCCTAGAGTAGTACTGGGATGGGTGACCTCTTGGGAAGTCCCAGTGCTTTACCCCTGTGAGCATCACCTAGATCCAGTGAGTGCTAAGTGTTCCATTTATTCTCATGAGAGATGGATTCAAGTTGAATCACTACTCAGGTAGAAGCACAAACTTGTGTCACCCTTTTACAAAGGAAAAGGCTAACAAAATTATAATTGTTCACCTTCAATGACATAAAACTAGTATTATTATTTATAATTTGAAAATGAAGCAAACTAATGAAATTTGTCAAAATTGATGAAGTTTAGGATTATAATTTTTAATAATTATTTGGAATAAGAAATGATATATTTTCCTATTTTTTAATGATAAATTTTTAGTTGCTGAAAAACACTGCAAATCAAGGGTCTAGTTCCCACCAAAAAACTACATGGAAATAAACTTATTTCCCTCTAGTCTCATAGTATGTTATAGATAACATATGTAGCTAGAAAAATCAAAAGTAAAAATTTCCTTTATACCTATATTTTATCTTTTATAACCATTCAAAGTTCAACTTATTCAAATCGATAGTTTTTATCTCCTACCACATTTTTCAAAATAATTCTATTCCAACCAAAAGAAAACTTATGGATTCTAAAAGAGTACTCTCTCCTCTAGAACGTCATATAATTTTTAATTTTTATTGATTTGATTTAATATTTTTTCATTCTCAAAATTGAAATCTTCCAGAGTGTTAAATTATGTACTCGTAGAAGTTTTTAATTACAAAATAGTATATCTAATTAAAACATTATGAACTCTATATGTGAATATTTTTTACTTTGAGCTCTATATAATGGTGTTTATATGTTTTTCAAAAAAAATAAAAAAAATAGTAAGAGCTATTGAAACGTCAGTTTTCTGAAATAATTGTATTTCTTTAGTAATTGGATACTAACTAGTATAAAACATGCATTTAATAGACATTTCTAATTGGAAAAGTGTCTCAAGACCATATATAACTTAGCTAAAATAAATTTACCAAGATCATATGTTTGAACAAAATTAAATTTTAGATAGAAATACTTAAATTAGGTCATTCTGATAAATCAACCTAAAAGGTGACACAACTTTGTACTTTTACCCACTCATGAAACAAGGGTGAATGAGTTTGACTCAAAATCCCATAGTTTAATCTTGATAGAAATATCATAATTTGACTTGCTATGGAAATTATATCCTACTTATCAATTGATGTGCTTAAGGGGCTTTCTAATGAATGGTTCATAAGGCACAACACTTGGTGAAGGTTTTGCAAATGGGGTTGCAAGCTTTGGGTTTAACCATGGAGGAAACTTCGTAATTAAGTGCCCTTAGGCTGGAGTAGTATTGGGATGGGTGACCTCCTAGGAAATCTTAGTGCTTCAACCCTGTGAGCATCAACTAGATCCAATGAGTGCTAAGTGTTTCATTTATTCTCAGGAGAGATGGATTCATTTTGAATCACTACTCATGAAACATAGGTCAATGAGTTTGACTCAAAGTCACATAGTTAAATCTTGATAGCAATATCACAGTCTAGGGGTTGTTAGGAGTTAATAATGCTCTCACCTTAGAGGAAATATATCTTTTAAATCTCACAAAACTAGCATCAATTATCTTCAAGGACATATTAGTGCTCCATAATTATAGCATCACCTAGATCCAATGAGTGCTAAGTGTTTCATTTATTCTCATGAGAGATGGATTCATGTTGAATCACTACTGATGAAATGAGTTGATAGGTCAATGAGTTTGACTCAAAATCACATGGTTAAATCCTGATAGCAATATCAAAATCTAGGGGTTGTTAGGAATTAATATTGCTCTCACTTTAGAGGAAATATATTTGTCAAATTTCACAAAACTAGCATCAGTTATCTTCGAGGATGTATTAGCACTCCATAATTGTACTAGAAAATTTTCTCCTTCACACTCTCTTTGTATTTTCATTTTCTTCTCAAATAAAAAACTCCTTCAAAGAGGCACATGTGCATAAAATAAATACCATCCAAATATCTTTTAAACTTTTCCTTGAATATCTATTGAAATTATTTTTTTCTTAATATCTTTAGCAATATAAGAGGCAAAATAAAAATCACATCCACCCCACATTACAGTATTTGAACCATCATATACATCAGTGGAATAGGTATATATAATCTTTCTCATCCATACCAAAAATTTTAGACAAAAATATATATACAACTTGGACATGAGGGTTGAAATATCTCTTCAATAATCATTCAGGTGTGGATGATGAAACTAGGGTTAGGTTTCCATTTTTACAAGGTGCTCCTGTAAAGGCCCATTTTTAAGATAAACCCTTCGAGTTTCATATATCACCTATAATTTTTCAAGATCAATTTCTTCATGGAGGGTGGAAGGAGGGCATAACATAAAAACTTCATGAATTACTTATGTTGTGATCTTGAATAGCCACCTCTAGAGTGGTTTCTTACCAGACAAAGAACATGACTATATTTTTTGGCAATTAGGGTTAAGAGGTCAAGATCCATAAAAATTTAGGGACAACCAACTTTCCCAATTCAAAGTTCCATACATTACTGTGAGGGGTATCTAGGTAACCACTTCATAAAAATATCAAAACCACTTCTTGTTGTGTGGACATTTATGAAAAAATTCTCCTTATCATGCAAACCCTTATCAATTTTTAATCTACAGGATCTATGGATCACCACTTTTCCTTTAGCATAATCATTAGTTGACATGTCTAACTCTTCAAAAAAATCATTGTGTACACTTCTCTTGATGGTTTATTTATCCACTAAATTCCTTTCGAGGAGGCAATTTGGAATATTGGATATCTTGATGATTTTCTTTAATTGACACTTTCACAATTAATTTTTTCAAACAAGAACAGTTACTACCACCATTTAGCTTCAAATCTATTTAACATTTGCATAGATGAACCCTATCTTGCTTGCAAGTTCCTGTAGCAATGGATGTTTTTCCTTCTCACTTGAGAAAAAGAAATCAATCACCTTTATACAAAAATGTGGTGCAAGCACTGAATTTAAGCTCAATTGTAGTCATACAAATTTGAAATAAATTCTCTATTAGGTCATTGCAGAAAGTGAGCATAAAGCTTCTTGGACAACTTTAAATATGATTCACTGATTGAGATATGATCTGACGATCCTATTTTAAACCATATGTTTTAAATCATTATTCATGTAGTGATGGGGTAGTAAAACAAACCAAATAATGCTAATTGTGAACAAATTGTACTCTATAGACCCCTTCTTGACCTTTTGAAAACTTTTGGACATGTGCCACATCATTGCATTCTTGGCTTAAAGACCTTACAAGCTTTTATAGCGAGAATGCAACCACCATAGATCTATTCAGATAAAATGATTGAAAATCAAGAAAAGAACTTATAGCTATGGGATATGTGGCATTTTGTCACTTTGTCACATTTGTTATAAATCTTGCATCTTAGTATAGCGACAAAGCGATTAGCATTGATTTTTGTTAATCCAATGGTTGGGATTCAAACATGTTACCACATACATTATCTTAGAAATGGTACTACTAAAGATACATGTACTCACATCACTTTCTCATAATTCTTAAGGATCTTACAAGTTGCTAAAGTGAGAAAGAAATAGTCATTGATCTCCTCTGGCTTGAATGATTAAAACTCAAGAAACATTACTTTATAACCAAGCCCACCTAAAACACATGTTATCTTATTACTTTCTTTCAATACTTAAAAACCTTGCACCTCCAAAATGCGACAAAGTGACAACTATTGATCCTTTCAAATCTGCTAGCTCTAAAACAAGGTGGGATAAGTCCATTTCTACCACATTGGTTGGACCTACAGGGCACGTGCCATGTTTTTGTATATCTGTGAGAGATAAAAAAAACTACATGTCTATGAAGCAAGAAAGTGACTACTGTAGATCTATCCAGATCAATGGTCTTCAATAAGTGTCCATTTTGGGTCCTTTTACTCCATGGGGTATTCCTTCAACCAATAATAATATTTCAAGTGGAGAAAAGAGAACACATTGAAAGAAAAAAACACTGGACCCACATACACTTCATCTAATTTTTAAATATGCATCACAAATGTCATTTTTTAAAAGATACTTATTTAAAACAAAACGATGCCCACATGGGTAAAACATAAAAGGGTAAAGGAGAAACAATTCAACTGTAATGAAGGTCCAAAATTGATTCACTAGCTAACAAACAAAAAAAAACCCTTCTCATGATACGATAACCTCATTCATTAAGGTTTGAGAAACAAATTCAAAATAATAATAAAGGGAAAGATCTTAGATTTCTTTTAGGGTTTTATTTTGAAAATGTTTGAAGAAACATAAAGGAAGGCCACAAATTTTCCTAATACATCCAAACCCATGATAAATTTTTAGGTAAATATCATTCCTAAAAAAATGGCTAATAATGGCCCTATCTAGGGATGATGAACAATCCATGCTCATGCAAGGGCTCAAAATTTCTAGGAGAAGCATACACCAAACCTAACATGCCTAGAGAGCACTAGGTTAACACTATACAATAAAAAAAGCATACCAAACTAGAAACAAAGAAAAAACAAGTAAGGAAATAACACACTTATATACAAAAATTCTAAAATGTACAACCCTATCCTACTATTCATAGAAAACAACACTTTTTAGTAGAAGTATTTCCTTAAGAACTTTCCATGAAATGGTAGTTCAATAGTACTATTACTAGAGAGTTCCTTCATAATATATGAATCCTCTTCCCATTTTGAGTTAATCAATTAAGGACCAAACCATATAGGGTTAAATTTCCAATGTTTCCCTTTAACTTTTAATCTTACACTCGATAGCAAAACTATATTATCTAGTTTTCACTTTCTTCTAATGGACCTTTTGTCATATAAATTCTTCATTTACAATTGTAATCAATTTTTGATGGTTTCCTCTCTCCTATTCTCATCTAATGCAATAAGATCATCTAGTCTATCTTACATATCATCATCATAATTTTTAATGAGCCTATACATCCCAATTAGTTTATTTTGTGGCAGTCTGGTGTAAATTCCATATATAAAATGAAAAGATGTTATTCAATTGCCTTCTTTACGATCACCCTATCTACCGACACTACAAGTGGTAACTTATAATTCCAAGCCTTCTTGTTTTCTTTTAGGATCCTTTTAATGATATTCAATTTTTTTTTGTTGTTGCCTAAACATGTCCATTTCTTTGGGGGTGATATAGGGAGGATGAGATTAGGTTATTCCATGTTTCTCATGTAGAATTAAATATATTCATCATATCTAAAACATGTGGCATTGTATTTTATAATTTTCTTTGGACATACATAACTAGTGATGATATTATTTAAAATTAAATAATTCATAACATTTCTAGTTGACCTCTTAGTTGGGGTGACCTCAGCCCATTTTGTGAAATAGTCAATAGCAACTAGGATCCATGAATGGCCACTAGTTGACTTGTTAGCAATCTTTCCTATATAATTGATGCCCCATTACTAGAAAGGGGCTTGCCTATCCATTGGTATTAATGGAATGTTTTGAGTGAAATTTAACTTATCACCAAATCTTTGCCTAGGGTCACACTTTCTTACTCATTCATGAGCATATCTTAGCAGAGTTGGCCACATCTTGGCCATGTAGTGACCTCTACATAGTCCACTATGCATCTCATTCAAAATCTTGATTGGTTCCTCCTTTTCAACACACTTCAATAATGCCACTTTAAAATTTCTCCACCATATCTTTCCATGAATAATAATGTACATGATAGTCCACAATTTTAGTGTGATTTTCTCATTGTCACTCATTAAGGATGAAAGATGCATGCATTGCAAATAATAGATGATGACCTTCTACCAACTAAAATAATCCATATCCCAAAATTATGGGTGATGGTCAGCATCTAGAATATTTATTTGATTTGCATCTAAGTTTGTCTATACCATCATCTTTGCCAAACCTTTACCTCTCACCAACATAGCGTTCTAGATATCTATAATTACTTTTTGAATTCTATTTATCGATCTACATCTTTTGGCTGATAATTCTTGTTGAGAAAATATATATTTAACTGAAGCACTTGAAAAAGGCTATGACTATGGTTCCTATCAAATAACACACTAATACATTATAGGACAATTTTTGACCTATTATTTAGACCAAGCTCTTAATTGGCTTGTTTAATACATTTTTTTTTGGTTGTTATGCCCGATTTGGTCAAAAATTTGACAAAGTCTAGTTCATAAACAAAAATAAAATAAAGAAAAATGATGACATTTCAATGAGGACATTTGGCTATTTTTTTAAGAGCCATTTATTTTCATTTAGTTTTTGTTTCTAGATCCACTAATCAATACTTGAAATCATTTTTTTTCTTGTCTCAAATTGTTTATTTTTAGTTCAAATAAATTTGGCTAGCACAAGTGGCCTAGGAAAGGTGGGAATACATTTTGGATAAATGTAGCTCTGGGATTTTAAACTCCCAAAGAGGCTATACAAGGTATTTTTCAAATCCTTCTACAAATCTTATTATTATAATATATATAACTAAAGAGGGAAATTATTTTAATGCATGACTGTGACAATCATGTCCTTGGAGCCTTAATCACTAAACATCATGGGATTTACTGTAATACATATTGTTGATGCTTGAGGCTATAGGTCCCTTTGTATTAATTGTCTTCAAAACTTGTAGAATTTTATTCACATGTATCTATGTGGCTATCTATCAATGTCCATATAGTCCTAATTGTAGGCTGTCATTTATCATATAAATGGTAGAACTCCTAATGAGAGGATCATAAATATTCTCACACATGCAAGGACTCTAATTGTCTTTAGGAATTTCTCCATTATTAAGATCAAAGTCATTCCTCCAACACTATCACACACCAATGTTACCTACACCCAATAATTTAAAACTAGATGGAAGTAAAATAGATTATTTATTGATAGGAAAAAAGAAGAAGTGGTGTAGAGATCATACATTTTGGTTGGGAGGAAGACATTTGAGAAACTCAATAAGTGGCTGATTTATATAAGACCATGTTTGAATTTGATGACCATCCATTTGGTGAATTCCATAGGAGGCAAGATCCATTGTAGTAGTAGCATGGTCTTCCTTTCTTGGGAGAGGGAGAAGTCATGACATCCTCGATGACCCAACACAAAGTGTTTCTTTAATGAATTGAATCTTTCACAAGAGTTGGTTATTATAAGAAAAGTTAGAACAAATATAATAGATATATGACATCATTCCATGTCATGTCAATAGAAGAGAAATATAAAATGCATCCATTTCATAAGTAAGTTAAACAAAGTAGAAAGTAAAGGTTATTTGCATCACAATTTGATGGAAAACAATGACCACTAACATGTGTCATCATTCTTTAAAAAAGAAACCATTAAAGGGAAAGAGAAAAAAATATAACGTATATATTACAAAATTTCATATTAATTGAAGAAAAAGTCTTGAATTATGAGATATATCCAAATTACATGACCCAATAAATCAAGAAATCAAAGATCATTTTCATTAAAAAAATTGACTACCAACATGATTTATCATGGATACATCACATCATCTCACATTTCTTCATATTGAATATAGAAATTACATTCAAAACTAACAACATCAATGTTGTTTGAGATGACCATCTACTACCACCATGTGTCGTCAATAGTTGATTATAAGAAAAGATGAACACATATAATAGATATTTTTGGAAATGCCAATAGGAGAGTAAGTTTTGAAAGGGGTTGTGAATTAACACTTTAAAAATTTAACCTTAAAAACAATTCACCATACACCCATCTCATAACTTTACATGTAAACTAAAATAATTAACCATACATCACATCCATACCATAAATTAAATTAACATATAACACATAAGATTTCGTTACCCAAAAAATCTCCAAAGAGAAGGTAAAACTCAGGTGGGGTTGGTACCCACAAATCTTCACTACTACCGTTGTAAATTGTGGCCTATTATGGCTACAAAGTGTTTATCATACACTATGATCTACCTTGTGAGGGGTATGTTGGAATTCTTTAGAATAATTGAGAGGGGCGGTGTGAATCAGTTATCCAAGGTACAGATCTACAAATAATTTTTTTCACAACTTAGTGAACCCATATTCATACAACATTGTAATCATGCATGTATCCATTAGATAATACAGTTACTTAAACTTTTAGGTTATTGTCAAATCAACTTTGCAAAAATATAAGCATGAATTCAATAACACATTTGACACAATAATTTAACACGGAAACCCAATTTGGGAAAAACTGCCAGTAACATGCTACTCGTTCTCACTCTTTTGAAGTGATGCCTTATGAAAGGCCAACCCTATTAAAGGTTGCAATGCACACTATTAAATGTGACCTGGTTAAAGGATTTTGATCACCCTATTAGAAGTGAGACTTGTTAGAAGACTTTAGATCATTCACTTGGAATGTCACCCGATTAAAGGATTTACAAATGATTGTTAGGTCAACCTTAATCCAAAGAATTTACCCTAGATTGATACAATGATTAGAAAGTAACAGTAAGGCTTGATCTGATAACAACTTACAACACACTTGCAGATTATAGATCTTTATTTTAGTCCTCCATTCTGCTTGGCTTTCACACACTTTAGCTCTAACATCTTGTTCACTCTTCAAGCATCCATACCCTTTTACACAGTGATATTATAGCACATTAATAATCTACTTAAGGTTGCAAAGGATTTTGATCACCCTATTAGGAGTGAGACTTGTTAGAGGACTTTAGATCATTCACTTGGAATGTCAGCTAATTAAAGGATTTACAAATGATTGTTAGGTCAACCTTAATCCAAAGAATTTACCCTAGATTGATACAATGATTAGAAAGTAATAGTAAGGCTTGATCTGATAACAACTTACAACACACTTGTAGATTATAGATCTTTATTTTAGTCCTCCATTCTACTTGTCTTTCACACACTTTAGCTCTAACATCTTGTTCACCCTCCAAGCATCCATACCCTTAAGCCTTTTTGCATTGCTTGCAAATGCAAAGCCTTCTCTTAGGTCATTGAATGAAGCAATACCCTAGACTCCTACTCTTCCTTAGGTTCTCACACATGACAACCTTTTCTTCTAACTAGTCATTTATATAAATAGAAAATTAAGATCTCTTGTCATCTATCCTCCTTCGTCCATTTTAGGGCTATGTTGGATTAGGTATAATTTAATGAATCTACCCATCATTTCATTTTATTCCCTTATAAAAACTTCTCCTTTAGTCCTCTTTGAATTCACCTCAAAATAGTTCATCTTGAATTATGTGCCACCACCTTATCAAGATTTTCTTCCACATGGTTCACACAAACCAAGAAATTAAACTTGTTAGCTTAGAATCATCGAATTCATGATATTCCTCATAATGTTGACACTCAACATTAACATTCTTCTAATGCTCAGCATATACTACATTTCCTGGCATCTACTGTCAAAATACTTAGCATGAACAAAAGTTTAATAGTGCTCACCATCAACTAAATTTTACTAATCTTACACCATATCACTCGGCTTACACTAAAATTGATTTTTCTTGGGTCCAACTAATTGTTTTCTTTGTTTACACTAACTTTCCTTGGCACCTACTGTGTAGATGGTTAAGCTTGGTAGACACAATTCATTTAACTTGTTCTTCTGAACTTAATTAGTGTATCAATGCTTTGCAACCTTAAGTAGATTATTAATGTACTATAATATCACTATGTTAACTAATCCTTGTATCTCTTTCCCATATAATAACTTAATCTTTCCTCTAGACACAATCGTTACCTCAGTTGATAAAATTCTCTTCATCAATCAAACAAATGATAATACTCAAATCATCTAAGAAATTATTTTACCATAAAGTAGTAGGTTTGACATTAGTGACAAAACAATGATTGAAACACATATTCATACTTATATTAATCTTTTTTCAAAAGGGTATGCCCAGTTAAATGCTTACAATAATTTTAGGTCTCACCTTGACTAAAGGATTTCAAACTCATAGTTAACTAAGCACTCAATTTAGAGATTTAAACCATCTTGTTATGATGACTCTCTTAAGAGATTTACTTTGTACCACTTCTTACAATGATTCTACACCTGGATCATTAGATTAGCACCTTATTTCTTGATGCCAGATCTCCTCTTTACTATTTGAACCTTGATCCTCTTGTCTAGAAACATCTCCTCTATCATTTCAGCACTTCACTCTATTACCCTTAAATTAATTCTATAATATATAACTCTATCATAGCCACCTAAGTTACCATGAATTCTCTCTAAACTGGTAGCATTCATCTCCTCATTCATTAATATCAACTTCTTTTTAGAAACAATAGTCCAACAATATATATGAGAGGGGGGAGGGGTGGTGAATTAATTATCTACTAATTAAAACATTTATCCACCTTAAATAATCTTAACCATTCAACCAAAGTAAACAAAAACCATAACAAGATGCACATACATAATTACACTAGATATGCTAACTAGGGAAACCTCAATAAGAGGGAAAACCCTAGTGGGAATCATGCCTACAAGATGATGTGCTAATATAAATATTCCTTGTTAGAGGATGGACCCTATTAGGAGTTTATTGCAATATTTAGTACATATGAGTCCCTATTAGGAGACTTTGAATCCTTATTAGAAGATTCCAACCCTATTAGATGTTGTAGAAGACAGAAGGACCCGCTACCCAAATAGCTTCTAGGACAAGGTCACCAAACTCACTATCAAACTGATCTCTCAACTATTCCTTGCAGAATAATTGTATGTATTTTACTTTAACTTCTTTCCTCTTTCCTATCATGAACCTCAGATCCAAGCATCAAATTTTGGATCACACAATAAAACCTCAACATTGAAGTTTCCTTCACTTTTTCTCTGCTATGCTTAACTTTACATTCTACTCATTATGTTACTTATAATCATTCTCATCATTCATACATGATAAATAAAAATGTCCTTCCTTTATACCAAGTCCATAAAATAATTCCTTGAGTCAGATCTTACACCTTCGCAATTAGTTATTATAGGACCACAATAAGAACAAGTTACACTTAATGATAACATTAATCTTTCGCCTTGTAACTTGAATAGTGTTCTATACATGTAATATTATGATGATCAATCTTAGCCACATCATCACCAACATGTATTCTTCACATATTTTTCTTTGGCTTTTCAAAGTAACAACTTTGATGAGAGATATAAAAAGTTTACCAGAACAAGCTTCTATAATGTCTATCTCAAAAAAATCTTCATCGAAACTTGCATAAAATCTTTTAGACTTTATATCTTATGCTTTAGAGGTTAGCTTCATAAACTAGACCCATAATATAATCTCCCTTTAACCTTGCTAGTGAAATTACTCAATGATCTATCTATACAAACTTGATCTTTAACGTTGTTCTTCTACCAGATACCACCAAAAACTCCTATGTTGACATCAATGACAAACACAGTCATGAATGTAACATGTATCATCATGATAATGATATAATCATGTTTCTACAATACTCCCCCATAGGAATATCATTAGCATTTATGGAAACATATATGAAAAAACATCTAGTTCTAAAAATACCAACTATAAAAGGTTGTTAACATTTCTTTTCAAATCCTCTTCATCAATCATTCTCCTCCATTGATATACCTCAATGTTCTTTACATCAAACTATTTTTCCATGCTATATTTCTCCTACTGTACTTTTTCCCAACTATTTTTCCAAACTATTTTTATCAACCATCAAACTCTACAACAACTATTTTTGACATGCTCAAGTGTCCGAAGAAACTGTTCAAAAACAACATCCAAAAAGAATTCTAGATGATTTTGTCCATCATAGATACTCCCCTATATAGGAAGCATCAACATTTAGTCTAGATAAATAATAGTGCTCTATTACACTAGATTGATGCACTCTTGCATCATCTATTCTAATGTAGGAAGAGGCATAACCCCTAGCATACCTCACAAATACTCAAAAGTCTCTTTGGAAAGAAGCTTAGTGAAAATATCTACATTCTTCTCTTTGATGTTTACATACTCCAATCTAATTTCCTTTTTTGCAACTTTCTCTCTCAACATGTGATACTTGATAGAAATGTGCTTGGTCGTAGAATGTAACACTAGATTCTTAGACATATTTATTGTGCTTGTGTTGTCACAATGTATGACAATAGGTTTACTGAATTCTATCCTTATATCCTTCAGCATCTACTTCATTCAAACAACTTGATTACAATTGTTTTCTACTACAACATATTCTATTTTTTTAATACTTTATGAGATATAGTCCTACTTCTTGCTTAGCTAAGACACTAATCTTCCTCAAAGAAAGAAGGCTCCACCACTGGTGCTCTTTCTTTCATCCATACTGCCTCCCCAACCAACATTAGTATAAGCACATAAAGTGAAATCATTAGATCTGTCATACCACAATCCAAACTCTAGTGTTCCTTTTAGGTATCTAAATATCATTTTGGTTTTTGCATAATGTGTTTCTTTCGGATCAACTTGAAATCTTGCAACAATTCCAACTGCATTTTCTATATCCATTTTTGTGTGAGTTAGATATATTGCAATCCTCTAATCATAGATCTATACTTATTATGCGTAATAGTAGGTGTCTCATCCTTTGTAGATAACTTGTGTCTAGTTACCATAGGTGTTCCAATTGGTTTACATGTTTCCAAAAAAAATCTTTTTAGTAGATCTTTCAAATACTTAGTCTAAGAAATAAAGATTCCTTCTTTGTCCTACACAATCTGTAATCCTAGAAAATGTTTAATTTCTCCTATCATGCTCATTTCAAATTCCTTCTTCATTTCTTCTACAAACTTGTCACTTTCATCAACATTTCCTTCAAATATGGTATCATCAATAAATATTACCAAAATCATCAACCCATCATCAATTTCCTTCTAGTATAAATTATTATCTACCATACCTTTGCTATATCCAAGCTTTGTCAAATGCTTTTCCAACATTCCATACCAAGTTCTGGGTGCTTGCTTCAAGCCATATAATGCTTTCTTCAATCTACATACTATGTCCTAATCATTTTTTAAAGGAAAACCTTTAGGTTGTTCTATGTATACTTTTTCTTCAAGTTCTCCATTCACAAATGCTAGCTTGAAATCCATTTGATACACATTGAATTTCTTATATGTTGCATATGCTAAGAATAAGCTTACTACTTCTCTTCTTTCCACAAGAGCATAGGTTTTGTCATAGTCTATTCATTCTTGTTGCGAGAAACTTTTACATACCAATCTTACCTTGTTCCTTACAACTTCACCTTATTCATTCATCCTGTTCCTGAATACCCATTTTGTTCCTATCACATTCTTGTCTACTGGTCTGGGAACCAATTCTTATGTCTTATTTTTTACTATCTATTCCAATTCTTCTTTTATAGCTTACTTCCAATAATCATCTTTACATGCTTCATCTACAATCTTTGGTTCAACTTGAGATATCAAACATAGTTCTTCATTGATTTTGCTTCTTGTCATTACACCTTTATCTTTACTTTTGATGATCTACTCAGGTGAATGATTCTTTGTCTTATTTTTACCTGAAGTAGGAGTTGTTATCTCAACTCTTAGCTCTATTGAAGATTCTAAGATTTTTTCCTACCTTAGCTCTCCTTCATTCTGCAAATCATTGTTAGTCTCAAAGAATACTTCATCATTCCTTGGTTTAGTAACAACATCATCATTAGAATTATAGTCAACTACTCTTTCTTGTATCCTAAATTTCTCACAACCTCTTACATTTTCACTTTCCTTAATTGTCTTAGTTGTCAGATTATGACATCTATAAGTCTTTCTTTTCAATGAATAAACAAGAAAAATACCTTCATCACTTCTAGCTTAAATATTTCCAATATCATCATCTCTTTTCATATAACATTTACTACTAGAAATTCTAAAATACTTAACTGTAGGTGAGTGGCCAAACCACAATTCATAAGAGGTCTTGTTTGTGTCTATTTAGACTTGTACTATGTTCATAGTGTACACTGTTATATTCACAACATCGCTCCAAAATATCTTGGATACATTATTCTTAGCTAACATAGCTCTTGCTACTTCTATTACTAACCCATTTCTTCTCTCTACTATGCCATTCTGTTCAGGGGTTCTCAAAGCTGATAATTATCTTTCGATTCCGTTAGTTTGAAAAATGATGTTCAACTCATTTCAAGTAAACTCCCTTCCTCTATCTAATCTTAAAAATTTAATCCTCATACTTGATTCATTCTCAACTGTATTCTTGAATATCTTGAACTTGTCAAATGCCATAGTTTTTATTTAAGAAATGCAACCCACATCATTCTAGAAAAATCATCAACTAAAATCATGAAATACCTTTCACCATAGAATCCTTTAGTCTTCATAGGACCACTAAGATTTGTATGTACAATCTCCAATTTTAGTGTAGTAGTAAACTTCTTTCCAGGAAAATAAGTTCTATTATGCTTTGCCAATACACACTTCTTGCAAATTTTGTTAGTAGGTTTTACAATCTTAGGAAAATATCTAACTGCAAACATCCTACTAGTCTTCACAATGCTAACATCTAACTTTGCAACCAAATATGTCATTTCAATAGGTGCATTACCTATATATTGGGTTCTTGTTCCAATTACCTTTCCATCTTTGCCTCTAATCATGCATGTCTTCTCTATGAACTACAACCAATAACCTTTATCCACTAATTTTTCAACACTCAAAAGATTGTGCTTCAAACCATCAACAAATATACATCCTCAGTGTTAGTTTTACCATCAAGATTTATACATCCAATATCTTTAACATGACACATTTCATTATTTTTGACTCTGACAATGCCTCCATTATGACTTTTGAAGTCAACAAACTTGTACATATCACCACTCATATGATGTGAACAACCACTATCAAGTATCCAATCAGATTTATTCTCAACCTATGATAGCAAAGATATGTTCTTTGGACTTTCTTATTTAATAGCTACAAATCCTATTTCATCATCACTAACACTTACTAGTTGTGAATCAAAGTCATCGTCTTCATTTTCATATAGACACTCTTTATCTCTTCTAGGTTTGAAATTTCCTTTATAAATTTTCTATCTTTTAGGACACTTAGATGCATAATAAAAAAATTCATTGCAAGTTGAACATTTAAAGATTTTCTTACCATCCTTTTCTCTTCTTACCAAAAGGGATACTCCGTCTTCTATCTTTCTGGCCTCATTGGATCTACTACCACTAGCAAAGTCTCCTCTAGAACTTATGCTCCTTGATAAACTACATCAAATATTCAAGGCACTAAATGTTGTTTTTGTTCTAGTCAATTCTTTGAGTTGTCTTAGCTCATTTTCAATTGCTTCAAGTCTCCCAAGCAAATTTTCCTTTTGTGAAATCTTTGGTACAAGATATAAACAATTGTATCATTTGAACTGCTTTCTTAAATGGTTGTGTTAATCTCTTTAATATCTTCCATTTCACCTCATCACTCCTTTGCTTACTCCTTGAGATCTAATACCTGCAGTAATTTCAATTATCCTACCTACATATGTTCTTATAGATTCATCTTTCATCATTTTAGCATCTTGAAATGCACAAATCCAACTTTGTAGCCTCAAATTCTTAGAATGTTCATCACCTTCAAAACTATTTTCCAAAGCTTTCCAAATCAAATGAGAAGTATCCAGTGATATTACTTGGTTGTATTCAATTTTGAGAAATGCAGACAATAGTGCTTCACTAGTTCTCATGTAGCACATGAAAAGACATCTCTCTCTCTCTCTCTCTCTCTCTCTCTCTCTCTCTCTCTCTCTCTCTCTCTCTCTCTCTCTATACAAGTTTCCAAATCACTTTCAACAATGATTGTCTTTGTTGATTTTGTCAAGATCCAATATCCTAGACCCATACACAATAGTTGTATCTTCATCTTTTCCTTCTAGTTGTCATGATTTGTTCCATTGAACTTTAGACTATCATTCTTGAATAAGTTTTCAATGGATCTCCCAAAGTTGTTAAAATTTATCTTCAAGGACATAATGCTCTGATACCAATTATTAGAAATAATAGTCCACCAAGATAACTGAGAGCTAGGGGGGTGAATTTGTTATCCAATAATTAAAACATTCATCCACCTTAAATAATATTTAACCATTCAACCTAAGTAACCATCAACTATAACAAGATGCACACACACAATTACACCAAATGTGTTAACTACGGAGACCCTTGATAAGAGGGAAAACCCTAGTGTGAATGATGGCCACAAGATGATGTACTAATATAAATATTCTTCATTAGAGGATGGACCCTATTAGGATTATATTACAACATTTAGTACATATGAGTCCCTATTAGGAGACTTTGAATCCTTGTTAGAAGATTCCAACCATGTTAGGAGTTGTGCCAACCCTGTTAGGAGTTGTAGAAGACAAAAGGACCCATTGCTCAAATAGCTTCTAGGACAAGATCACCAAACTCATTGTCCAACTTATCCCTCAACTGTTCCTTGCAGAACAATTGTACATGTATTGTACTTTAACATCTTCCCTTTGTCTAGTTAACTGGACCAATCATTGTTAGACTTGTAGACTAGGTCATAAACCTTGGATCTAAGTATCAGACTTTGGATCACATAATAAAAACTTGGCAATGGGGTTTCATTCACCTTGGCTCTGCTCTACTTAACTTTTCATTCTACTCTTTGTGCTACTTACAATCATTTGCATCATCCATAAATGATAAAGGAAAATTCCCTTCCTTTATAGCGAATCAATAAAATAATTCCCTAAGTTAGTTGTTACACCTTCTGAATTCATTATTATAGGACCACAATAAGAACATGTTACACTTAGCAATAACAATAATCTTTCTCCTTGTAACTTGAATAACATTATGTACATGTAATATTATGATGAGTGAGATTAACCACATCATCACCATCATGTCTTCTTCACTTCTTTGTCTTCAAATTTTTAGAATAACAAATCTGATAAGAGATATAACAAGTTTACTAGAACAAGTTTTTGTAAACTCTATCTCAAAATAGTCTTCATCAAAACTTGCATAACTTCTAGAATTAGTATCTTATGCTTCCGAAGTTAGCTGCATATACTAGACATATAGTATAATCTCCTTTAACCTCGCTAGTGAAAGTACTCAAAAATCTATCCATACCAACTTGATTTTTAACATTCTTCTTCTACAAGATACCATAAAAAATTCTATGTTGACATCAATGACAAACACAGTCATGAATATTACATATCATCATGATAATGATCTAATCATGTTTCTACAATACTCCCCCATAGGGATATCATTAGAATTCATGCTTTTGACAATCTCCACCTTTGACATTGATGGAAACATTAATAAAAAATATCTACTTCCAAAAATACCAATTGCAAAAGACTATTAACCTTTCTTTTCAAATCCTCTTCATCAATCATTCTCCCCCATTGATATACCTCAATGTGCTTTACATAAAATTGTTTTTCCATGTTGTATTTCTCTTATTGTATGTTTTCCCAATTATTTTTCATGTCATACTTCTCCCCCATTGACATCAATGTCAAAGGTTTCAGCAACTATCAAACTCTACAATAAATGTTTTCCCAATTATTTTTCATGCTATACTTCTCCCCCATTGAAACTGTTTAAAAAAAAAATCCAAAAAGAATCCTAGATTACTCTGTCCATCATAGATACTCCCCCATATAGGAAGCATCAACATTCAATCTAGACAAATAATAGTGCTCTATTACACTAGAATAATGCAGTCTTGCATCATCTATTCTGATGTAGGAAGGGGCATAACCCCTAGCATACCTCACAAGTACTCAAAAGTCACTTTTGGGAGAGGCTTAGTTAAAATATCTACAATCTATTCTTTGGTGTTTACATACTCCAATCTAATTTCCTTTTCTGCAACTTCCTCTCTTAACATGTGATACTTGATAGGAATGTGCTTAGTCCATGCTTATCTCTTATTGTCATAAATTGATGATTATGTCAGCCAAAAATGGTTTACATAGAATTTTTTGCCATAACAAACATCTATCCCAAAAATTATTCACCCAAGATCAATAGGCTCTAATGCTTGTCCTTCACTATGCTCTGAATATTTTTACTCGGTTGTTGTATAACTTGACACTTACTATTTCTTGGTACTTGAATCACTTTACATGTATAGACTACTCAATACTTGAGTGACTCAACTCATATTGTCTAGTTGACATTGATTAGTCATATTACTCAGCATGGTACCATATGTTAATTTCCATCAATAATAATGTACACAATAGTCCATAATTTTAGTGTTCTTTTCTCATTATCACTCATTATAAATGGAACATGCATGCATTACAAATAATAGATGATGTCCTTATACCAATCAGAATTATTCATATCACAAAATTATGGGTGATGATCATCATGTAGAGTATTTATTTGATTTTCTTATAAGTTTGACTATACCATCATCTTTGCCAAACCTTGACCTCTCACCAAATTAGTCATCTGGATATTTATATTGAATTCTTGAATTCTATTTATCCATCTACACCTTTTGGTCAACACTTATTATTGAGAAAATATATATACTTCTATGTGGGAGTATTGTAGATACATGATTAGATCATTATCATGATGATATGTTACATCCATGACTTTGTCTATCATTGATGTCAACATAATAGTTTTTTGTGGTATTTGATAGAAGAACAATGGAAATATCAATTTGGTATGGTCAAATCATTGAGTACTTTTACTAGCAAGGTTAAAGGGAGATACTACTAAGTGTTTATCATATGTAGCTAACCTTGGAAGAAGAAGATATTAAGTCTAGAAGAAGGTATGGAAGTTTTGGTGAAGATTGTTCTAAGAAAGAGTTTACAAAAGCATATTCTAGTAAATTTGTTATATCTCTTAGTAGAATTGTTACTAAAAGGCAAGGTTAAAGGCCTATAGAATACATAATGGCTATGATGTGGCTAAGCTCACTCATACTAATATTACATGTATTTAAATTTACTCAAGTTATAAGGAAACTGATTAATGTTATCACTAAGTGTAACGTGTTCTTATTGAGGTCCTATAAAAATTAATTGAGAAGGTGTAATGGCCAACTCAAGGAATTGTTTTATGGATTTGGTATAAAGGAAGGACATTTTTCTTTGTTATGGATGTAAGAAAGAAAGAAGCACGAAGAGAAAAATAGAAGAGAAATAGTTGATATGTGAAGATAAGAAGAGTAGAGTGAAGTTGAAGAGAACTTCATTGCTGATGTTTTATTTAGTGATTCAAAGTTTGATACTTGGATCTAAGGTTCTTAAGCTGGTCTACAAGGTCTAACAATGATTGGTCTAATTGAAAGGATAGTGGAAAAAGGATAAAGCATAGTACGAACAATTATTTTACATAGAGTAGTTAAGAGATTAGTTGGACAATTAGTTCAATGGTCTTTTCCCATAAGCTATTTGGACAGTGGGTCCTTCTACATTCCACAACTCCTAACAAAGTTGGGATAGTTCCAAATAGGGTTGGAATCTCCTAACAGGGATTCAAAGTCTCCTAACATTGACTCTTATGTACTAAATGTGTTTATACACTCCTAATAGGGTCCATCCTTAAAGAAGGAATATATATTTGTATATCATTTCGAGCATCATTCCCACTAGGGTTTTCCCTCTAATCAAGTGTTTCCCTAGTGAATAAATCTAGTGTAATTGTTTATGTGCATCTTGTTATGTGTTTTTGTTTTCTTGGGTTGAATGGATGAGATTAATTAAGGTTGATAAATGTCTTAATTGGATAACTAATTCATGTGCTACCTCTCAATTTTCTACATGGACTATTATTTGTAATAATTGGTATCAAAGCATTAGGTGCTTGAAGACAAAGTTTAACAACTTTGGAAGATCCATGGTGAACATATTCAGAAGGATAGTCTAAATTTTGATGGAACAAATTATGATAACTGGAAGGAAAAGATGAGGACACGTCTGTTGTACATGGGTCCAAGATATTGGATCTTGACAAAATCGGATAAGATAATTTTTTTTGAAAGTGTACTAGAATCTTGTACTGAGGATGAGAGAGAACTTTTCATGTACAACATGAGAGCTAAAGAAGCACTATTGTCTGCACTTCCTAAAATTGAGTACAACCAGGTAAAAATGCTTGATACTTTTCATAAGATTTGGAAAGCTTTGGAAAATAGTTTAAAAGATGATGAACATTCTATGAAATTGAGGCTACAAAGTTGGATTTGTGCATTTCAAGATGCTAAAATGATGGAAGATGAATTATAAGAACATATGCAGGCATAATATTAGAAATTACTACACGTATCAGATCTCAAGGAGGAACCAAGAAAGATGATGAGGTGATCTGGAAGATATTGGAGAGTTTAATGCTACCATTTAAGAAGGTAGTCCAAATGATATAGTTGTTGATCTCTTATACCAAAGATTTTACCAAGGACACATTACTTGGGAGACTTGAAGGAATTGAGAATAAGCTTAGATAGTCTAGAGAATTGTGTAGAATAGAGACATCTTTTAGTGCCCTAAACATTCGACCTAATCTTTCAAGGATTATAAGTGCTAGAGGAGCTTTTGCTAGTAGCAGTAGATTTGATGAGGACAAAATGATAGGAAGAGTAACCCTTCTTGTAAAAAGAAAAACTGATGGTAAGAAAATATTTAAATGTTGGACTTTTAATGAATTTGGTCATTGTGCATCTAAGCTTCCTAAAAGAGAGAAAAAGTATACATGAAAGTTCAAGCCTAGAAAAGATAGAGGTTGTTTGTATGTCAATGAGGAAGATGATTCTAATGAACAACTAGTAAGTGTTAGTGATGATGAAATAGGATTTGTAGCTATTAAAGAAGAAAGTCTAGAGAAAATGGCTTTGGTATCATAGATTGAAAAGAAATTCTATTGGATAATTGATAGTGGTTGTTCACATCATATGACTAATGATATGAAGAAGTTTTTTTACTTTAAAAGTTATGGTGGAGGCATTGTCAAATTTGGAAAGAATGCAACTTGCCATGTTAAAGGTATTGGATCTATAACTCTTGATGGTAAGACAAACACTGAGGATGTATATTTTGTTGATGATTTGAAACACAATCTTTTGGGTGTTGGATAGCTAGTGGATAAAGGTTATCAGTTACAGCTCACAAAGGAGATAGGCATGATTAGAGAGAAAGATGGAAAAGTAATTTGAATAGGAACCAAATTTGGAGGTGATGTATTTTAGTTGAATCCCATTAAAATGACATGTTTGGTTGAAAATGTAGATGATAGTTGGTTATGACATAAGAGATTTTGTCATATAAACTTTGACAACATTATGAAAATGAGTAATATGTTTACAGTTAGAGATTTGCCTAAGATTATAAAGCCTACTAACATAATTTGCAAGGAGTGTGTGGTGGCAAAGCATGATAGAGCTTCTTTTCCTAGAAATAAATTTACTACTATAGAAAAGTTAGAGATTGTACACACAAATCTTAGTGGTCCTACAAAAACTAAAGGATTCTATGGTGAAAGATATTTCATGATCATTGTTGATGACTTTTCTAGAATGATGTGGGTTGCATTTCTTAAAGAAAAATCTGAGGCATTTGACAAATTCAAGATATTCAATAATAGAGTTGATAATGAATCAAGTATGAAGATTAAACGTTTAAGATCAGATAGAGGAGAGTTTACTTGAAATGAGTTTAATATCTTCTGTAAAGATGATGGAATCAAAAGATAGTTGGGCATATGCACCGAGTTGTGGTGCCAAAAAGATGACAAGTATTTTTTTTTTTCTAATTTTCAATAGCACATACACACTATTCTGTGACCAAAAAGTTATATGATTGGCTGCAGACCTGTGGCCCATCATTTTCATTTTGTTTTTTGGCTCTCCAACAACGTGTACGCGGGTTTGACAGCGAAATTTCACCACCATTTGCGAAAATACCTCCTCACCGACGAAATCCAAGACAACGAGCACACCCACGATGACAAGATAAGTGATATAAACTTAACTTTGCATTGTTTAATATGTTTTCCATATTGTTTTATTGATTTTTGATATTCTTTTGTAGGATTTTTACAAATTTCATTTAGATTTGTTTATTTAGTTGAATTTCAATTGATTTTTTATTAGGAAATGTCCATAATCAACCAAAAAATCCACAAAACCCTCAAGAACCTCAAAATCAAAACCCTCCTCAAGAAGAACAACAAATTCCACAACCTGAACCAATTGCAAGACCTCTGCCAGGCACACAAGAAAATATAATAAATGAAATAGAGGGGCAAAACTAAATTAGAAAGACTCATTGCTCGGTTGAAAGAATGCAGACAAACCAATCAAATGAGGGCTCAATTGGCATCATCCCTCAAATCCATTAACACTCAGATAGCCTCAGTTAGTGGTTAGTTAGATATTTGGTGGGCTAAGAGGGATGAACAAAAAAGATTTTATGCAAATAAATTGTCATATGAAGATGTTAAAAAAAAAGAAATACCAAAAGGTAGTATATATGCATTATTTAGAAAACCCGGTGAGCAAAATACTGTTAGAGAGGGTACTAAATGATTCCCCATCCATTGGTGCATACACGATGCTATTAAAAATAATTTTTGGGATAGATGGTGGATGGTTTTTGATGCCCCTCCTTGCAACAATCATGAGGTCCCCATGTATTTTTTGAAGAAATTATATTGTGAGTTTGTCCTTGGGAAGATCCCCAATTATTTTGATATGTTAGACTCCTAGGGTAGAGGTGGGGGGTCATCATTTGAGAGACCAGGAGCACATCGTGACCCTAATGTAGTTAGGGCACCTGTGGTCCATCCATAGCACGAGCATGTGATTATTCCTTCAGTTGTGAAGGAACATGTAGAGGCCAACACTCTAGGGACCATTAATGCTTTGACACAGACCCTCATCCATTACATGAGCCCATTAGTTGAGGGGGAGCCTCCTATGCATCATGGTCACATGTGCACTTCATGTGGATCCCTATGCACATTTGGCACTCATGTCGGAGATGGTGTGGACGATGGGCTTGTCACTGATTAGTTCCTAAATGAGACATTTGGCATTGACACACAGGTAAATTACTAATTCGATCAAATTTCATATGTATAGTGAATGATTAATTAATTGGCATTTATTGACATTGTTCAAAATTTAGGGTCAAAGTGTTGTTGGGCCTAACAGCAATCCTCTAGGCCCATTTTTTGTCCCTTCGACGAGTCCTAAGGTATGTATCAATTTAATCATTTTAATTAATTCATATATTTATTATGTAATCATATTAAGGATTGACAAAAAAAATTATGCATGTGCATCAGTTCTCCATAGGACCCTCAACCTTTACCACAGACACAAAGAAGAGACATCATACGAGCTTCACACAGGTACAATTGTTTCATGTTAATTTAATTCATTTTATTATATTTATTCCATGTTTCATGTTAGATATAACGTGTATTGTATGACATGTAGCTCATGATGTCAGACACACCTCCTCATCTGCGACAGTTTGTTGATAGTGGAGTGGCCGCAGCTGTGGCTAGCTCACAGCCACGGACAAAGGTATGAAAGAATTTTCTTCATTTTAGTTTTTGTTTATAATAGTTAATCTCAAAATTTCTTATGTTATTTATAATTGATTATATTTATTGAATTGTTGTAGGGTCTTGTCACGCCTGATTGTCCACAAGCATTTGAGGTGGACTTATAGAGTGACTATTTGTTGGCGGTAAGAAAATAATTGATTTTGTCTATACATATATTTGATTTCAACGTATAATAAATATTGATTCATATCTACTTTCCTTGTATCAATTGGACCTAGAGAAGAGCCTCAACAAGAGGCCAAGTGAGTGTGTCAGGAGGGCCTCATCATCTCCACTATCTCCCTCCACACGACGGCAGAGGATGTTGAGAGACTTGTTTCCTTCCCCATGCATATATATATATATATATATATATATATATATATATATATATATATATATATATAGGCATCAGAGAGACATATTCGACATAAATTTGATGTACATATGACATTCTATATTTGATTTATGACATTATTGGTTAATATATGATATATTTGTGCATATACGACATTATTTGTTATCATAATATATTATGTGTTTGTTAATGTATATTACATTATTGGTTATCATTTTATATTATATGTTTGTTCATGTATGACATTAAATTAGATATGTTCGTGTATGACATTAAATTAGATATGTGCATGTATGAAATTAAATTCAATTGCTAGAGAGTTGCCATTATGTCTACCAACTAGTAGATGTTCCTTTTTGCTTTATTAGTATTTCTCAAAAACTATAAAGAAGTTGTTTTTGGTGAATAGTTGTAAACAATTGTGATCATTGACTTCATGTACTCATGGCTTTGGCTGCGAACACTCGTAACTTTGGCTATAAGCATCCATGTATTTGGCTATGTGCACTAGTGGCTTTGGCTGTGAGCATTTATGACTTTGGTTGTAGGCACAATATAGCCTTGGCTGTAAGTTGTCTTTCTTGCTGCATGTCAAAGTTACCTTCAAGAATATCATTAGTCTAAGATCATTACAATTAAAATACTATGACATAATACCTTTGAAATAATAGTCTTTAACCCATTACTTTATTTGTTAAAACATCATGTAGTAACTACTATAGTGCTTCTACTCAAATATGTTTTCAAAAATACTTAGTATGGCAAAGAAATGTCTATGGAAAGCTTGTCAAATAGGATATTGAAGAACTAAATGTGGATAGTCATTAGTACCCATCAATAAGAACACGAACATCTTTCTCAAGCAAGCCATATTGCATTAGCTTAATTTATAAATTTCCTTTGCAAATAACTAGAAGATGCTATGAATCTTAATACAGAGTTAATCACGAACTCATTATTCCATCCAAGAAGCATATATCACCCTAAGCCAATTAACCGACAGGATAAAAATTAATTCAATTTCAACAAAATTTTGAGTATAACAAGCATCTTAGGGATTCTTACAAGAATTAACACGATGTTCACAAGAGCATTACAAGTTCTTGTAATGCTATTTCACATATTGTAATCATATTATGTTTTGAATGGCCATTTGTGTTACAAGCATAAATGTTCTTTAAGGTCTTTTAATTCTAGACATGAATTTTATTCTGAAGCTTTTTTATGACAACCCACTCAATGCATATATTGTTGTTCCACATTATGTTGATTTGACTTTTATTGGTTGATTTGGTTCTAGACATGACGTTATTCACTACCTTTTTTATATATTATTTTTTTGTAGTGAGGTTCTAGCCTGAATGAATGTATTAATCATCAAAGTTGTGAACCTTGGTCAAGATCCTTACAAATATATTTTCAAATTGGACCTCAAATAGTTTTCTTAGTCACCCCCTCTATACAGATATTGAAATTGTAGTTAATTACAAAATTAATACTGAATTAACACAAGTTTAATTGAGAAGTATTATGTACCTCAATAGGCTAGATTATTATTGATCGGGAAGCTTTATCTTAGAGCAGTTGGTTTCTTAAATCTTTAGTGCAATGACACTCTTATGGAATGTGGAATTAGGTATGCTAGCTAAGGAGCGTTCTTTAAAAGCCAGAGGAAACTCAAGACTCACATGTTTCCAATCAATATAAATGTTTAAATCGCTTCTCTAATTTTTTCTGTTTATGATCTTCTTAAAACTTAACTTTCTAAATGCTTTGATGGGGAAATAAAGATCTTCTAGGAACTAAAGGCTAATCATGTTTAATACTTACAATTCTCTATTTTTATCTAATAATTTAAAAAAGATTGTACAAGTGTTTTCAAAGAGCAACACTTGTTACTAACATCGTAAGAAGGAATATCCAAGGAGACTTACCACTAATCCCCCAACACCAAATTCAAGAGAAAACAAAAATCCACTACTAAAGAGATAGTAACAATGATCATCCCTAGTCTCTCCCTTATCACAAAATGATTACCATCAAAATTTGCATTTCCAATTGTGTCATGTGCGTTGAAGTGATAGTAACATTTTCACTCTCTGACCTAATGTCTCCCATTTTTGAAACTCCTTGGGAAGGGCAAGGCCATCTTCTCAGTACTTCAATATACAACAAGTTCCATTTTTTCCCATATTGATAATCGTTGACTTAAAGTATAGTCAAAGTATTGACAACCCATAGGAACTCAACCTTTGAACATCCCATCTATAAATGACCTCATAAAGAAAGTTCAATAAACCCACATGAAATAGTGAAACAAAAGTTGCATACTTGTGAAGATGATCAGACTGCAGGTGATCAATATGTCTCAAATCTATATTCAGTTCTTTTACTATGCGTATAAATGGTTTGTTATATAAAAGACTTATATCAACTAGATAAATAATCATTTTCTTACTATGCTATCTGTATCCTTGGTTGATCTCTGGTAGACCATTTATTAACCATCCTCCTTTGATCTATAGGTCACTGTATTAATCTGGTTCATCTTGTCTCTACTCAAATTAATAAGAATTTGCAATCTCAGGGATTGCCAAAAGAGGAATGGGTCCAAGTGGAATTAAAACATAATAAATAGTGCATTAAAAAAAGGAGAATGGTATGTTCTTCACAATCTACTCCCTTATACATTCTATCAATGTTCCACATTGAACCTGATAGAGAACATCACAACACATAACTAGCAACATAGAACATACCTCCTAGCCACCTCAAGAACGTAAAATTTCAAAAACCAAAGTGCACAAGTTTAAATTCAAAGTCTCAAATGTTAAGAGCACAACAAATAAAAATAAATAAATAAATACGAACAGAACCCACATTTGATGGAATCACAAAAAATCTGGTGGCTAGATAGTTACAAGCTGATTCAAGCTAATCCTTCATCACCATTAAGGTTGACAATAACATACCCAATTGAAAACCAATTTACATATACAAAGTGACTAACATTACTCACAAAGAGGGAGTAGAAGCTACACACTACCTTGCATCTAAGGTGCGCTAAAGAACATAACCAAACTCTAGGAGATCATATAATCCTAAATTTACATAATCTGGTAGTAACACATTTCATTAACCTATGAAATATTTACCAAGTTCCATGATTTTTCTTTCCAAAGATGACATGCTAGATACGCTTTCCAACAATATAATTAAGATCATTCCATCACATACTGCAAGTTTTAGCATCACCAGAGATGGCGTTGTAGAATGAAAATAGAATGTGATCTCCAAAAAGTGAGAGAGGTTATTGTAGGACTCTGCAACATGGTCCTATAGGAATTGGAATCTCATCCATATCTTGCATGAGCTTTGAGATATGCCCCATCAAAGATTGCAGCCCTGTGGCATTTAGTGACCCTTAGGGACATTCCGGTTCAGTGTGCCTAAGAATGTTTGAGCACTGAAGGGGACAAGATGAGGTTGGGGATAGGGTTTACCTAGCCACCTAAAGCTAATGGAGCAGACAATTTGATCCCATGAGGAAATATGAGAGAGATTTGGCAGGTGGCAACTTTGTACTGGCCAACACTGCAAGTTTCAGTATCACTCGAGATGGCATTGTAGAATGAAAATAGAATGTGATCTCCAAAAAGTGAGAGAGGTTATTGTAGGTCTCTACAACATGGTCCTATAGGAATAGGAATCTCATCCATATCTCACACGAGCTCTGAGGTATACCCTATCAAAGATTGCAGCTCTATGGCATTTAGTGACCCTTAGGGACATTTCGGTTCAGCGCACCTAAGGTTGGCGATAGGGTTTACCCAGCCACCCAGAGCTAATGGAGTAGATAGTTTGATCCCATGATGAAAGATGAGAGAGATTTTGCAGGTGGCAACTTTGTACTGGCCAACACTACAAGTTTCAACATCACCCGAGATGGCATTGTAGAATGAAAATGAAATGTGATCTCCAAAAAGTGAGAGAGGTTATTGTAGGTATATACAACACGGTCTTGTAGAAATAGGAATCTCATCCATATCTCACACGAGCTCCGAGATATGCCCTGTCAAAGATTGCAGCCCTGTGGCAGTTAGTGACCCTTAGGGACATTCTAGTCCAGCGCGCCTGAGAACGTTCAAGAATTGAAGGGGACAAGATGAGGTTGGGGATAGGGTTTACCTAGCTACTCAAAGCTAATGGAGCAGACAGTTTGATCCCACGATGAAAGATGAGAGAGATTTGGCAGGTGGCAACTCTGTACTTGCCAACACTGCAAGTTTTAGCATCACCCAAGATGGCATTGTAGAATGAAAATGAAATGTGATCTCCAAAAAGAAATAGATTTTATTGTAGGTCTCTGCAAAATGGTGTTGTAGGAACAATAATCTCATCCATCTCTCACACGAGCTCCGAGATATGCCCCATCAAAGATTGCAGCCCAGTGGAATTTAGTGACCCTTAGGGACATTCTGGTTCAGCGCGCCTGAGAACGTTTGAGCACTAAAGGGGAAAAGAAAAGGTTGGGGATAGGGTTTACCCAGCCACCCAGAGCTAATGGAGTAGACATTTTGATCCCACGATGGAAGATAAGAGAGATTTGGCAGGTGGCAACTTTGTACTTGCCAGAACTGCAAGTTTCAGCATCACCTGAGATGGCATTGTAGAATGAAAATAGAATGTGATCTCCAAAAAGTGAGAGAGGTTATTTTAGGTCTCTACAACATGGTCTTTTAGGAACTAGAATCTCAGCCATATCTTTCATGAGCTCTGAGATATGCCCCGTCAAAGATTGCAGCCCTGTGGCATCTAGTGACCCTTAGGGACATTTCGGTTCAGCGCACTTGAGAATGTTTGAGCACTGAAGGGGACAAGAAAAGGTTGGGGATAGGGTTTACCCGGCCACTCGGAGCTAATGGAGTAGACAATTTGATCCCACAAGGAAAGATGAGAGAGATTTGGCAAGTGGCAACTTTGTACTGGCCAGCACTGCGAGTTTTAGCATCACCCGAGATGGCGTTGTAGAATGAAAATGGAATGTGATCTCCAAAAAGTGAGAGAGGTTATTGTAGGTCTCAACAACAGGGTCCTGTAGGAATAGGAATCTCATCCATATCTCACATGAGCTCCAGGATATACCCCGTCAAAGATTGCAGCCTTGTTGCATTTAGTGACCCTTAGGGACATTCCAGTTCAGCGTGCCTGAGAACATTCAAGCACTAAAGGGGAAAAGACAAGGTTGGGGATATTGTTTACCTGACCACCTGGAGCTAATGGAGCAGACAGTTTGATCCCACAAGGAAAGATGAGAGAGATTTGGCAGATGGCAACTTTGTACTGGCCAACACTGCAAGTTTCAGCATCACCCGAGATGGTGTTGTAGAATTAAAATGGAATGTGATCTCCAAAAAGTGAGAGAGGTTATTGTAGGTCTTTGCAAAATGGTCCTGTAGGAATAGGAATCTCATCCATATCTTGCACGAGCTCCAAGATATGCCCCGTCAAAGATTGCAACCCTATGGCATTTACTGACCCTTAGGGACATTCCGGTTCAGCATGCTTGAGAACATTTGAGCATTGAAGGGGACAATACAAGGTTGGGGATAAGGTTTACCTAGCCACTCAGAGCTAATGGAGTAGGCAGTTTGATCCCACGAGGAAAGATGAGAGAGATTTGGTAGGTGGCAAGTTTGTACTGGCCAACACTGCAAGTTTTAGCATCACCTGAGATGGCGTTGTAGAATGAAAATAGAATGTGATCTCCAAAAAGAGAGAGAGCTTATTTTAGGTCTCTACAACATGATCCTGTAGGAATAGGAATCTCATCCATATCTTGCACGAGCTCCAAGATATGCCCTATCAAAGATTGCAGCCTTGTGGCATTTAGTGACCCTTAGGGACATTTCGGTTCAGCGTGCCTGAGAACGTTCAAACACTGAAAGGGAAAAGATGAGGTTGGGGATAAGTTTTACCTGACCACTTGGAGCTAATGGAGTAGATAGTTTGATCCCACAACGAAAGATGAGAGAGATTTGGCAGGTGGCAACTCTGTACTTGCCAACATTGCAAGTTTTAGCATCACCCAAGATGGCATTGAATAATGAAAATGGAATGTGATCTCCAAAAAGTGAGAGAGGTTATTGTAGGTTTCTGCAACATGGTCTTGTAGGAATTGGAATCTCATCCATATCTCACACGAGCTCTGAGATATGCCCTATCAAATATTGCAGCTCTGTGGCATTTAGTGACCCTTAGGGACATTCTGGTTCAACGCGCTTGAGAATGTTCGAGCACTGAAGGGGACAAGATGAGGTTGGGGATAGGGTTTACCTAGCCACTCAAAGCTAATGGAGTAGATAGTTTGATCCCACGATGAAAGATGAGAGAGATTTGGCAGGTGGCAACTTTGTACTTGCCAACACTGCAAGTTTTGGCATCACCCGAGATGGCATTGTAGAATGAAAATGGAATGTGATCTCCAAAAAGTGAGAAAGGTTATTGTAGGTCTCTGCAACATAGTCTTGTAGGAACTAGAACCTCATCCATATCTTGCATGAGCTTTGAGATATGCCCCGTCAAAGATATTTGAATTCACAGTGTTTAATGAGAATATAGTTGAGGCTTGCTTTACTTTTCTATGTTAAGTTTGGCTTTCAATTTTGGTTTCCCTACTTATCTATGTGAAAGTTCCACTTCCATAAGTAACATGGATGCAATAATACTAAATTAAGTATAGATCCATGGTTCTAGAAGCTTCACATAGCTTCTCTTCAACTATGGATCTTGTAAGCATTGTACCATGACTATTGGTGTTGTGAGAATATACAAAGCATATATATTGTTTGACCAAATGTCTTCAATGAACATGAACTATATGGAAGAAGAGAAGACATGTTGCAAAGTCTTTGAAAATTTTCTTCAAGAAATTTAAGGATCCATTGGTGATTCATCGAAATTATTTGGTAAAATAAGAGGAGGAATGAATCAACCTTGATGATAGAGGTAAATGTTGAATAATATTTATTTAATCACATTATTTGAAAAAAATTTAATGACCTTTAAATACAATTGAAAGAAATGGAATTGATCTCCCTTACTCATGTAGATGAATAAAATTGGAATTTAAAAAAGAAAGGGACATCCACCATAAAACCATGCAATCATGCACTTCTTGATGGGAGTATCATAAGTTCATTGTTAGATGGATATGCCAAATGTGGAAGAATTAAAAGGAATATGTTGATTGATTGAATATAAAACCAAACATGTGGAATATTTAAAAATATATCATGGGGCTATTAATAAAATCAAACTAATAGAATCAAACTCTACAAACATGGGTATTCAAACTATGAACAAAAAAAAACATCATTATTGAGGTTTTAGCATCTTGCGGAAGAGAGGGTCTTATTGAAGCTAACAAGAAGCATCATTGTATATAGTGTTTTATAGTTATAAAATTAAAGTGGCATAAAACCATTCACATGCAAAAACATCTAGAACATGTGATAAAATCATACGTTCAAACCATTCATGTAGCCATAGTCACAAATTTCAACAAAGAATTCAACCAACATAAAGGTGCTAAACTTTGTAAGCTATGGATAACTATTGATCTTTAAATATAAAAAAATTTGTATGGGTCTAAGGTAATATGTATTATGAAATTTCTTGATTTTCCAAAATATTATATCTTGAAATTCACAATCATCAAATCTTAGCATCCAATCAACTAATCCAGTAATACAAGCATCAAACCAATGTGATAACAAAAAATCAAAGTTGATTCCATAAGGTCTAACAATATCATATAATTCATTTATCAATAATTTGAAACATCATAAGCATATGTCTAATAATTTCATACATGAAATATATGTAAAAAATAACATACATAGAAAAAATTATACAAAACATATGCCCAATAATGCCATATAGGTGTAAAATGTACATCATTAGATATATACTCTTTCCAGCTAGGGGAACAAAATAAATCCCTAATTTTCTTTAATTTCCAACAAGTGGGAGATGGTGTATATAACGAGGTCTTCCTAACATGCTCACTAGTCCATTAGTCTAGAATCTTCTGTAACTCGACATGTTACAATCAAAATTATATCTGAATTTTATATTGAATTTCAGTACTAATGAAATTTTAATGTAAACTCTTTCATACCTTAGTCATTGTCTTAGAACTAGTGAGTGCAATAAGGACTCGTTGATCAATACAATGATGAAGATGTAAAGGAGTCTCTAATGTCAATAGCTAAAAATGATAATACATGAGACTCAAATGCAGTTATGAAGAATACACATTTTCTTTTGTCTCCATATCAAATAAAATATTTTGGTACCTCTGTGAATGTAGTATGACATCCTTCATTTTATATTGTTCATCTCAAAGCTACAACACTTATTATTTATTACATATGTATGTAAATCTGTTAAGCATCAAATTCAACACGTTTGTGTGCAAAATAATGTACTATATGTTAGAGTAATAAATTCATTTTCTTAGTAATTAAATTATATTGATATAACTACTAATTTACTTATTATATTGATATAGTTTACTTATAATTCCTTTCGATTCACAACTAATTGAAATGATTTCCCCAATTTTCCATCTAGTCACTAGAAAATTGGATTTGTTGTCTCTTTCTCTTAAAGAACTGGATCTACTAGTTCCTTTGGTCTAGAAGCCTTCCATTGAGATTGGGGTTTTGAAAGGTTCAAGGGTTGAGGAACTTTTTATAGAATATCTTGAAGAAGGAGAGGTCATGTATAATGGTTTTGAGGAAGGCTAGAGTTCCATCCAGATGGTGTTGCAAAATGGCCAAGCAGAGGAGGAGGTAGAAGAATAAATAGAATAAATGCATGAGAAGGAGGGTCATGGGGGTAATGGAAAATTTGGGGAGGGAAGCAATTAGGAGAATGGGTCAAATATTCTTCTCAACTAGAAGGAGAGTATTGCATTGGACACTGATACTAGTTTGCCTCATAGCAAGATCACCTTGTTAAGGAGATCACTACCAATCAGAATTTTACCTATAAGCCTACAAGACTTCATCCCTTGGTAGTGGTAATGGTGGTAATTATGGTTGAATGTGTTTGAAATAGAAAAAGAAACGAAGGGTGTTTTGCATGACACTATTCACTCATCATAGTTTGTATGGATTCAAACCCACAACCTAGCTTTTATACCATTATACAAATTACAAATTATAAGACTATGCCTTTCATGATAGTCGCATTTTCATATTGGAAAATGAAGAATGACTTTTGGAACAAACATAATAAATACTTCCAAATACAAATGAAGCCAATGTGTTGTATTATAAGCTTGAATGGTAATGACCAAGCCCAAACATTTATTAAGGTGTAGCATTTATAATTGTCAAGTTCATGTGAAGAAGTCATCGTTCATATTCTCATTGTTGTGTAATTTGATGATAAGAAGAATACAATGATATAGAGGTTGATAGTGACGTAAAACTTTACAAACTGCAATCAATGAGAATTTTACATTGATGGGGGAGTAATAATCAATGTTTCATTCTCATTGTTTGACAAACTCTTATATAAAGAGGGAGTAGACAGATGATATGCTTTAGTCTTCTTCCGAGAATCTTATTCATATTGGTTCAGAAGGATTCATGATACAACTACTATACTTAGCATGACCAATTGATGCTAAAAACCTTAGTATTGATGCTACAAACCTTAGTATTGACATAATTTAACCTCTACAATTCCAGGCATAAGATGATTAGCATACAATGGTACTTGAACAAAGAACACTAATAAATATTGAGGATGTGAATTGATAATACCATTTCGTAGATGATTTTGGCATCTCACCCTTTATCACTTGTGAATCAACTTTATTAGCCCTCTCCTTTGGTCACCTACAAATGGAGAATTAGCAGAGTAAAAAATCTAAGATAAGATTAAAAAAAAGGGTCCTATTAAAGAATCTAATATAAATTCAAATAATGTATCTAGATTCTCAACAAATCAAAGCTAAATCTCATCACTTACACATCATAATAATACGGTCCACCTTAGTCATGTGATAGTCTTGGGGAAGAGGTTGTAACATTGCATTTGGATCCAATTGATCAGTTTTTCTCTCTCTCCCAATTCAATCTAATGAGCCAACTAGATCTTCTTGAAATTTTAATGTCTCAAGTATTGCCTCATGGTCTGACTCGCGAACTTTCCAAAGAATCTTATTATGTAGTTTTCCACCATATTTTATCAAGTGGACATTTGATGCGACAACAAGGTTTGAATAATGAAGAATCTTCCTCTTTGTTTGCCAATCCTTGAATAACCACAAGTTGGGATTCTTCATAGGATATCGTCTAAGCCATGTGCCTGTTACAACCAATGCATCGACATGGTACTCTAAACCTTCACCATCTATAACCGAGTGATCCAATTTTTGTTTGGCTTCAACACAACGACACAAATAATAATCTATCCCTTCTTCATTGTCTTCAGGTGCAATAACAACAAAAACATGGCCTGTAGTGACAAATGTACAAAATGTGGTCATTAATTCAAAAAATACTTGGGTAAAAGTTATAAAGGTACATATTAAAATTACAAAGATATATATATATATATATATTACCAGGTTGCACTAGATCTTACAAGCGGTCAAAGTCAATAGATGAATCCATCTTTACCATTTCCAGTGCTTGTGGGGGACAATAGGTTTCAATTGGGTCCAAAAACCATATATCCCATTTGTCCACCCATTCAGTTGACTCACAGTCATCCCAATTTTCCTCTGCACATGATGGACAATAGCATGCCATTTTTCATGTGTGGATACTCCATGAGCCTACATCAGAGCTTCTAAAAGAGTGTAACTCACTAGATCCTATTAGTGTGCAACAATCTTGATATGGTGCAATCTTAGTATTATCTATCAACCAAAACAATCTACGAACTGTAGACTCGCCTTCCTTACCTAGACCCATTATACCGTTACACCATTGGACGATGGATTTTGCATCTATCAATATTGCTCCATCTTTGTACTTTAGTTCTTCACGAACCAAGGCTCTTTTAATGCATGCACCTGCACCATCGTGCTCTCCCTTACCATTACCAACCTCTGTGAAATTCCACATATATTGAATTCTACACAACCTATCCATCCTACTCAACCAATAGAACATCTATGCATTCTTGAATTGAGATGCACAATTGTCTGACCAAATAATGTGTTGATGATATGATATGCCCTTGTTAGCCAAATCTCCATAAAATAGTTGAAAACAACCATGTACAAACTATGTAGAATGTGATCGATCATTGCTGATGTAAAAATGGTACTCCCTCAAAATCTTCATGTCATCCTCTATACTTGTAGGTGAATGCATGAATGTTATGTGAACAAATATGGAAACCTGTTGAGATGTATAATACTTTACTTGCACCTCATTTTGTGGTTGTAGTGTGTAGTTCTCTACAAAATCTACAACTGAAACAATGGTATCCAATGGAAACGTATCCTTGCACAACTCGAATTGCAAATCCAACCATCAAACTCTATGGGTATGCCTTGCATACTCGTACATAATCTTTTCACAAAAAATCTTCATGAACTCATACACCGGAATCTTTTCAATTACTAGATCACATCTTTTACCATGTTTCCCATCTTTTAGAGCATATGTCACTATCTTGAATTTTTTGTAATCTACTATTTCATTTCCAATTGCATGTGTACTATCCATATGTTGAAAAGTTGATAAAAGTTGCAAAGAACCACAAAATAAGCACATACCATCCAAGCATGATGTCTTGTAAAATTGTTGGCCATCCCCTATTTCACATAAAATGTTGGATATGAATTCCCTTGAAGATCTTGGTGGCTCTTTTATGTCACAATCCTGCAAAACAAACTAAGAATGCAAAACTACGCATATGTGCCTAAAAACATCAAAATGGTTAGAAAAATCAATATGTATCCTACAACAACAAGTTGTGCGTGTGTGATTTATTTTCACATAAAAATTTTTACCCATCTCAAAAAATCTTTGACTTATTCGAATTTGAGGATACATACCAATAAATTTTGCAAAAAATTGTGTCTGATTTGAGTCCAAAAATTGTTTCGCATGTAGCTCGTGATTTTGGCTACCAATCCTCCTTCTTACAACATGTCTTTGATTAGGAGAAACACGTGTGTTATTTTTCCAAAAATCTTCGATCAATGATTTCAAGGCTTCACTAATTTCTTTATCCTTTCGCGGTAGTCTACCGCTAAATGTCCATAACTCATTTTTTGTTGGATCTTCTAATCTCTTACGCCTTAGCATGGCTCTCCTTAAGGTACCTCTCCCAATTTTTAATGTTTTGCTTGTCTTTCTCATGAGTCGGGCTTTCTTCATTTGGCTACTTACTATTGTCGATGTGAGTACTCGTCTTGTAATATTACTATCTTTGGTGCGTGATTTAGAACCCACTTTGTCATAAACACTCATTAGATTCTTTACAATATTTCTTTCATTTGAATCATCCATCATTCTTAGCCCAAGAATCTTCGTGATAGGCCTAAATTTCAAATTCCTCATCATTTCAACAAATAATTGGCATTGACCTATAATATTTAATTCTTCAAAAAATAATCTCCACATATGATTAACTTTTCTTTGACAAGTATGCTTGCTAATCTTGTCAGGCATTGTTTTCAAAATGTTAGTATCAATATCAATCAAATATTTTGGTTTTCTAAAACGAATTCTAGAAGGTGTTCTAATCTCTTCAATTCTCTCAACATTTTGAACATCAATATAAGGTTGACTGTATTGTGTACCTTGAACCGAAGATGATGTGCCTTGGCAATAAGATGTAAAAGATGAAATATCACCTACTTGATGTGTTGATGTTGTGCTTTCAACATGACATGATGGAGTGTGTATATCGTCGGATCTATAAATCAATGTCTCTTCAACATGAGAGGATGATATGACTTCAACATTGGAAGATGGTGTAGTGGATGATATGACTCCAACATTCGAAGATGGTGTAGCGGACGATATGACTCCAACATTGGAGGATGGTGTAGCTTCACAATTCAATTGTCTTCTTGAGCTTAACAATCTCATTCGTTCTCTTTGTCTTTCTAATTCTTCCTCCTTGTTTCTTTGTACTTGTGGTTCTTGATCCTCTTCGAAAGTTAATTCTTCATCATTGCTTTGCAATTTTCTTTGTTCACGTAGTAATTTCATTTTATCTCTTTTAATTGTCAAATCTCTCTCCCTATTTGCATTTGTTTGAATCTTTGGTTTCTTCCTTGGCATGATGATGATTTCTACTTGTCAAATTATTCAAACATCCGAATTACTTAAAATGTGTAAATTACATATAAAAATTATAATTATTTGAACGAATACACAATATATATCAAATGACTTGTCAAATTTCTAACCATTCTGAAATAACATTTCATTCAAACATACAATTTTCAATGAATTCACTATATATTACATAACATATCAAATTATAATCAAATTTGTATCTATACATCGACAAACAATATTTAAAATGGATTGCACTAACTTTTTCTATTAAAGGAATATTCGAAAATTCTTCAAATCATGTATCCAATGATCGAATTTGGTGTTTGCTAGATTCCAAAAGTGTTGAAATAGTGTTTGCTAGATGTCGAAACCTGTGTTTTCTGTTGGAATAACAGAGAGCATAATAGACCAAAAGTTTTAAATGGATGAAATGGGCCCCAAGGTTGGTTTTTGACCATTTTTTGGTGATTTGAGATAGTGCGTATGCACTATAGCACGTACGTACTATAGTGCGTACGCACTATCTCAAAACACATCACTCCCCATCCTCCCTACTCTCTATCCTCCCTACTCTCTCTCCCATCACCTCCCTCTCTCTCTTCCTACTCTCTCCCATCCTTTACTCTCTCTCACTCTCCCTCTCCCACCACCTACTCTCTCTACCTCTCTCACCCACTTTCCTCTCCCATCCCCATCTCTTTAGATCTCTCACACACACTCCTATACCCCCTATCTCTCTCCCTCTCCCTCTCCTACCACCTAATTTCTCTCGCCCATCCCCCACTCTCTCTCTTCACTCCCATCCCCTACTTTGTCTCTCTTACACACATTCCCATTCCCCCTCTCTCTCCCTCTCCCACCACCTACTTTCTCTCCTTCATTGTCGTACTCTCTCTACCACCCCCTACTCTCTCTCACACTCACACTACTACTACCTACTATCTCTCTCTCTCTCTCTCTCTCTCTCTCTCTCTCTCAAGTTCTCTCTCTCCCCCTCTCTACTCTCTCTCTCCCCCATCTTGTACAAGCTCTCTCTGCCTCTCCCACTCTCTCTCCCATCACCTACTTTCTCTCCCCCATCCCCTGCTCTCTCTCTCGTCTCCCATCCCCTACTCTCTCACACTGTCACACTCTCCCCCATCCCCTACTCTCTCTCTCCTCTCCCATCCCCTACTCTATCTCTCTTACACATACACCCCCATCCCCCCCTCTCTCTTTCCCTCTCCCACCGCCTACTTTCTCTCCCCCATCGTTGTACTCTCTCTTTGCCAACCCCTACTCTCACGCTCTCACACTCTCTCCCATCCCCTACTCTATCTCTCTTACACACACTCCCATCCCCCCTCTCTCTTTTCCTCTCCCATTGCCTACTTTCTCTCCCCCATCGTCGTACTGTCTCTCTGCCACCCCCTACTTTCTCAAAACACATCACTCCCCATCCTTCCTACTCTCTATCCTCCCTACTCTCTCTCTCCCATCCCCTCCCTCTCTCTCTTCCTACTATCTCCCATCCTTTACTCTATCTCACTCTCCCTCTCCCACCACCTACTCTCTCTACCTCTCTCACCCCCTCTCCTCTCCCATGCTCGGCTCTTTAGATCTCTCACACATACTCTTATCCCCCCTATCTCTCTCTTTCTCTCTCCCTCTCCTACCACGTAATTTCTCTCCCCCATCTCCTACTCTCTCTCTTCTCTCCCATCCCCTACTTTCTCTCTCTTACACACATTCCCATTCCCCTCTCTCTCCCTCTCCCACTGCCTACTTTCTCTCCCCCATCGTCATACTCTCTCTACCACCCCCCTACTCTCTCTCACAATCAAACTACTACTACCTACTATCTCTCTCTCCCTCTCCCTCTCTACTCTCTCTCTCCCCTATCTTGTACAAGCTCTCTCTACCTCTCCCACTCTCTCTCTCATCGCCTACTTTCTCTCCCCCATCCCCTGCTCTCTCTCTCATCTCCCATCCCCTAATCTCTCACACTCTCACGCTCTCCCCCATCCCCTACTCTCTCTCTCCTCTCCCATCCCTACTCTCTCACACTCTCACTCTACCATCCCCTACTCTATCTCTCTTACACATAGACCCCCATCCCCCCCTCTCTCTTTCCCTCTCCCACCACCTACTTTCTCTCCCCCATCGTCATACTCTCTCTCTCTGCCACCCCCTACTCTCACGCTCTCACACTCTCTCCCATCCCCTGATCTATCTCTCTTACACACACTCCCATCCCCCCTCTCTCTTTTCCTCTCCCACCAACTACTTTCTCTCGCCCATCATTGTACTCTCTCTGCCACCCCCCTACTTTCTCAAAACACATCACTCCCCATCCTCCCTACTCTCTATCCTCCCTACTCTCTCTCCCATCCCCTCCCTCTCTCTCTTCCTACTCTCTCCCATCCTTTACTCTCTCTCACTCTCCCTCTCCGACCACCTACTCTCTCTACCTCTCTCACCCCCTCTCCTATCCCATCCCTGGCTCTTTAGATCTCTCACACACACTCTTATCCTCCCTATCTCTCTCCCTCTCCCTCTCCTACCACCTAATTTCTCTCCCCCATCCTCTACTCTCTCTCTTCTCTTCCATCCCCTACTTTGTCTCTCTTACACACATTCCCATTCCCCCTCTCTCTTCCTCTCCCACCGCCTACTTTCTCTCCCCCATCGTTGTACTCTCTCTACCACCCCCTACTCTCTCTCACACTCACACTACTACTACCTACTATATCTCTCTCTCTCTCTCCCTTTCTACTCTCTCTCTCCCCCATCTTGTACAAGCTCTCTCTACCTCTCCCACTCTCTCTCCCATCGCCTACTTTCTCTCCCCCATCCCCTGCTCTCTCTCGTCTCCCATCCCCTACTCTCTTACACTCTCACACTCTCCCCCATCCCCTACTCTCTCTCCTCTCCCATCACCTACTCTCTCACACTCTCACTCTCTCCCATCCCCTACTCTATCTCTCTTACACATACACCCCCATCCCCCCCTCTCTCTTTCACTCTCCCATTGCCTACTTTCTCTCCCCCATCATCATACTCTCTCTCTTTGCCACCCCGTACTCTCACACTCTTTCCCATCCCCTGCTCTGTCTCTCTTACACACACACTCCCATCCCCCCTCTCTCTTTTCCTCTCCCACTACCTACTTTCTCTCCCCTATCATCGTACTCTCTCTCTGGCATGCCCTACTTTCACACTTTCACACTCTCTCCCATCCCCTACTCTCTCAATTTCATAGATACACACACTCTTATCCCCCCACTCTTCTTCTTCTCTCCCATCCCCTACTCTCTACATCTGTCACACACACTCCCATCCCCCCTATTTCTCTCCCTCTCCCTCTCCCTCTCCCTCTCCCACTCCCTCTCCTACCACCTACTGTCTATCTCTCTCAATTTCTCTTTCTTCCTCTCTACTCTCTCTCTCTCTCTCTCTCTCTCTCTCCCCCCCCCCCCCCATCCCTTACTCTCACTCTCTCTCCCATCCCCTACTACTTTCTCTCAAACTCTCACACTCTCTCCCATCCTTTACCCTATCTCTCTTATAAATGAATACACATTCCCATTCCCCCCCCCTCTCTCTCACAGTCCTTGTTCCACTACCTACTCTCTCCCATCCCCTACTCTATCTCTCTTAAATGCTTCCATTCCACCTCTCTCTCCCTAACACTTCCTCTCCCACTGCCTACTCTCTCTCTCTCTCTCTCTCTCTCTCTCTCTCTCTCCCTCTACCATTGCCTACTCTCTCTATCTCTCTCTCCCCTCTCTCATTCTTGACTCTCTCTCTTTAACACACACACCCATCCCCCCTCTCTCCTCTTCCATCCCCTACTTTTTCTCTCACTTGCTCTCCCTCTCCCACTACCTACTCTCTCTCTCACTCTCACTCTCTCTGCTACCCTCTAGTCTCTCTTAAATTTTTACACTCTCTCCTATCCCCTACTCTCTCTCTCTCTCTCTCTCTCTCTCTCTCTCTCTCTCTCTCTCTCTCTCTCTCTCTCTCTTACACACATTTCTATTCTCCCTGTCTCTCCCTCTCCCACTCCCTCTCCCATTGCCTACTCTCTCTTCCATCCCCTACTCTCTCTTGAGCTACTTTGTCTTCCCCCTCTCCCATTCCATACTATCTCTCTTTCACACACATGGACTCCCATCCTCCTCTCTCTCAAGTTCTTCCTCTCCCACTTCATCTCCCATTTCCTACTCTCTCTCTCCCCCATCCCCTACTCTTAATCTCTCTCTCCCAACTTGTACTCTCTCTCACACTTCCTCTCTCTCTCATCCCCTACTTTAAATCTCTTTCCCCCATTCTGTACTCTCTCTTTTCCACCCCTACTCTCTCTCACACTTCCTCTCTTTGCCATCCCTACTCTCTCTCTCTCTCTCTCTCTCTCTCTCTCTCTCTCTCTCTCTCTCTCTCTCTCTCTCTCTCTCTCTCTCTCACATCCTATACTCTCTTTGCCACCCGAACTCTTTCTCACTTTCCCTCTCCCATCCTATACTCTCTCCCCTCTCCTATCCCCTACTTTCTCTCTATCTTTTTCATGCACACACATAGCCATTCCCCTATCCCCCCCCCCACCTAGTTCTCTTTTGCAACTTACATCTTAATAGTGCGTGCGCCCTATAGCATGCACGCGCTATTTAGAACTGAGGTTTAAATAGTGCGTGCACACTATAGGGCACATGCGCTATTTAAACCTTAATCAAACCCAAGCCTAAGGCTTGGTTTTTCCTTGGAGATCCAACCTAAAGGTTTGGATTTGATGAACAGGCCTGAGACGTGTTTTCCAGAAAACATACAAAAAATGATTTTTTTTCTTCTGTGCTCCCCTTCAAGATTTCTCGTGGTTGGGTATCAATAAGATCAGGTTACATAACATTATAGGTCTCTGTGTTAGGTATCTTAATTTGAACTATTCCAAGCCTTTCCTCTATAATTTCTTTTGAATGTGTGTTCATTTTTTGTCAAAAACCACCATGTACTAATTGGGCTATAGATTTTAGCTCATTCATCAAATTTTTTAACAACTTAGTTTTTTAGAAACTAGACTCCATTCTACACACTTTGAAAAAAAAAGGTTTTGATTTTAGATTAGTTTTCAATTATTTCTAGGGGGAGCACACATATATTTCATGTTTTTGGGATGTGTCTAGTTAAAAAATTCATAAAAAAAAAAATACACATTATAAAATTACCTGAAAAAATTTCGGATAAACTACATAGTGTTAAGTAACTTTTGACTAGAGCGATTAAAAAATTTCAAAATAAAAGTTAAAATTTTAGGGGTGCCACACTTTGTACTGTGTTATGTTTTTTTGGAATAAATAGTACCACTTTTTATGGCCCCCTTTTTTGAGGACCTAAAACTAAACCATTTTGAAAAAAAATTAGTAGTTTAGATACTAGATTCAAAGGACTACGACTTTTTTTTTTGTCATATCTAAAAATTTTGAGCATAACTATCTTCAAATTCTTGTTGAAGTTCAAAATTTGCAGATTTTAGGAAAAAGGTATCCACTTATACCCCCCTTTTGGCACCACAACTTTGTGCACTTACCCAGTTTTACACTCTGAGGACCCTTTAATAAAATGACATTGTAGAAAGAAGAAATAGGTCAGTAACAAAAGTAGCAAGAGCTATGTTAGTTGAGAATATTTTATGTAAGATATTTTGGAGAGAAGCTATGAATACAATAGTCTACACTATAAACAAAGTGCAAGTCATAAAAGACACAAACAAGACCCCTTATGAAGTATGGTTTGGTCACTCACCTATAGTTAAGTATTTTAGAATATTTGTCAGTAAATGTTATATCAAAAGAGATGACGGTGTTGGTAAATTTGATGTTAGAAGTGACGAAGGTCTATTTCTTTGTTATTCATTAAAAATAAGAGCTTATAGTTGTTATAATCTAAGAACTAAGACTATTGTTGAAAGTGAAAATGTAAGAGTTGATGAGAAATTTAGGATACAAGAAAGAATAGTTGACTGCAATTTTGATGATGAGAATGTTGTTAATAAACCAAGTAATGATGAAGTACCCTTTGAGACTAACAATGATTTGTAGAATGAAGGAGAGGTAAGGCAGGAAGAAAGTTTGAAACCTAGAATAGAGCTAAGAGTTGAGATCACAAATCTTTCTTCAAGTAAGAAATGATAAAGAATCATAAACCAAAGTAGATCATTGGTAGTAGAGGTAAAGGTGTGATGACAACAAGAAGAATCAATGAAGAACTATGTCTAATATGTCTAATAGAATCAAAGAATGTAGATGAGGCATGTAAAGATGACTATTGGAAGAAAACTATGAAAGAAGAATTGGATCAAATAGTGAATAATGAGATATGGGAATTTGTCCCTAGACTAGATGACAAGAATGTGATAGGAACACAATGGGTATTTAGGAACAAGATGAATGAACAAGGTGAAGTTGTAAGGAACAAAGAAAGATTGGTATGTAAAGGTTACTCATAGCAAGAAGGTATAAACTATGAAAAAATCTATACTCCTATGGAAAGAATTGAAGTAGTAAGGTTATTCTTAGCCTATGCAACACATAAGAAATTCAAGGTATATCAGATGGATTGCAAGTGAACATTTTTGAATGGAGAACTTGAAGAAGAGGTATACATAGAAAAATCTGAAAGTTTTTCTTTAACATATGACAAGGACATGGTATGCAAATTAAAGAAAGAATTGCATGACTTAAAGCAAGCACCTAGAACTTGGTATGCAAGGTTGGACAAGCATTTGGAAAAACTTGGATTTAGCGAAGGTATGGAAGACAATAATCTATATTGGAAAGAAATAGATGATGGATTGATGATTTTGGTAGTCTTTGTTGATGATATCATATTTGGAGGAGATGATGATTAAAGTGACAAGTTTATAGAAGAAATGAAGAAGGAATTTGCAATGAGTATGATAGGAAAAATGAAGTTTGGAAACATGTAAACTAGTTAGAACACCTATAGTAACTAGACAAAAGTTATATGCAAAGGATAAGACACTTATCATTTAGAAGAAGTACAAATCTATGATTGGAGGATTGCAATATCTAACTCACACAAGCTAAGATATAGAAAATGTAGTTGGAATTGTTGGAAGATTTAAAGCTAATCCAAAAGAAGCACATTATCTAGTAGTTAAAAGGATATTTAGATATTTGAAGAGAACTCCATAGTTTAGATTGTGGTATGACAAATCTAATGATTTCAAATTATATGCTTATACTAATGATGATTGGGTAGGCAATATGGATGATAGAAAGACCACCAGTGGTGGAGCTTTTTTTCTTGGGGGAAGATTGGTTTCATGGTTAAGCAAGAAGTAGATTTGTATCTCACAGAGTACAGCAAAAGAAAAAAATATTGTAGCAACAAAAAATTATAATCAAGTTATTTGGATGAAGCAGATGCTAAAGGATATAAGGATAGAATTTAGTGAACCTATTGTCATACACTAGGATAACACAAGTATAGTGAATATGCCAAAAAATTCAGTATTGCATTCTAATACTAAGCACATTTCTATTAAGTATCACATGTTGAGAGAGGAAGTTACAAAAAAGAGAATCAGATTGGAGTATGTAAGCAACAAAGAGAAGATTGCATATATTTTCACCAAGCCTCTTCCCAAAAAAACTTTTGATTATTTGCAATGTATGCTAGGGGTTATGACCCTACCTACATTAGAGTAGATGATTCAAGAGTTCATTGGTCCAATGTTACAAAGCACTATTCTTTGCTTGGACTAATGTTGATGCTTCCTATATGGGGGAGTATCTGTGATGGGTAGAGTCATCTAGGACTCTTGATGGATGTTGTTTTGAATAGTGTCTTTGGACACTTGAACAAGTCAAAAACAGTTGTTGCAAAGATAGATGGTTGTTGAAAACTTTGACATTGATGGCAATGGAGGAGAGATTACAAAATGAAAAATAGTTTGATTTAGAGTATATTAAAGGGAGAGATTACAACATGAAGAATGGTTTTTATACATGGAGGTATATCAATGGGGGAAAATGATTGATGAAGAGGATTTGAAAAGAAAGGATAATAGTCTTTTATAGTTGGTATGTTTAGAACTAGATTTTTTTTTAGCTATGTTGCCATCAATGGAAAAGGGGGAGATTATTTGAAGCATGAATTTTGATGATACTTTGATGGGGAAGTATTGTAGATATATGATTAGATCAGTATCATGATGATATGTTACATTCATGATTGTGTCTATCATTGATGTCAATGTTATAGTATTTTGTGGTACTCGATAGAAGAACAAAAAAAACATCAAGTTGGTATGGCCAGATCATTGAGTACTTTCACTAGTGAGGTTAAAGGGAGATAGTACTAAGTGCATAGCATATTTAGCTAACCTAAGAGGAAGAAGATATTAAGTCTAGAAGAATTTATGGAAGTTTTTGTGAAGACTGTTCTAAGATAGAGTTTACAGAAGCATGTTCTAGTAGACTTGTTATATCTCTTAGCAGAATTTTTATTCTGAGAAGCAAGGTTAAAGGTGCATAGAAGACATATTGATGATGATATGTCTAAGCTCACTCATCATAATATTACATGTACTAAACATTATTCAAGTTGCAAGGTGATTGGTTAATGGTATTGCTAAGTGTAACATGTTCTTAATGATGTCCTATTATAATTAATTGAGAAGGTGTAGTGGCCAACTCAGGGAATTATTTTATGAATTTTTTATAAAGGAAGGACATTTTCCTTTGTTATGCATGTAATAAAGAAAGAAGAATGAAGAGCAAAATAGAAGAGAAATGGTTGATATGAAAAGATAAGAAGAGCAAAACAAAGTTGGAGAGAACTTCATTGCTAAGGTTTTATTTAGTGATCCAAAGTTTGATACTTGGATTTGAGGTTCATGACCGAATCTACAAGGTTTGACATTGATATGTTTGATTGAAAGGATAGAGGAAAGAGGATAAAGTACAATAGAAATAGTTATTCTACAAGGAATAGTTGAGAGATCAGTTGGATAGTTAGTTTAGTGGTCTTGCCCCATAAGCTATTTGGATAATGGGTCCTTCTACCTTCTACCACTCTAAAAAGGGATGGAACAACTCCTAAGAAGGTTGGAATCTCCTAATAGGGATTGAAATTCTCCTAATATGGACTCTTATGTACTAAATGTTTTTCTAGACTCCTAATAGGGTGCATCCTCTAACAAGGAATATATATCAGTGTATCTTTGTGGGCATCATTCCCACCAGGGTTTCTACTCTGATCAAGGGTTTCCCTAGTTAAGAAATCTAGTGTAATTATGTATTTGCATCTTGTTATGGTTTTTGTTTACTTTTTTTGAATGGTTAAGATTAATTAAGGTTGATAAATGTTTTAATTGGATAATTGATTTACCCCTCCCCTCCTCTCAATTATTTTAGTGGACTAATATTTCTAACAAGTGGTACCAAAGCTTGGTCATAAGTTTGAATCTCCTTAGGTAATGCTAGGGGGGGATTGTTGGACTAACCACTAACATTCCCCTTTACAATTTGTGGCATGACTTAATTGCCTCCTATGTTCTATAAGTCTAATGGTTGTATCGGGTATTGACAGGTCGATCTTTTCATCAAGCTTGACCAAGCAACAACAAGGTGTTCATGTTGTTAGTGTCATTTCAACTTTTATTTTTAGTCCATCACTTTCAACTATTTCTTATATTCTAAGTATATCCATAGCAAGTACAATGATAGTTGAGAGAGAGTGTCAACTAATTACTGAAGTCCTAGACAATGAGAAACAAATTGTTTCCATCATTTTGAAAGAAATGGGCAAAGAAAAAGAAATTGTTGATCTCAATGAGAATATAGTTATTCCAAATTGGGATATCTCTACCCTCACTCCTAATCAAATGAACACCATGGTTGAATTACTAAAGAAGAGAGTTAAGAAACAAGTGCTTAGAGAAGAAAAGAGGAAAGAAAACCAAGTCTTTGAACACATAAAGAGAATATTTGTTGATGCTCTAAGTATTGAGGTTGATGGCACACAACATATTTTGGATAAATTAGTAGATATTGTCCATAGAGTCTTGGAATAAGTTGCATAGAGAATTATACTAGATCAAATAAAATAAGCTATTATTCTTGCTTCACTAGAAACCTCTGTCAATAATGTTGTATCACTGTTTGTCGAGCTAAATGATACATCTATCTTTACAAAGGATATCGAGCAGAAATTATCCAAGATAAATGAAGACATGAAGGCAAGTGCACACTAGCTGTCACTTGACCCAAGCTATAGCTCTACACATTATACGAATAAATTTTGAATAATCAAAGAAATAGTTTATGTTATTGAGTCATAGTAGATGTAAGTCAAAACTAAGTTGAAAAACCAGAATGAAAGGAAAGGAAGTTTTGACATATAGTTCTATATGATCAAATTTTTTTTTTGATAAGTTTCTTTTTCACTAATGTGAGGGAGATTATTGACATAAAGATCAAGTTTTCTATTAATGATTGAACACTGAGCCAATTGGTTACATTGCTACCAAGCTCTATAGATGTTATCGATCTTATCATTTAGTTTGCAATGTTAACTGAGTGATTCATTTGTTCCTAAGTTACGTAGTCAAACTATAGTGTCTACTGAGCACTTGAGTTAGTTTATAGTGTTTGTTGAGCTACATAGTGTTTACCAAGCTTTAGAGACAAAGTTGAATGCAAATCAAGTGTAAAGGAGGCTACCAAGCTAGTTAGTGGAAGTGAAGAAGATCATAGTGTTAGCCTAAGCTCTATAGTGTTAACCAAGTTAGTGTCTACTAAACTCATAGGGTTAAAAAAGTGGATCTAGTGTTGAATAGGTCATGTAGTGTCAACCGAGTGATCTAGTTGCTTTTCAATTTCTCAAAGTTCACTGAGTCACACAGTGCTAATCGAGTTCAAGCTACTCAGAAGTGATTAGTATGGACTGAGCTTCAAGTTTAACTGAGTGCCAAAGATTGTTGAGCATTGACAATGTTTTTCATGTATCAAACCATCACTGAGTTTATCTTTAGAACCTCAGTTACAACAGTTGGGTTGAATTTGTGAATTATGATGAAATTGGTATTGTAGCAGACTCTAGTAACTTATAATTTGCATTGGTATATATGTAATACATTGTATCATATCCAAATAAGATATGTGATGAGAACATGATGAGCAGAAGTGTGAATTAAATAAGGCTATAAGAAGTATAAGGGACAAAAAAGTATTATCTATCATAGTCAGGTGATCATTGCAATTTAGGGAATCTCAACTAGTAAATTAGAGTTGCATATTAGAGATTAGCCACTAGTTTATCCTAACAGGTGCTTCAGCCAAATCCTTTAATAGGGTAGACTTAATAGTCTTTGCTAAATCTTCTAACCAATTGCATACTTCACTGTATTGACCTCACAATCCTTATTGGTCCTAACAGAAAAGATCAGTAGAAGTTGTTAGTTGTAAGCCTTAAAAGGTTAACTTTATACTACATTAGTAAAGCTTGTGTATATCATCCCCACCCTAGTTTTACTTTCTAATTGGATGTTTTATGGATCACCATTTCTTGTGTCAAAGTGTTATGAATGTTTTTGAAACTAAAGTAGCCAAAACAAGGGGACTAGCCCATTACAAACTAGTTGGACGACTACCAACAGATAACCATCAGAATATAACTAACCCCTAATGCATTTTAAAACAAAAATAGAAGTTTATACTCTAATTATTATAGTAACTACAGGCTTTAAAAAAAATTCCTATTAACAAGCAACATAATTTTATACTATAATTATAAAAGAAATTATAGGCTTTAGACAATATGCTTGTTAACAAGCTGAAGTCACTTAACAAAAACAAAGGTGTAACAACCTTAAAAATGAAAAAGTTTGTAAACTAGCAGATTAACAACATACAAAAATAAAATAAGGGGGGAGCCCTTAAGATTTCTTGACCTCCTTCTTCCCCAGAAGGACATTTTCCCAGTGTTCTACCAAGAAGTCAAAAAGCAACTTGGAGTCCTACCTGGGTAGGTCCCCTTCAACATCCTTCAACAAGCGTAGAGTGGTAGCCACTGCATGAGTGACTTTAACTATAAACTTGGTTAATAGTCCCATTCTTTCCTCCATCACCTGGATTTTCTCTTGAGCTCATTACCAGCCTTATCTGAAACACCCATATATATCTGTCCATGCCAGCCTGAGTATCTTGCACAACAAGGGGGTCAATGGCCTTTTTAGAACTTTCCTTAATAGGGGAGGAGATTGTATTAGGGGAAGGCATTCTATCCACTATTTCAAGGAATTGATCTTTTGTTAGATCCACACACTCGAGCATAACCCTCATTGAGACATGTGACACCTCGTTATTCTCCTTGCCATTACCTAAGTTTGAATAAGAGATCTCCTCTTCAACCTCCTCGATACCTCCCACTCCAAAGTTAACAATTTTCTCCTTCATTTCTCTTTTGTGGCAACTCGAATCCTTAGAATTTGATTCATCCTCCTATGAGACTCCCTCCCTTAACTTCCTCTTAGCCTAAGACTTAGCCAACTGCCCTGATCTCCTCCTTCCTGCTCTCCCTTCATCCTCTGACTACATTTGTATTTTCTCCTTACCTTTTCCTTTTTTCCCCTGGGGGAGGGACTCACTGGGGACCCACTAGGAGAGGGATAAGGGGTGGGGGTTGTAGGACCTGTAATCCTAAGGGGGACCATTTGGAGCTTGGGGTTCGGGTGAACAAGAATATCAACTTCCACAATCCTAGGGGGGACCAAGGCAAGGTGAAATTGGTACAACCTAAAAAATAAACCCTGGTGAAGAATAGTAAAATGAAATCCACTTCTAATTTTATCTTTCACATGAACAATAGTATCCTCAAGATCATGTAGCAAGAAGAAGGGAAGTGAAAGAAAATCACGGTGTTCGGAATGATTAAGAAGAGGAAAATGATAGTACTAGAAAACTCCATACCTTCCTTCTAGGGTAAGATATTTCATCAGAATTAGACAAACCTCGTTCCATGGGTTAGGAAAATTTTCCCTCATTAAACCCCCTCTATGCTAAACTAGTTCCTCACCTTCCATAATGAAATATTGTAGACTTGTTTCATCAGTCACCGGTGTCACCTTCTACCATTTTCTTCCCCTCATTAGCATGCTCGTTTCCATAGCAATCACCTCCTCCAAAATGTGAAATGATATACCATTAATTGTCAATTTGTGATTCTCCCATGAGTTAACAAACTGCATAGAACAATTCTTGTCATGACCATTGAGGGTCTCCATGAATGGGACAAAAATGCCCTCCTTTAGAATGTACTGGACCAAGGGCTTCCTCACAATATCATCAATCATAGACAATTCAATGCGCATTAGGTCACATGCCATCTCTATAATTTTTTCCTCTCCTCTCTCTCTATTGAAATCCTAGTCCCTAAAAAATACTTCACTCTTAGAAAGATAAACCCTTAAACAAAGATGATAATTACAATTAATAGTAATAATGGAACTTGCCTACTTTCATTTTTCATACATGTAATTAGATCATAATATTATATGAAGGATTAATTAGTAAAGTAAGATAAAGTTTTATTGATTCATGATTCACCCCTCCCCTCTCAGTAACCTTCTATACCTTATATTTCCAATAATGGTAGCATCTATAAATACAAGGCAAGGTTCACGGCCAACAGGTTCTCTCAAAAGAAGTGAATAGACTACGATGAGACATTTTCTCCTGTGGCAATATATACTTCTATATGAACTGTGATCTCATTTATAACACATATGGGATGGAAAATCCATAAAATAGATGTCAAGACAACATTCCTTAATGCTGAATTGAAGGAGGAGGTATACATAGAGCAACTAGAAAGCTTTGTAGCACATAGTAAGGAGACCCATGTGTGCAATTTGAAGAAAGCCTTATATGGACTCAAGTAGGCTCCTAGAGCAAGGTATGAGTGCATCGATACATATTTGCAAGAAAAGGGCTTTGTGAAGAGTGAAGTTGATGCTAAGATCAACTACTTAGTGGTTGGGGGTTAGGTTCTCATTCTTATTCCTTCTATGGATGACTTGTCGTTTATAGGTGCACTAGTGCTCATAGAGGATTGCAAGAGGGACCTTGCTGAAGAGTTCAAGATGAAGGATTTAGGAGTTATGCACTACTTTCTAGGCATGTAGGTGTGGTAGATAGATGGAGAGATTTTCCTTGGTCAAGAGAAATATTACACTGAGATATTGAAGAGATTTAGGATGGAGGGTTGTAAAGCCATGTCTACACACATGAACATGAATTAGAGAAAGGTAGATGCATATAAGGACAAGGATGTAGATCCCACTTTATATAGGCAACCGATTGGTTCACTTATGTATTTGGTTAACAACAGGTGAGATAATGCATTTGCAATGAACTCTCTTAGTTAGTTCATGGTTGAACCAAAGAAAGTGCATTGGACAATGGCCAAGCATGTGTTATGTTACTTGCGTGGTACAATTGAGTATGAGATTAGATATTTTTGAGGTTAAGGTAGTAGACTGATAGGCTAGACTGATGTAGATTGGGTAGGAAGCAAAAAAAAAAAAAAAAGAGCAATTAAGGTGTTGTTTCAGTTTGGGATTAGGAGTTGTATCTTGGTTCAACAAGAAGTAGAAGTTTGTGGCTCTAAGCTTAGCAGAAGCTAAATACATAGTAGCTAATATGGTGACATGTAAAGCTATATGGATTTGAAAGTTTTTAGTAGCCTTGTTTGGTTAGAAGGTTGAGACTACTGTGATACACTTCCATAATCAGAGTTTAATCAAGTTGTGTTAAAATCCAACATTTCATTATAGGTCTAAACATATAAACATCAGATATCATTTCATTAGAGATTGTGTACAATGGGGAGTTGTTTAGCTACAATACATATCTATAGAGAAGCAGGTAGTAGATATTTTGACCACAACATTTGGAAGGTGAAATTCATCTTCTTATAAGATAAATTAGATGTCATGTAGAACAACTTTCTTGCTAAGAGGGAGTGTTAGTTTTGGTAACTTGGACCATTGTTTTTCGATATGTACTTAATGAGAAAATAATTATTTTGATAACTAATGGGTCAAATTAAGGATAAATATTTGTTAATTAATTTACCACTTTTAGAAGCAACTAAAAATTGACTTGGTTAGGTTGTTAGGTTGTTTTAATCTCGATAGTTGATTGAGAATCAATCTCAGTCATTGGTCTCCAACATGAGTATAATAAAAGGGGGTAAGCAGGGCATTTGTAGAAAAAGTTTTTAGAAGCATTTACAATGTTAGCAAATGAATTTGTAGTGATAAAAAACTATCTTGTAGTGTTAGCAAGGGTACAATGATAGCGTTGGAGATAGCAGCGAAGGAATATTAGTACGAGAAATTAAGAGGTTGTCAAAATTTTGCCACTGAGAGGCAAGGAATTTCGTATATCTTGATTTGTTGAAGTTAATATAATTTCCTCATCTATAGAAATGGTTTTCCCATAGGGGTTTTTCTAGGGATGATTTGTCCAAAAATATTGTGTTCTTTGTGTTGGGTATTTCTTTCCGTATTTTATAAGTGAAGTTGTTGTGAATTTATTTCTAGTAGTTTAATAATCATTTAAGATAGGAGATTAATAATTAGTGACTACAATAGAAATTTTTACATCCCTATGACGTGAATTTCTTTGAGTATCTAACATCTATGCTACAAAAGAAGGATTTGAATTTTTGAATAGCATTAATTTAACCAATGCTTTTGTTACCATAGTAACCCAAATTTCATAAATGACCCAAATTCCACAAAATTATAATATTTGGTACCATCCATCTAAAGCTATCTTATTTTTCATTCTAGAGTATTCTAAGAGCCAGTAGACACTAATAGACCATTTCACTAAGTCTTTCCTATAGTGAATTTAATTGGTCAAAATATGATATAAGGAAATGATCTGTGAGAGTCAATTGCATACCAAATTTTTGAAGAGGATGATAAATAAATGGTAATATCTTAATAATCCTAACAAGCCTAAATCTGTTCACTTGGATTTGCAAGCTATTAAATGAATTAGAAGATAAGAATGCACAAGACTGTGAAAGTAGCTTGCAACAAGATTTCTTTTTACAATTAGTATGATGGGGTCTGGATGATTTCTTCCTATAGAAATGATTTTTGTTAACATGTGTCTATGTAGACATTAACAATCCAAAAATTTTCATTACATTAATGTTAGAATAGATATGAAGTTGGATTAAAATTCAAGCTTCAAACAAACTACTTAAATCAATTAGTATGTTACTGGTGTTGGTGTCATTACAATAACTAATCATTATGAATGAATAGAATTTATGAAAAGGCATTTTGATCAATAATAAAATGCATTTACAAAGGTATAGATTCAAACCTAACTTTTTATTCCATCTGTCATCACCATAGATTTTGACAACCAATATCATAAAGTATAAGACTATTTTATACAATTAGATTACAGTTTCATATTATCCGTCCCCAACAATTAAAAGTCTTATTTAGAATAAATTATACATGTTTGAAGAATTTTGTGGATGGCCTAGTAAAATTGTTAAAACTTTGAAACCTCATAGAGTGACCAAATTTCTAATTTAAAACTATACACGTGTTTGCCGAATACAGTGGATTCCTTTTTTGAGGATGCACAAACAGGAAAGCATGGGACATTACATTAGTGTTTAATTTATAAATGAAAGTTGATGTGGGGCATTTCATTAGTGTTTAATTTATCAAGAACAACTCATTGATTTATTGTCAATATCGATGATGCACTTCAATAAGATTGAATAAAGGGACAAGATGGCTAAAATTGTCAAACAGTTGGATCTATTTGAAATGTCTTGCACTATTGTAACACAACTAATACTGTTGATTTGATAAATTAAGTATGTTGTTTTACATTAAGTACTCTTAGAAAACCCCAATTCTTTGAAATAATGTAAATAGAAAATTTTACAATTAGAAAACCCCAATACTCTGAATTCATGCATATTGAAATAGATCTGTGATGCCCTAGCAAGGAGTACTTCACATGACTCGAAACATTCTTTATCCCACTACAGTTTATTTTTTGATGAGTAACTGATAAATCTTTTGTTACCTAAGGGCAGCGAATAGAAATCTAAAAAATAAATCACAAACTCAAAAAAAAATTGCTTGGCAGAAGAAGGTGTCGAGTAATAGTTTGCTCGACACGCAAAGGATGCCATGTGATAGGCCATAGGTTCCAAGTAAACTTAGCACATGAAGGAGCTAAGTAGCTAGGGACTTAGGGAAACTAAGCACAAGAGGGCACCGAGTGAGCTTGGCTCAGTGGTTTCTAACTGAACTTGGTAGGAATAAAAGAGAGAACTCTATTAAAGACTAGGCCTAGTGAGTTGTCGAACAAACTTACAGTCTGGACATTTTTGCCATTAAAAATAGAGAGGATAACATAAAAAAATTCAAGTAAGAATGTATTAAATGCAAAACATATAATGTCAAATAGAAGGGAGACTACAATGAGCCAAGTATGCCTGCTTTCTTTCTTGCTTTTTTTCTATTCAACTAAGTTAAAACTATTACAAAATCTAGGAGCATTTGGCTTCAAACAGTAAAACCTAAAAAACTTCAAACTAATAAATCTTAAACTTCAAACTTATAGCACTAATAGCTACATACAACAAAGCCTGGAGTAATCACTACTTCATAGGACAAATGAATATGAACTTAAAGAATAAGAAAAGGATTCAACACATGCTAGTGCAAACACAGAAACTGAATCTTCCTTCTATCTTCTAAACTTTTTGCACTTTCTTCCTCTGCTCTGATCTATTGATCTACTTCTTTATTGCTATGTGCTTTGCTCTACTCTGCTCTACACTTTCTAACATCTTCTCTCTCTCTAATTGAATGAATCAGATTCATTCCTTTTGTCTTCTAGCAAAAAACATTTTCCCTCTCATTTTTTTGATTTCAACTCATCTACCCACATTTAATGTTTCTGAATGTTTTTACTGTAGGGTGTCAAGGTGGTAGGTGGGAATTTGGCACAAGGGGTAACTGCTCATGCATGAGATATTTCAATAGTAAATATATTTTTCACCTTTTATGACTTCCATTTCTTTTGACGTAAGACAATGGAAAAATCAAAACAAACTAGCAAGGTATTTCAAGGAGTGAAGCCTATTTGCTTAATATAAAAATTTTCCTATCTATATGCTTAATCTATGCTATTTGGGCAAAGCGAGTTGAGTAAATCTATAATTTTTTATTGCTAGCTTGTTCCACGAGAGAAGAATATCCCTCATGTTGAAGACTGCCTCATTTTAGCTTGGTTGAAGTATGAGGCTTTGCTTGTGTGGCAAGGTAAATGGCTTCATCTAATGTATGGTCCAAATTAAGGAGGGAGATTTTGTTAGGCACCATAATCTTTTCCTTTTCCTTGGGTAGAAGTAGTGACATCAGAGCCCTCTCTTCATTTGATAACTCCTTGGGAGATTGAAGAAGATATTTCACATCATTCAACTCACTCATGTCTTCTCCTTTAGCCTCTATTTTACCTACAAACTCTTTATCATTTATGCCTTGGAAAAATTCATGGGTTGATTGTTCTCTGGGTACACTTGGTCTCGCGTCCAAATTATCTTCATATCTTATTGGAACAGTGTCAAAACCAAACCTAGCCGCAATGATAGACGTTCAAATAGCTTGAGGTGATGAATTGCTCTCTTTATTTACTAGCTCCAACATAATAGTTTCCATATTTCTCTCATTTATAATTACCTTACAAAGGGCTTCAATATGTGGCCACTACTTAAAAAGAAAAAAAATAAACTAGTATATCTAAAAATTTAATTCAATTTTTTTTTTTAAAATACGCTGAGAGGTATCTAATTTTCAAAAGAATTAATTTAAATTTATTAAATATTGTATTCAAATGAAAACAAAAATTCTATGAATAAACTATTGTATTTGTATTTGTTTTTATATATACTATGCCTTGATATTAATACATAGAAGTATTATGAGACAAGAAAATTTAGCAAATCAAATTTAGACAATGATTTATTTCACAATGTACAAATTTAAAAAAAAATCATATTCTATAAAAATCATAGCAATACAAAAATGCATATTTCTATTTTTTTTTTTGACATGTAAATGACGTCAATTTTTTTTCAAAATAGAAAATGTTTACATTGAAGATTGCTACCACTGTAGAAAGCCTCTTGGCTTAATTATTCACTTGGAAAGTATCCCCACCAATTCTTATTTGATTTATTTGTTGGGAAAAAATACAAATGAAAAGCTCCATGATAAATCACATGTTGCAAAGGAGTATATCATCAATTTTACAGTATGCATTAGAACATGTGCACATTATGGGACATACACATCTTCCTGAAAACTATTACACTTGGGTTGTAAATTATTCCTCATTTTAGCATATCTAGCCTTGTAGATAAATGTTTTTAAAATGCTTCTAAATTTAATTTGAGACTTTCATTCTACTATCTAATAGTATTAAAAAACTATTAATGGAGCTCTATATCAGAAGATTTATAGGATAATATCATTTCATTATTACTTTAGTCCACATAAACATTAATTAAATTAAGTTTAATTATAAATTGAATATTAGAAAAGAATGTATAATATTTTATTTATCATGAACATGTAAATTTTATTATATCATTGAACGGTCACTTTATACCTTTTTATGATAACGAATGTTCTAACTACGTGACATTTATTCTTTATAAAATTTATATTTCTTTTCATTTAAGTTAAGTAAAGAAAGGCCCAACCCTTAATGATTCCAAATTCAAAACTCCACTAATCAATTTGGAGTTTATAAGAAATTTAAGATAGCATAAGGAAAAAATTATTTAAGTTCTAAAGAAAAAAAAATACAAAAAAACTAGACACAAAGGTAGAAAAATATTGCATCAAAGGACAATAAAAACATAGCCCCATCTATCCATGATATCTTTTAGCTCCTCGTCCCAATGAAAAGATCACCTTTGGTCACATTTTGTCATTTACTACTTAATCTAAAGATTTTCCCTTTTACATTTTTATATTTCTAATGACAATCACAACCTCTATAATGCACATGTACATCACACTTTATTAATTGTGATCAAATTCTTAATTTCACCCTAAACTTTTTTAGTCACTTTCATGTCCTATTGACAACCTAGGTAATTTTTTAGGGATTCTACTCTCACTAGTAATGGGACTAACTAATGGAGGAACAATCATTTGATTTATTCTTCTGCATTGTAATCTTTTAGGTTATGATCTTCTAAATCTTCACTAAAATTTGTATTTTTAAGGGTATACTTATGAGGTGAGTATTTAAGAATTAGTTTAAAGGTTTCATATTGAGTCTCTTTCCAACTTTCAAGGTTAAATCCAGTAAAGGTTGGGCCTTTTAAATACTCCTCAAGTATATTCTTTTGAGGGTCCATCTCAATGACCTTGACAATATTAGCCACAATAGATGATTGTGAATAATATTCCTTCCCAAAGCATTGTTGTAGAATTTTGTGATATCTCAAAAGTTGAGTTCTCCTCAGATTAAGACTTGGAGAAACCATTGAGTTATTCTTCGAAGACTTACTTAGTATGCCATATATATACTAGTTATTTTAGAAAAATTAATATGATTAAAGTCCCTACCCATTGTGTATATTAGATTTATTTTTATATTAGAATGACTAATTTGTAAAGAGTAGTTGGAGTAATGGATAAGTGTGGAGATTAAAAAAATATACAAATTTCCAACATAATATAATTGATCAATAGAATATTATAATATTTATGTTTTGATTTTTTAAAATCATTTTCTATATGAACGAACTTGAAATATGTTATTCAATTATAATTTTAAATTAAAATATATAAAATTAAATTCATATTTTATACAAAATTCTAATGTTGAAGTGATAAGAAAAATCAATACCTGATTTAAATTACTAGTAAAATAGTGAAAAGGAAATTAATTTAAAGCATGAAGTTTATATTTTACTTTTTAAATAAATTTAACATATAAAAAATAATTTATTAATATAAAATAAAAAAATCACTTAATCAAATATGTTTCTATCAATACTCTATTTCTAATGTATAAATAAAAAATCCCATGGTCTTACGTTCATAATACAGTATTGATGATGATTGTACTAAGCTGATAGTTAGCCATTGCCATATTTTCTTCAATATTTAAAATAGGACATTTTATTTTATATTAAATGCATCTATTTTTTATTAAAAAGCCAATTAACACATTATATTTATAAATTTAACTTAAATATTGCTTACATTTTAATTATAAATATGAATTCAATGAAAACAAAAAAAATAATGATGATTTGAAAAATCCATCCAAATATATTTCTTAATTTAGTTTTTACTTTTATTTTATAGAAGTTCTTTAAATTTCTATAAATTAAATTAATTACATTTTATTTTAATAAAAAAATCATTAATAAACAATTATAAAATGAATAAATTGTGAGCATTCAAAGACTAAGTTTTAACATTTCATTTTAATAAAAAATTTCATTGTTATACAATTATAAAATGGATAAATTGTAAGTTTTTAACATTTAATTTGAATAAAAAAATTCATTGTTATACAACTATAAAATGAATAAATTGCATCCATTTCGAGACTAAGTGTGTTCAAGAGGGAGACAAAGACCATGCGAGGATAATTTGTAATTTGTTAAATAAGTTTGTTTATAAATCTAAAAACAAAATATAAAGTAATCTAATTTGAAATAAATTATTTAAAATCTCATTATTTATAATTTAGTATTTTGAAAAATAATAACGTTAATTTTTTTAAAATTATTAATCTTTAAAAAACAATAAGAATTATTATTTGTGTGTTACTATTCTAAAACTTTTTAGAATTTTAAAATACAGTTATAACATTTGAAAACTTTGCAATCTCAATAATCTGTGTAAATTAATCAACAAAAATAATTTTATTATTATATTTTTATTGAAATTTTTGATTTCTAAATAAAATTGTATTCAAAATGAAAAACATCTTCAAATGATTTTCTTAAAAATAATTAAAATGAATAAAATATAAAATATTTGAACACATAGTTAAGAAAAATTAGATTTATTATTTTTTATAACTCAAATTTTTAAAATAATAGTAAAAGTAAATTATTAAAATAAAATAAACACAATAATTTTTTTTAAATTAAGTCCTAATATATCTCTATATTTATAATGTCTCTACTAATATTAGCTAAAACATTTTATTAATAAAATATTATTAATTTTTCATATTTATTTATTTATTTAATTAAAGAAAAAAAAAACATACTATTCTTCTTGTTTTTGAAAATAAACCTCTCACCTATGCTCTATCAATCAATGTTTCAAAAAATAAGGGTTTCCATTCATTGCAGACTATTAGCTACACATCAATTTTTTCAGATTAACCCAACTAACTGCACTTAGAAGCATTTATTCAGCTCGGCTATTTAACCACTAGCTCATCATTTAATTAATTATAAGAAGACATTAGCAAGTACATCATTTAATTGGTATCTTAATTGTAGTTAATTAATACATATTTATTATTTTTTATTTTAGATATTTTTTGAGTTCAAAATTTATTTTAGACCCCAGGAAAATTAGTATTGTCCAATGAGAAAATAGAAATTTGCAAACAAAAATTAAATTTAATAAAAATAGAACTTTAACAAAATTTAGATTGTTAGATTTTTTAGGCTATAAAAATTCATAGATTAATAGGTTAACTGCAGTGAAAACATTAGTTCCCTTCTTATATATAGGTAGGGACTAATAACTAAATTTTTGCTACCAGATGATTAATTTGCTAAGGTGCTCATTCTAATGTATTATGTACAAGTGTGCAAGGTATTGCACGGTCATCAATTACCCTTCTCCATTCATGCTGACAAAGCTGATGTAAATTAATTGTGACATGTTGACAATGTTGAGTAATGGAGTTCCCCTGAACATGACTCCTGGCCATAATGCGGTCTACTGTTTGGGTGAAACTAATTGGACTCAATTTATTTTTAATTATTTCTAACTTGGTTTAATTTTAGATATATGTTTAAGTAGGGAGTTTTGCTAGAGTCATCTGGAAAGGGGTTTGTTGGGGCTAGGGCATTCTACAATCTGGTGAATATAACTGCTCCCTACCCTGCCCTTAAAAACCAATTGAGGTTTATATTATCTGACCACAAATAATATAGTAAAGGACTGTACAGCTCCCCATCTGCCCAGAGTTCCCTCCCCACTTATTCTCCCACCTACGTGTTTGGTTCTAAGAGAATTACATGAATTTTTACCACATCATTCATGATTTATCTTTTGATATGGTTTTCCTTGACACATTGAGTTGCTAATTTCACATGTAATTGATGAACATAGAGCTTTAATAAAAATAATTATAAAGAGATATTGTGATTGAAAAATAAGGAGAAAAAACCTTGATGTCTTTGCATTTTGGAAATCCTCATCGAACTCTCTAAGGATTACATTTTCTATTTTTCAAGATTCTCATACAAACACCTAGTACATGTGATTTTTCCAAAAGTAACTATTCTTCAAATTGCACAAACGAATAGGAATACATATATTCATAGCTCCATATGTCACCATAAATCCATTACTCTCTAACACCAATTTGTAAAGAAATACATAAAACTAGAAATACCTATGCTTTATTAAAAGAATAAAAATGATGTTTTATAAGATAGGAAAGGTGCAAAATAAGAGTTGTTGAGTTTTGACTTGTTTATACTAATCATTCATGCAACCTATAATTTGATATGATAAAAGATCACCTTGTATGGTGTAACATAAAAATTAAGGATGCAACAAATATGGGAGATAGAGATTATGATATGTCTATTTAATCCACAATTTTATATTTACATAGAGATAGAAAAAGAGGGACTTTAAAACCTACCATTCCAAATTTTTTTGTTTGAAAAGCTAAAGATCTTTTCATAGTCACTCACATGAAAAATGGATTTTTTTGGGGTGAGAATATCTCCCTTGTCAAGTCCCAATATAAGAATTAACCTTGACATGAGAAAGAATGTAAATGTAAGAAATATGTAAATACACCCTTACTTGCAAAAATTCTATGGATGGATTCAGATTTGTTATCCACAAAGATGTATATATTCTTGTTTGTATATGAATGGTAAAGAATCATAATATAGGATGTCTCCACAAATACAATAGATGTACACATGCTAAATCATATATCAATGGATGTAAGTATTCTATTGAAAGGTTACAATATTTAATGCTTGAATGCTTGTGTACAATTGATATATGAATTTCTCCTTCGTTGATTGTCCCCCTTTTGTAAACAAAAAGGACTACAAAACACAAACTATTCAACTTCAATGACATAAAAATGGAATATGTATCTAGATTTTCAAGATGGTCATAACAATTACAATATTTAATGCTTGAATGCTTGTGTACAATTGATATATGAATTTCTCCTTCCTTGATGATCCCCCTTTTTTAAATGAAAAGGACTACAAAACACAAACTATTCAACTTCAATGGCATAAAAATGGAATATGTATTTAGATTTTGAAGATGATCTTAACTAATGAGATATGTAAAATTAGATGACATATATGCTTATAAGTTTTTTTTTTAAATAGAGAAATATTTTATGCATTTTCTTAAAATTTTAAACCTTTTTCCTAAATTCAAAAAATATGGGTTGGAGTTCCCATTAGACATGTATATGCAAATGATATTTTTTCTCTAGTTTCAAAATATATTATAGATGACATATAGTGATACTGAAAATAAATATTTCTTTTTTTTTGTATATTTTTTCTAATATAAGTACCAAAAATTGAATTTAGAAGAAATTAAAGTTTTCCACTCCCATAAATTTTTTTGTATCGAATTGTTGTAGGAGCACCTAGGAATAAGGTTGATTCCTTAATTGGTTATGTCTTGTACTTTATGCTAGCCAAGTGAACAAGAGAATTAAGACTCCAAGGAAGTCTCATTTGTATCTATCATAGGTGGATAGGTTCAAATCATATTTGGGAAACAATTTCTATGAGTTGTTAGATACAATAAACATATTGCCAAGTTGGACAATTAGGACTTAGTATGTAATTGCACCCAAGAGGGTTGCAAAAGGTAGTAATAAGGTGGAATAGGACTAATATAGAATAGGGAGGAAATATTCAATTTTTTTTAGGGGTTAGTTCATGATAGATGGTCCATAGCTAAAAAGTTGAAATGTTGTCAATAACAACATTACAGCATTCTAATCTTGTCATGACAACATTTTGATAAAACTTGTCTAAACATACACAAGTAGTTACGGGAAAAGACACTTCTTGGAATTGATGAAGGAGATGCACTTAATAAAATCTAATGCCTTATGCTTTGGTTTAAGCACTTAATAAAATCTAATGCCTTATGCATGGGTTGAATGATGTAATTAGGAAGTTGCAATAGTAAACAAAGTAGATTTTCTATGCAGATTATTACACTTAAGCTTGCAACTTGAAAATCTATCCTTCAATTGAATGAATGATGTTTATTTTTCAAGTAGAAAATTATTTTCCTTCATTATGTTTATTTGTGTGGGGTTTTAGGGATATATTAGTAGTTTTTTTTTGTTTAGTAAAATTCATTTGCCTAAGACAGTTTACTATGTTGATTTAGGTTAAGGGTCTAATAATGACTCTTTCTTGATTTCTCACTTTGGGATCATCATGACCCTTTGGAATATTTAAGAGAACCTAGTGTAAAGTGTAAATATGCAATTTGGAGATTAGAGATATATGTTTTCTATTTTTACATGTTTTCAATAGGTGGGATCATTAGTCCCCAACTATGTGCAAACTGAAGAATAGTCCTCAAGAAATGACAATATGGAATTAAACCATGACATCAGAGGACACGGTTGAGGAGTAGGAGCTCCAAATAATACTTTACAAGGATAAATTTGGTGGTTGAAAATATTCATGTGGTTTTTGAACACTACCAATAGTGATTGTAGTCCAGTGTGGCTTAAAACCCTAAAAAAGAGGGTTAATTTTAGTAAGGTAGTGTACAAATGACTTGAGAAAATGAAACCTTGAATATCTTGAAGGTATCTAAAAACAATAATTTTAACCTAGATTAATTTTATGAAATGTTTTACATTTTTTTGAATAATAGTTGGAAAAGAAAGTTTCAAGTCCTAATTAGGCCTAAAAGGAAAATATGCCTAATTGTGAACAAATATTGGAATCAATAAAAAAATAATGCCTAAAGATATAAAAATTGGGTAAAGAATAAAAAAAATATGTTTTAAAGAAGCCAATCCAAATTTCCAAGTAGGAGTCATGGTCATTGAGGAGTTTTGAAGAGACTTACCCTAATGAGCCTTTGAAGAATGGTGTGAATTAACCCTTGGTAATGAGATCCTTCTATAGAGGGAAGTTACATCATGTTTACTCAAACTAAGGGCTGATAAAAAAACTCTACAGGATATAGAGTAAGCTACATATAAGACCTATAAGAAGGTCTAGAATGGACTCAAGAGTGACTCTATCAGGGATCTCACTATCAAATTGGTATCATAACCCAAAAAAACTTGGGCAAGGGAAGAGCTTATATTTGAATCAATTGGAGATTCAACTATGGTGATCAATGAAAAATTATCCAAGGAAGTGATAGAGTAGAAGGACGAAAATTGACTCCTCAAAGAAGAATTGGGACTCATTAAGATAAAGCTAGGGGAAGTAGAAGAGAAGAGAAAGAAAAATAGTGAGAAAATAAAAGATGATGAAGAGAGGGGCAAGGAATTGGAGGTAGAAGGTGATCTCCCTAACTTGACCCACCATTGCAAGAAGAACCATTCCTTAATTCTATTAAAGAACTAGAAGTAATATCCCTTGAATGTGATCACCTACTTGATGGAAAGATAGAACATGAGTTAGTAATAGAGTGGATAGAGGGAATGGAAAATCAATTTGAATGTGAAGGAATCAGTGAGGCCCAAAAGGTGAAAGTGGAAAAATATAGGATGAGGGGACCAACCTTGACATGGTCGAAGTTCCTATGAATAGAGAGATAGAAAGAGGGAAGGAAACTAATAGGTTTATGGAAGGATATGGAGAAATATTTAGAGATAATTATCACCTAGAAGATTATGAGATGCAACTCCACAAGAGGAGACAAAATCTCAAATAAAGGGAGATGGACATGGAAATTTGCATAGAGGAGTTTTACAAGATACATAAGGTCCAAAGTGTAGGAGGATGAAAAAATCAATGTGGCAACCTACACACAAATGTTTTTGAAGACATGTTCAAGGTTCAAATTAAAAGAGGAAATAAACCTTCTAAGCTCTAGCATTGTACAAAACTGTTAATCTTACCAATGTACAAAAATGTCAATCTTACCAATGTACAAAAATGTTACCAATTTTTCATCAAAGTAGCAAAGGGAAATAAAAAGAAAGTCTCTAGAAAAATAGTAATGGGAAGTGGTAGAGATTAAATAGGCCATATGGGAGGCTATGGTGGTAAGGTAATTAAATGAAGACCCCAAGGAAAATCTAGACTTGTGGAATTGAGTAGTGAATTAAGCGGAAAAGGAAATCCAAAAAGAGGTAGACATTTTGGCAATATTAAAGGCATATTTTATGGCTCTAGCAGAGCATCCCACTATGAAAACATGAAGTGATTGTGGTCAACCTGGGAATCCAACATATAGATTCTCTGAAAAATAAAAATAATCTCAGTGGAAGAAGAGGGTCAATTATGTGTAAGAGCGGACAATTAGGGTGAAATCTCTTGAGATAAATCTAGATTATGCAAGTGGATAAACATAATATTTAGAAGGATATTTATTCAGGAATAAATAAACCATAACATTAGAAGAGAAGAACATTATTTGGTGTGAAGTGTAAATTCTTTGAAAATTGTGTAAGGTGATCATAGACTCTTGGTCCACTGACAATATAATGTCAAAGGAGTTAGTAAATAAAATTGGTTTGAAAAAGATCCCTCATAGTCACCCTTATAGGGTTGCTATTGGAATTTTAATTCAAAAACTAAGATACTGAGAAGTAGGGTGCATCAAAATCTATAAACATTTTAACCTTCAATTTTTTTTACTACATTCACTATATTAACCTTCTCATATCTATTTTATGCATAACATAACTTACAAATCAAATGTTGTAATAAGTAGATCTAACTATCAATCTCATCCATGAAAAGTAAAGATATAACAAAAATGATTTGGCTACCCAAAAATCCTCCATGGTGGAGGTAAAACTAGGGTGGGGATGACACCCACAAATCTTCACTACTATAGTAACAAAGTTAACTTGTTTGGGTTACAATTTTGATCCCTTATGAGGATCTACCTTGTGACGGGTCTTACCTACTAATGATGTTTAAGGGTGTTATGTCTTACCTTGTCAAAGGATTTTACACTTGCAATGTAGTAAGGATATTGTTAGAAGAGTTACAAAGGTCTGTTAAAACCACTCTATCAAGAGATTTTCCCCAATTAAATCTATTAAAAATGACTCAATACCTGATCCTTCAATCTACACTATAATTTTTTATTACATATCTCCTACTTCCAGTTTCTGATCTAATCTCCAATCTGATATAGTGTTCCTCAATCCTTTCATGCTTCACAATGTCACTATACTCTGGTGCTCACAACTTATTCTTGCATGCAGCATCTAAAACTTAACTTCATCTCTTCCTTCACAAACTTCACAATCTCTTCTATGATAGCTCACTCTTCTTTATGAAAATAATGAAAATAAGTTTCAGATATTTCTATTTAAAGACATGTGTGGAGTCTTCTAGATGCTTATCCTTTTTTCCTCTTTATTTGATTTTTTTTTCATTCTCATAGGCATTGTTGATCTATGTCAAAATTTGTAATAACCTATTTAAAATACTCTACAATCATTAAATGTTGTTTCCATGTTAGCTTGAAATGGTTTACCTCAAATTTTCTATCATTCTAGACTTTTATATTCTCTCTAGGTTACTCAACACCCACTGTCTTTGATGCTCGACCAAAATTGTTCTTCATTCTATTGCTCGGCCTTAACTATAAGCAACTCCTTCTATATATCTTGGCATATGTCTCATGTCTGCTCAGAATTGACTAGGCTCAACTTGCACTAAAAATAATCACTGACCAATGAACTTATTGGACCCTATAAAACTTGGAATATACATGATTATTTACAATTCTTTACATGACTCAACCTAAATAGAGTAGCTCAGCCACATTGATGACCATCTAACTCTACCTAATATATGACTAAGTGTTTGACACAAATAAATAACAAGACCTATAGATCTCAATAATCTCCCCCTTTGACAGTAGTGGCAAAAAGTAATTTTTGTGATTACATCTTTACAATAAAAGAATAAGAATACCCCCATGAGCTTATCACTCAATTCTTATAGAACTTCAAACAAAATTCTTTATAATACAATATATGTACTATACAATTTACATTACTCAAATATGTTTGGTTGTAACTCTATCATACCTTTTCTACTTTCTTCTCTTTGAACTCGTTATATCAGCCATCTAATATATCATCTATCTCAATTAATCATCATCATTTTTCTATCTTAATCTATCTTCTATCCCTCTTGTGTTTTACATTTATGTTTGTTTCTTTTTTTGTTTGGGTGTTTGATGTTGGGATTGTGATGATGGAATCAAATTGTATTTTTCAATGAATGATTTGTGAATTTGGTTGATCATATCAGGTGCATGATCCCATATGGTTCTTGTTGCTTCCAAAATAGGAATCTTCAACTCCAGATTCACTGCTAAGTCAATTAACCTATTAGTAATTGAAAGATTATGATCTCTTTGCAAAAGATCCTTTGCTAAGATCAGCTTGCATTTCATAACCTCCAAATGAGGTATCAAAATTGATAGTATAGATATTAACTTGGCCCTCATTCTACTATCCATATTTTGTATCTTGACCAATCTCTCTTGTACAAATAATAATCTATTATAGTACATTGAGTTTGATTTAACTATTTGAGAGGTAGATCCTCCTGATTGCTTTATGTTAGCATGACTGCTCTATGTATTTTCCTAAAATTCATTTGTGAATCTAGGTTCATCATGAAGTATATTATACAAATCTTCTACTCTCTTTACAAGTTCCTCTATGTTATGTGCAAGTTCCTATAACTCCACTTTTCTAATTATAATTGTAAAAGAAACTTTCTCCTATACTTTCTTCTAAAATTTCTTTTTAGACCTAGTCATTGCTATCTAAACTAGTTGGAACACCTATAGTAACTAGATAAAAGTTATCTACAAAGGATGAGACACCTATCATTGAGAAGAAGTACATATCTATGATTGGAGGATTGTAATATCTAACTCACACAAGGCCATATATAGAAAATGCAATTTGAATTGTTGCAAGATTCAATGTTGATCCTAGAGAAGCACATTATCTAGTAGTTAAAAGGATATTTAGATATCTGAAGAGAACTCTAGAGTTTAGATGTGGTATGATAGATCTAATGATTTCACTTTATATATGATTGGGTAGGCAATATTGATGATGGAAAGAGCACCAGTGGTGGAGCATTTTTTCTTTGGGGAAGATTAGTTTCATGGTTAAGCAAGAAGCAAGATTGTATCTCACAAAGTACATCAGAAGTAGAATATGTTGTAGTAAAAAATAATTATAATCATGTTTTTTGCATGAAGTAGATATTGAAGAATATAAGGATAGAATTTAGTTAACCTATTATCATACATTGTGATAACACAAGTACAATGAACATGTCAAAAAATCTAGTATTACATTCTAAGACTAAGCACATTTCTATCAAGTATCACATGTTGAGAGAGAAAGTTGCAGAAGATTGGAGTATGTAAGCACCAAAAAGAAGATTTCATATATTTTCATCAAACCTCTTCCCAAAGAGACTTTTGAGTATTTGCAAGGTATGCTAGGGGTTATATCCCTACCTACATCAGAGTAGGTGATGCAAAAGTGCATTGGTCCAGTGTTACAAAGCACTATTGTTTGCCTAGATTGAATGTTGATGCTTCCTATATGGGGGAGTATCTATAATGGATAGAGTCATCTAGGACTCTTGATGGATGTTGTTTTGAATAGTGTCTTTGGAAAATTGAACAAGTCAGAAATAGTTGTTGCAAAGATAGATGGTTGTTGAAAACTTTGACATTGATGTCAATGGGGGAGAGATTAAAAAATGAAAAATAGTTTGATATAGAGTACATTAAAGGGAGAGATTACAACATGAAGAATAGTAATTATCCATGGAGGTATATCAATGGGGGATAGTTATTGATGAAGAGGATTTTAGAAAGAAAGGATAACAATCTTTTATAGTTGGTATGTTTGGAACTAGATGTTTTTCATCTATGTTGCCATCAATGGAAAAGGGGGAGATTGTTGTAAGCATAAATTCTAATGATAATTTTATGGGGGAGTATTCTAGATACATTATTAGATCACTATCATGATGATATGTTACATTCATGAGTGTGTTTGTCATTGATGTCAATGTAATAGTATTTTGTGGTATTCAATAAAAGAACAATAGAAACATCAAATTGGTATGGCCAAATCATTGCACAATTTCACTAGCGAGGTTAAAGGGAGATACTACTAAGTGTATAGCACAAGCAACTAACCTCAAAAGAAGAAGATATTAAGTCTAGAATCTAAGTTATGGAAGTTTTGGTGAAGATTGTTGTGAGATAGAGTTTACAGAAGCATGCTCTACTAAACATGTTATATCTCTTAGCATAATTGTTATTTTGAGAAGGAAGGTTAAAGGTGAATAGAAGACATATTGATGATGATATGGATCAGCTTGCTCATTATAATATTACATGTATAGAAAGTTATTCAAGTTACAAGGTGACTGATTAATGCTATCGCTAAGTGTAATGTGTTCTTAATGAGGTCCTATAATAATTAATTAAGAAGGTGTAGTGGCCAACTCAGGGAATATTTTTATGGGTTTAGTATAAAGGAAGGACATTTTCCTTTGCTATGGATGTAAAAAAGAAAGAGGCCCAAAGAGTGGAATAGAAGAGAAATAATTGATATGTGAAGATAAGGAGAGCAGAACAAAGTTGGATAGAACTTCATCGCTAAGGTTTTATTTAGTGATCCAAAGTTTGGTAAAGGTCTAACAATGATATATCTGATTGATAGGATATAGGGAAGAGGATAAAGAATAATAGGAACAATTATTCTACAAGGAATAGTTGAGAGATCAGTTGGACAGTGAGTTTAGTTGTTTTGCCCCATAAGCTATTTGGATAGTGGGTCCTCCTACCTTCTACAACTCCTAACAGGGACACTTGTGTACTAAATGTTTTTATAGACTCCTAATAGGGTGCATCCTCTTAGAAGGAATATATATATATATCTTTGTGGGCATCATTCCCACCAAGGTTTTCTGTCTGATCAAGGGTTTCCTTGGTTAACAAATCTAGTGTAATTATCTATGTGCATCTTGTTATGGTCTTCGTTTACTTTTTTTGAATGGTTAAGATTAATTAAGTTTGATAACTATTTTAATTAGATAACTGATTCACCCCCCCCATCTTAGTTATCTTAGGGGACTATTATTTCTAACAAGTGGTATCAGAGCTTGGTCACAAATTTGAATATCCTTGGGTAATGTTGAGGGGGGGGATTGTGAGACTAACCACCAACATTCTCCTCCAAGATTTGTGACATGTCTTAACTACCTCCTATGTTCTATAAGTCTAATGGTTGTATCAGGTATTGATAGGTCAATCTTTTCATCAAGCTTGACCGAGCAACAACAAGGTGTTCATGTTGTTAGTTCTATTTCAACTTTTATTTTTAGTCCACAATTTTTAGCTAGTACTTATATTCTAAGTATATCAATAGAAAGTAAAATGACAGTTGAGAAAGAGTCTCAACTAAGTAGTAAAGTCCTAGACAAGTTGTTGATCTTAATGAGGACATAGTTACTCCAAATTGGGATATCTCTACCATCACTCCTAATCAAATGAACATCATTGGTGAATTACTAAAGAAGAGAGCTAAGCAACAGAAGCTTAGAGAAGAAAAGAGGAAAGAAAACCAAGTATTTAAAGACATAAAGAGCATATTTGTTGATGCTCTAAGTAGGTTGTGGCACACAACACATTTTTGATCAATTAGCAGATATTGTCCATAGAGTCTTGGAACAAGTTGCACAGAGAATTACAATAGATCAAGTATAGTTAGCTATTATTCTTGGTTCATTAGAAACCTTTGTCAATAATGTTTTATCACTATTTGTCAAGTTAAATGATACATCCATCTTTGCAAAGGATATCAAGGATAAATTATACAAGATAGATGAAGACATGAAGGCAAGTGTACACTAGCTTTCACCTGACCCAAGCCATAGCTCTACACATTATACAAAGATTAGATATCTAACCAATCTATAGGTATAACTATTGAAGGATGAAGCTAGGATCATGGCCACCCTTGTAGAAATCCAAGGCATGATTCTTCCAAATTTGGATGCATTGTACAGAAACACATTTCACATAAAAAGACACCCATCAATGATAGGAACTTCTCCATAGTTCATCACATGATGAAATTATTAGGAGAAGTTAAGGTTGCATTGCATACAAGCAAGGTATTATAGAAAACTTGGGACAAGACAATGGTACTTATTGTGAAGGTATATTTTGAAATCTTGTCACATTTTGGTAGTATATGTATATAAATAAGAATGGAGGAGAAATGTATGTATAGAGGACGATATATGTATGGGGGAGTAGTATAAGTATAGATAAGCAAAAAATACCTTTATAAAAGAAATTTTGAAAAATTAGAAAAATAGTTTATGTTATCAAGCCATAGCAAATGGAAGTCAAAACCAAGTTAAAGAAACATAATGAAAGGAAAGGGAGTTTTGACTTACAGTTTTGGATGATCAATTTTCTATTTTGATAAGTTTTTTTGTCACTAATGCCAAAGGGGTAGATTGTTGACATAAAAGTCAATTTGTCTATCATTGACTCAAACTTAGTCAATTGGTTACGTTTCTACCAAGCTCTATAGATGTAGTCGATCTTATCATTTAGTTTGCAATGGTAACTAAGTGATTCAGTTGTTCCTAAGTTGAGTAGTCAAAATATAGTGTCTACTGAGTACTTGAGTTAGTTTGCAGTGTTTCTCGAGCTACACAATGTTTATCAAGCTTTAGAGACAAGGTTAAGTAAAAATTGAGCATAATGAATGCTACCAAGCCAGTCAGTAGAAATGAAGAAGACCACAGTGTTAACTGAGATCTATAGTGTCAAACAAGTCAGTGTCTACCAAACTCATAGGGTTAAAAAAGTGGATCTAGTATTGACCGATTCATGCCATGTCAATTGAGTGATCTAGTTGCTATCAAGTTTCTAAGAGTTCACCGAGTCATATAGTGTTGACTGAGTTCAAGCTACTTAGAAGTGATTAGTATGGACCAAGCTTCAAGTTCAACTGAGTTTCAAAGATTGTTGAGCATTGGTAGTGCTTTCCGTGTATCAAAACATCACCAAGTTTATTTTTAGAACTTGAGTTATAGTAATTGGGTCAACTTTGTGAATTATGATGAAATTGGTATTGTAGCAGACTCCAGTAAGTTGTGATTTGGATTGGTATATATGTAATACATTGTATCATATCCAAATAAGATATGTGAAGAGAACTTGATGAGTAGAAGTGAAAAATAAATAATGCTATAAGAAATATAAGGGAGAACAAAGTATTATCTATCATACTTAGCTGATCATTATAATTCAAGGAATCTCAACCAATAAATTAGAGTTGTATATCATAGATTAGCTAGTGGTTTATCATAATAGGTGCATCAGTCGAATCCTTTAGCAGGGTAGACTTAATAGTCTTTGCTAAATCTCCTAACCAACTGCATACTTCATTGTAAATTTGTAAATTCTTCGACAAGGTGGACCTCACAATCCTTATTGGTCCTAATAGGGACGATCACTAAAAGTTGTCAATTGTAAGCCATAAAAGGTTAACTTTATACTACAGTACTAAAGCTTGTATACATCATCCCCACCTTAGTTTCAATTTCTAATTGGAAGGTTTATGGGTCACCATATCTTGTGTCAAAGTGTTATGAATGTTTATTTGCTTTCATTATTTCATACATGCAATTAGATCAGAATATTATATGAAGGATTAATTAGTAAAGTAAGATAGAGTTTTATTGGTTCCTGATTCACCCCTTCCCTCTCAGTAACCTTGTATACCTTATTTTTCCAAAAATTGTAGCATTGGAAAATACAAGGCAAGGTTCATGGCCAAGGCGTTCTCTCAGAAGAAGGGAATAGACTACAAGGAGACATTTTCTCCTATGGCCAAATATACTTCTATACGAACTGTGATCTCATTTGCAACAAAAATGGGATGGAAAATCCATTAAATAGATGCCAAGACAACATTCCTTAAAGGTGAATTGAAGGAGGAGGTATACACAGAGCAACCAAAAGGATTTGCAGTACACTGTAAATAGACCTATGTGTACAATTTGAAGAAAGTGTTATACAGACTCAAGAAGACTAGTAGAGCATGGTATGAGTGCATTGATACATACTTGCAAGAAATGGGCTTTGTGAAGAATGAAGTAGATGCTAAGCTCAACTACTTAGTGGTTGGGGGTTAGGTTCTCATTCTTGTTCATTTTGTGGATGACTTGTTTCTTACAGGTGCACTAGGGCTCATAGAGGATTGCAAGAGGGAACTTTCAGAAGAGTTCAAGATGAAGGATTTAGGAGTTCTACACTACTTTCTAGGCATGGAGGTGTGGCATATTGATGGAGAGATTTTCCTTGGTCAAGGGAAATATTACATTGAGATCTTGAAGAGATTCAGGATGGAGGGTTGCAAAGTCATGTCTACACCCATGATCATGAATTAGAGGAAGGTAGATACATCTAAGGAGAAGGATGTAGATCCCACTTTATATATATAACTAATTGTTTCACTTATGTATGTGGTCAAAAACATGCCATTTATTGCATTTGTAGTGAACTCTCTTAGTTAGTTCATGGTTGAACTAAAGAAAGTGCATTGGACAACAACCAAGCATGCGTTATGATACTTCCATGGTACAGTTGAGTATGGGATTAGATATTTTTGAGGTGAAGGTAGTAGATTGATAGGCTATACTGACAAAGATTGGACAGGAAGTACAATAAACAAAAGGAGCATTTCAAGGCGTTGTTCCAGTATGGGATTAGGAGTTGTGTTTTGGTTCAGCAGGAAGTAGAAGTTTGTGGCTCTAAGTTTAGCAAAAGTTGAATACATAGCAACTAACATGGTGACATGTGAAGCTATAAGGCTTTGAAAGTTGTTAGTAGCCTTGTTTGGTCATAAGGTGGAGACTACTGTGATAGACTACCATAATCAAAGTTGGATCAAGTTGTCTTAGAATCTAGCATTTCATTATAGGTATAAACATATAGATATTAGATATCATTTCATTAGAGATTGTGTACAATGGGGAGTTGTTTAGCTATAGTACATACCTACAGAGAAGCATGTAGTAGACATTCTGACTAAGGCATTGGGGAAGGTGAAATTCATCTTCTTCAAAGATAGATTAGATGTCATGCACAACAACTTCCTCGCTAAGACGGAGTATTAGTTTTGGTAACTTGGAAATTTTTTTTCCATATGTACTTCATTAGAAAATAATCTTTTCGATAACTAATGGGTTAAATTAGGGATAAATATGTGTTAATTAATTTACCACTTTTAGAAGCAACTAGAAACCAACTTGGTTAGGGTTGTTAAGTTGTTCTAATCTCAACTGTAGATTGACAATCAATCTTAGTCATTGGTTTTCCAACAGGAGTATAATAAAAGGGGGTCAGGGGGCATTTGGAGAATAAATTTTTAGAAGCATTTGCAATGTCAGCAAATGAATTTACAGTGATAAAAAACTATCTTTTAGTGTTAGCAAGGGTGCAGTGATAGCGTTGGAGATAGTAGCAAAGGAATATCAATAGGAAAAATTAAGAGGTTGTCAGAAATCTACCACTAAGAGGCAAGAAATTTTGTATATCTTGATTTGTTGAAGTTAATATAATTTCCTCATCTATAGAATTGGTTTTCCCTTAGGGGTTTTCTAAGGATGATTTATCCAAAAATATTGTGTTCTTTGTGGTATGTATTTCTTTCCATATTTTATAAGTGAAGTTGTTGTGAATTTATTTTCAGTAGTTTAATAATCATTTAAGATATGAGATTAATAATCAGTGACAAAAATAGAAATTATCACAACCCTATGAGGGAAATTTCTTTAAGTATCTAACATCTATGCTACAGAGGAGGGATTTGAGTTTTTGAATAACATTGCTTTAACAAATACTTCTGTCAGCACAATGACCCAGATTCCATAAATGACCCAAATTCCACAAAATTATAATAATTGGTACCATTCATCTAAAGTTGTCTTATTTGTCATTCTAGAGTATTCTAAGAGCCAGTAAACATTAATAGACAATTTCACTAAGTCTTGACTATAGTGAATTTAATTTGTCAAAATATGATATAAGGAAATGGTTCACGAGAGTCAACTACATACCGAAATTCTAAAGAGGATGATAAATAAATAGTAATGTCTTAATAATCCTAACAAGCATAAATATATTCACCTAGATTTGAAAGCTATTAAATGAATCAGCGATAAGAATGCACAAGACTGTGAAAGTAGCTTGCAACAATTTCTTTTACAATTAGTATGGCGGTGTGTGATTTCCCCCTATATAAATGATTTTTGTTAACAAGTGTCTATGTAGATGTTAATAATCACAAAAAAATTAATACATTAATGTTAGAATAGACCTAAAGTCATATTAAAGTTAAAGCTTCAAACAAATTGCTTAAATCAATCAATACGCTCTTGGTGTTGTTGTCATTATAGCTACTAATCAACATGAATGAATAGAATTTCTAAAAAAGCATTTTGATCAATAATGAATGCATTTACAAAGGTGTATATTCAAACTTGTCTTATTATTCCATCTATCATCACCCCAGATTTTGACAACCAATATCATAAAGTATAAGACTATTTTATATGATTAGATTATAGTTTCATATTATCCTTCCCCAACAATTAAAAAGTCTTATTTAGAATAAATTATACATGTTTGGAGAAAGTAGTGGATGGCATAGTAAAACTCTTAAAACTCTAAAACCTCATAAAGTGACTAAATTTCTAATTTAAAATTGTACATGTGTTTGTCGAATATAATGGATGCCCTTTTTCAAGATGAAAAGACATGAAAGCATGGGACATTACATTAGTGTTTAATTTATAAATGAAATTTGACGTGGGGCATTTCATTAGTGTTTAATTTATCAAGAACAACTCACTGATTTGTTGTCAATGTCGATGGTGTGCTTCAATAAAATTGAATGAAGGGACAAGATGGCTAAAATTGTCAAACAGTTGGATCTATTTCAAATGTATCACACTGTTCTAACACAACTAAAACTGTTGATTTGATAAAGTAACTGTGTCATTTCACTTTAAGTACACTTCTTAGAAAATCCCAATTCTTTGAAATAATGCAAATAGAAAATTTTACAATTAGAAAATCCTTATTCTCTGAATTTATGCAAATTTAAACACATATGTGATGCCTTAGCAAGGAGTACTTCACACAACTCAAAACATTCTTTATGCCATTACGGTTTTGTTTCCAAAGATTAACTGATAAATCTTTTGTTATATGAGGGCTGAGAATGTAAATGTGAATAATAAATCACAAACTCAAAAAAAATTGCTCGGGACAAGAAGGTGTCGAGTGACAGTTTGCTCAAGACACAAAGGATGCCAAGTGATAGGAAGCAGGCGCTGAGTGAACTCAGCACATGAAGAAGCCAAGTAGCTTAGCACTAAGGGTAACTTAGCACAAAAGAGCACTAAGTGAGCTCGACTTAGTGGTTACTGAGTGAACTTGATAGGAATAGAAGAGAGAACTTGGTTAAAGACTAAACTGAGTGAGTTGTTTCATAGACTTATAGTCTAGACATTTCTGCCATTAAAAAATAGAGGGGATAACATAAAAAATTACAAGTATGAATGTCTCAAATGCAAAACATGTAATGTTAAATAGAAGGGAGACAACAATGAGCTAAGTATGCCTACTTGCTTGCTTGCTTATTTTCTATTCAACTAAGTTAAAACTATTACAAAATTTGGGAGCATTCGGCTGCAACTAGAAAAACCTAAAAAACATCAAACTGATAAAACTTAAACTTCAAACTTATAGCACTAATGTTTGCATACAACAAAGCTTGTAACAATCATTGTTTTACAAGAAAAATTAATATGAACTTACAGAATAACAAAAGGATTCAACACGTGCTAGTGCAAACACGAAAATTAAATCTTCATTCTATCTTCTAAACTTTTTGCACTTTCTTCCTTTCCTCTAATCTGCTGATCTACTTTTTTTTTTTATGTGCTTTTCTCTACTCCGCTCTGCACTTTTTAACATCTTCTCTCTCTCCAATCGAATGAATTAGATTCATTTCTTTTGTCTTCTAGCAAAAAACATTTTCCCTCTCATTTTTGGATTTGAACTCACCTACCCGCATTTAATGTTTTTGAATGTTGTTATTGCAGGCCATTAGGATAATAGGTGGGCATTTGGCTCAAGGAATAACCGCTCACGCATGAGATATTTCAATAGTAAATATATTTTTCACCTTTTCTGACTTCCATTTTTTTCAATGTAAGACAGTGGAAAAATCCAAACAAACCAGCAAGATTTCCCAAAGAGTGAAGCCTATCGGCTTAATATAAAAGTTTGCCTATCTATATGCTTAATCTATGCTATTTGGGCGAAGCAAGTTGAGTAAATCCATAATTGTTTATTGCTAGCTTGTCCCACGAGAGAAGAATATCCCCTCCTGTTGAAGACCGCCTAGCTTGGTTGAAGTATGAGGCTTTGCTTGTGTGGCAAGGTAAATGGCTTCATCTAATGTATGGTCCAAATTAAGAGGGGAGATTTCGTTAGGCACCATAATCTTTTCCTTTTCCTCGGGCAGAAGTAGTGACTTCAGAGCACTCTCTTCATTTGATAGCTCCTCGGGAGATTGAAGAAGATATTTCACATCATTCAACTCACTCATGTCTTCTCCTTCGGCCTCCACTTTACCTGCAAACTCTTTATCATTTACGCTTTCGCAAAATTCATGGGTTGATTGTTCTGTGGGTACACTTGGTCTCGCCTCCACATTATCTACATATCTTGTTGGAACAGTGTCAAAACCAAACCCAACAGCAATGGCAGCCGTTCGAACAGCCTGAGGTGATGGATTGCTGCATTTACTAGACGAGGGTTATCATGTTACGTTATCAAAAAAATGATGAACAATTGCTACATTAACTAACATCTCGTTGTGAGTAATGTGCGGAACTTAATTTTTTCATAAAATGTGATATGGAAAGGGCTTGAGCTAAGGCAAAAGGAAAGATTACGAGTCAATGAACACACACACGTTTGGTTCACAATAAGAAATTGGCCAACGTTATTCCCAAGCAAATACACAGAAGAGGTGGGATACATCTCATCTTGTCAACGAGATTTCAACATCGACCAGTACATCTCCAATTAGATCCCGCAATAGGTGTCTAGATTGTCTATTAACAAAATAGAGGGATATTGCTCCCTAAAAGAAATCTTCTACATGTATGTTAATCTCCTATTTAAAATTAAAATAAATAAAAAATCTGTACAATGTATAGGAAAATAGGTGCGGGTAATATATTCTAGTACAAAACTTATAATTTAAATAGACAAGTTATGTAATTATGTTTTTGGAACATAAAATATTTCATATTATGAAGATTAAATTGTTTTGGTATATATTAAATTTAAAATTTGTCAGATTTTTAAGAAGACTATTTAAGCAAAAATATACATTTGTCAAAGGGCCCTTGGTCTATTGGTGAAGTTGAAAGGCTCACAAAGAGCCCACCGGTGATCAAGTCTTGTTGAGTGCAATACCCTTGACATCTAAAAGGGATGAGGTTGGGATCGTGCCCTGGGCGAATTTGGTGGAGTGGATACCCCTCAGTCCTTTGTTGTTAACCAAAGAGGCTAGGCGAAAAAGTTGAATCTCCATAAAAAGATACATTTATGTATAATTAAATTAAATTTATAAAATAAAAATGTATTAAATTTTCATAATAGTTAATATATTATTGTTTGTGTTTATGTTTTACTCAAAACAATGTAGGTGTCTACAATATAGACTTTAACACTAAACCAGGCTCACTCTCAAATGCTTTATTAATATTAATTTATCAACTATTGTTTTTAATTTGTAAAGATGATATTTTACTCTGTAGAAAATTAAATTATCTCATCAAAATAGGGAAGATTCATGAGAAGCAATGGGGTGAGGTATTATTTCTCATTATGTTTTGCATATTATTTATTCTAGTAAGATATCTTCCATGATTGTTAAACTTTACATGATAAGAGCATATTATAGAGTAAATTTGAATTTTTGTATGCAACTCATAAGGAAGATGTAAATTTTCACAAAAATATCTAAATAGATTTTATCATGCATATGTGGAGTCAATTTTTTTATTATACTCGATCATACACATTGTGGTTACTTAAAACATATTTAAGGGGTGAAAAAAGGAAATCTTTTATCTCTATTTTCATTCTTTATTCTTTCATAATGTCTTAGTAAACATATTCATGCCAACCATGGAATTAACTTTTAGTCTAGGGTAAGGGTACCAAACTCCATATATTGTTTGGTGATGATTTTCTGTTATTTTGTACATGGAATATAAATGAGATTAAAACAATCAATATGGTGATGAATATTTATTTTAAAGCTTCTTGACAAAAAGTAAATGTAATTAGACGAAGAAAAACTACAATGCCCCCCTTTGGTAGTTACTTCATTGTAAAAATTATTAGGATTGAAAAATGAAATTCTCTTATGTAAATATTTGGGTATTCCATTATTTTAGGAATCTTAAAAATCCAAATATTGATGTGATATTCTGGTGTTCATCAATAATAGAGTCTCATCTTGGAAGGAAAATTGGGCATCATTAGCAAAAAAATCATTTTGATTAAATTATATATGAGTTCTATACCAAACTATACTATGATGACATTGCAATGTCCTCAAGAGATTAACCATTGGGTGCAAAATTTGATTTGTAACTTCTTGTGGAAAGGAAAAGTAGAAAAAATCTTTCATTTCTTAGGAATAGATTGTTAAGAATAATTATGAGGGAGGTACATGTATTCATGATATTAAAAATGACATACAATATTTCATATTAAATCACTATGAAATATTTTCTTCAAGAAATGTTCAAATGTGATTTGTATTATTCAGGCTAAATATGTAGACTCAAGCTAGTCATTAAAAGGATATTTAAAATAGTTAATTTGTGTCCTACTAATTTCTCCATGTTAGATTTTATCAGTGATATAAAAACTTTGTTTTTTTCCATTTATGACTTAGATTGTGAATGTTGGGCATGAATATTCTTTTGGGAAGACTTGAGGAATGGGCTTCCTCTAATAGATATTGAGGAGATATTTTGACAAGGTAACTAAATACATCATGATGTATGGGGATCCTTGGTACAATATTATTTAATCACAAAGAAAAATCCCAATAAAATTTGAAATCATTCTAAAGATCTCTCCAATATAGATTTTCCCATATCCTAAAATAAATCAGTATGTTTACTCCTTTAGAAAATTTTATTGAATAGTATTCTTCCATGGTTATAGAGTTTGAATGGAACCTAGAAAAATCTTCTTAGTTTTCTACCGCCCTTCAAACAGGTTCCACTATGTATCATGCTTTCCCTACTTTATATTTAAGCTACTTGGGTGACCCACAAGTTTCTTGGGAACACTTGTCGAGACCTATTCCAAAAAAGAGGATGAAAATTGTTAGAGTGGGGTTATTTTTTCACCAAAAGACTAGTGTGTCAATACTCAATGCAACCTCTCAACTTATAGTACAAAGAATGTGGTTAAGCCCTTGTCATGAATCCTTAAGGGAGCACTAAGAATTTTTTTGATAATTTCACTTTTAGCATTAGCCAAGGGTGCAAGGATTGGAACCTATGACCAAGCTCTGATATCACTTGTTAGAGTGGGGTTGTCATTGCACCAAAAGACCAATTTGTCAATGCCTAATACAAGCATTCAAATTATATCATAAAGAAGGTTGTTAAGTCCTTGTCACAAATCCTGAGGGAGAAATTAAAAACTTTCCAATAGGCACTATTGATTTGGATACTTTTGACCTACACTTGGAAGATATGGCAACTTATTACAATAGGTTGAAAGTGGTGGCTAGGTGGTTTCTCTTACATATGCACATTGCATTGAGGAAGATTAACAATATGGAAGTGATTGCATAGGTGGAGACCAAATATTTGGATTAGATATTTTCTTGTAGAGATAAAATATTGTGGGAATTCGGAAGGGAGCTAGTTGACAGGCTTCATAATTGAGAACAACTAGAGGAGTAGGTTGTGGAAATCAAGAAAAAAGTTCCCTTAGAGGAAGAAATAAATGAAATCTTGAAGGTCATAGATCCCATTAAAAAATATCAACAGCACATTTGGGAATAAATGAACACTTTGGTTTCATAAAAATATTGGGTTCATGCAAAAATGAAGGAGGACATTAGTAGTCTAATGGCCAAGCTTGAGGAAAGATCTACAAAGAGGTAGCATGAGGAGGAGACTCGAAAAAAGGAAGAAGGTAATTTGAAGGCCTCTTAGAGGTTGAATGAGACAAGGCCTTTTCATCCCTTTAAGTTCTCCTTGTTGGATTAGCTCAAGGAGCTACACAAGTAATGGGATGGTCTGCGTTATGCTTCCTATAAATGGTGTTTTTTGGGTCCCTATATTTTATGTGCTAGTTTATGATGGTGCTAGAATTTATCTCCTAGTTGGTGATTAGTGGTTTGGTTCAAAGTTATGGTGGCAGTGTTCAGTTGTTGCTCATCGGTGCAGTTGTATGTTGCTTGTTCATGGCTTTTATTTGTGTTCATGTTATCTTGGTCCATCTATTTTCCTTTTTTGTGGTGGCCACTTTTTTTTTCGTTTGCAACTTGGTTTGTAATTTATATTTTTTTCTTGGTTGTTATGTTTTCAAGTTCTATTTTTTTTGGGTAGGTGTCACCTCTCTTGACCTTGTTCTATTGTGTTTGGACTTGATGTTAATTTAGTTGTATTGGGTTTTGGCCCTTCCCTCTTTACTTAATCAGAACATAGTGTGGCGTAATTATAAAAAATCATTTTTTTATAGAAATCTTCTAGATTGTGATAAAACTCATTCAAGAAGCAATATTTTTCAATTAGAAAAGAAGGATGAAGGGATATTTAACAATTATACAAGAAATGTATAAATAGTAAATTAAATCTTCTACCTTTTCTTGAATGATGTGTTATTACCCAAGGATGGTGCATTCTCATGACTAGCCTTGCGAGATAAGATTCTTGTGATTCAAATACTAGATAACCTAAACATTAGCTCCAATTTAACTTGTGTCCTTTGTAATCAAATTAAGGAGTCTACATACCATCTTCTACTACAATATTGTTTTCCTCAACCATGATGGTACTAGCTCCAACATAATAGTTTCCAGATTTCTCTCATTTAGAATTACCTTACAAAGGCCTTCAATATGTGGTCACTACTTAAGAAAGAAAAAAGGAATAATAAACTCACTTGGAAAGTATCCCCACCAATTCTTATTTGATTTATTTGGTGGGAAAAAATACACATGAAAAACTCCATGATAAATCGCATGTTACAAAGGAGCATATCATCAATTTTATAGTATGCATTAGAACATGTGCACATAATGGGACATACACATCTTCCTAAAAACTGTTACACTTGGGTCATAAATTATTCCTCATTTTACCATATTTATCCTTTTATATAAATGATTTAAAAATACTTCTAAATTTAATTTGAGACTTTCCTTCTACTATCTAATGGTATAGAAAAACTATTAATGGAGACCTATATGAGAAGATTTATAGGACAATATCATTTCATTATTACTTCAATCCACATAAACATTAATTAAATTAAGTTTAATTATAAATTGAATATTAGAAGAAACCATATAATATTTTATTGATCACGAATATGTAAATTTTATTATATCATTGAATGGTCACTTTATACCTTTTTACGATAATGTATATTCTAACTATGTGACATTTACTCTTTATAATATTTATATTTCTTTTCATTTAAGTTAAGTAAAGAAAGGCCCAACCCATAATGTTTCCAAATTCAAAACTCCACTAATCAATTTGGAGTTTATAAGAAATTTACAATAGCATAAGGAAAAATTATTTAACTTCTAAAGAGAAAAAATACAACAAAACTAGACACAAAGGTAGAAAAATGATGCATCAAAGGACAATAAAAACATAGCCGCATCTATCCATCATATCTTTTAGCTCCTTGTCCCAATGAAAAGATCACCATTGGTCACATTTTGTCCTTCACTACTTAAACTAAAGATTTTCCCTTTTACAATTTTATATTTCTAATAACAAGCACAACCTCTATAATGCACATGTACATCACATTTTATTAATTCTGATAAAATTCTTAGTTTCACCCTATAGTTTTTCTAGTCATTTTCATGTCCTATTGATAACCTAGGTAATTTTTTAAGGATTCTACGCTCACTAGTAATGGGACTAAGTAATGGAAGGTTAGCCATTAAATTTATTCTTCTCCATTGTAATCTGTTAGGTTATAATCTTCAAAATCTTCACTAAAATTTGTATTTTTAAGGGTGTACTCATAAGGTGAGTATTTAAGAATTAGGTTAAAGGTTTCATATTTAGTCTCTTTCCAACTTTCAAGGTTAAATCCAGTAAAGGTTGGGTCTTTTAAATACTCGTCAAGTATATTCTTTTGAGGGTCCATGTCAATGGCCTTGACAATATAGCCACAATAGATGATTGTGAATAAAATTCCTTCCCAAAGCATTGTTGTAGAATTTTGTGGTATCTCAAAAGTTGAGTTCCTTGGATTAGGATGTGGAGAAACCACTGAGTTATTCTTTGAAGATTTAATTAGTCTAACATATATATACTAGCTATTTTAGAAAAGATAATACGATTAAAGTGCATTAAAAATATCATATATTATAAGACACAATTTTAACTTTTATATTATGAGATGTCTAATATTAATTTGTAGTAGAACGAATGATAACATGTAATTGTTTATTATTATTTTTTAAACATAAAATTACATCTTCAACAAGATTTAAAATTCTAGACCCATTGGAAATGACATACCTAATATTTGATAACTTTTTATTTATTTTATCTATTTTAAAATTTTCAAAATATACAATTTTTCTAAAAAATTACTAAATAAAAACATATAATTATTCAATGCTAAACATAAAAGGGAGAATCATAGTTGTATGTTTTAATTTTTAAAGTATTTGATAGTTATATGAAATTGTGTAAGATCTTTATTTTGTAAAAATTTAATAATGTTTAATTTATAAGTAATATATTCTAATATAAAATTCATTCATGAATAAATATGATAATTTTTTATTTATTTTTAAGTATTCCACATATCAAATCTAAGTATCTTATTAGTTTCTTAGGTAGAAACTATAGGATATTCAATGTAGTGCAACTTTTTAATTTGTTTGTCCAATTTAAAGAGTTTATTATTCAACTACTTTTTGTAGCTATAAAGTTTGAATATTTATTGTATTCGAAATAATTCAACATAATATATTTATCGATAATTTAATTGGTTATTTTGTGCTACATAGGGAGTGGCAAGTTTTTGAGTTGTTTCTTCAATTATAATAATTTATTATTAAGTACTTTTGCAACTATAAAGTTTTAATATATATAGTATTTGAAGTTATTCACAAAAATATATTTATTGACAATTTAACTCATTGTTTTGTGCTACAATACGACTTTTGGTTTTATGTACAGAAAATGAAACAACTTATTTTTAGAGACTTTATATATGTTATTGTTCTTATTTTCTACCAGCACAACTAAGCATCCTTGTTTTATTGATGTGGACAAATAGTGACTCAATTAATGTCATCCTTAATATAGAATGATATAAGTTGAAGATACTTTATGTTATTGTCCTTAATATTAGACTAACATAAATAAGGGATTGCATCACATAGTGTATGACATGAAATATTCATTTTGTTAACAAATTTTTCCTCTTTCAATTAAAAAAACAATACATAGACATGACATGAAAAAGTTGAGTACAAGACTTTAACTTAGGGACAGGCTAATCTATGAACAAAATGCAGTAAAGACATAACAAAGTCAAAAAACAAAAAATTTCCAGATTCAATGTAATGTTTTTCTTCCAAATTTTTTATTGTATGCAGATCATGAATATCAAAAGCAGATTTTTTTTAGAAAAAATCCAAATCCATCATATTTTCAATTTTATTTTTAAAAATCGATTAGGACCTTAACTGCATATCTTGATTTGCTAAGGTACTCATTCTACTGGATTGCGTACAAGCGTGCAAGGTATTGCACGGTCGTCAACTGCCCTTCGCCATTCATGCTGACGTAAATTGATTGTAACATGTTGACAACGTTGAGTAATGGAGTTCCACTGAACATGACTCCTGGCCGTAATGGGGTCTACTGTTTGGGTGAAACTGATTCGACTCAATTTATTTTTAATTATTCCTAACCTGGTTTGAATTTAGATATATATTTAAGTAGGGGGTTTTGCTGGAGTCATGTGGAAAGTGATTGCATCCAGTGTCCCTAAATCAGAGAAGACATCAGATGAATCGTAGGGCTGCGTCGTCTCCTTATCATCAGGCAAAAGTAGAGACATCTGAACCCTCTCCTCAAATGTTATTTCCGCCGGAGACTGCAGAAGATATTTCGAATCTTCTTCGTCCTCCAATTTATCGTCAACGCCTTGGCCAAAATGGGCAGAGATTTCTTTATCTGCACCGGATCCTGCCTCCAAGTTATCACGGTATCTTGCTGGAACGGTGTCGAACTCCGAGCCAATCGCAATGGCTGTTGTTCGAATGACGTCAGGGGAAGGATTGCTCCCATGTGCAGCTGCCAAGTCCAAAGCTGCTGAGTCTGGGAAATTGAAAGATGAAGCTTCAGGCCCTCGGAGGCACAAGAGAGCGGTGTCATAAGCTCTTGCTGCAGCTTCAGCAGTGAAGTAGGAGCCCAGCGATATGCGGGATCTCCTTCCTGACCTGATCTCTGCCACATATTTCCCCCATTTCCTCTTTCTCACGCCTGTATATCTTATCTGATCTCCCCCAGGATTGGACATAGATTCCAGACTTTATTATGGAGGGTTCCAACTCCCTCCGAAGACCTTGTGAGGATGATGAGATAGAATGAGGCAGTTATTCTCTCTATTTAAACAGTCCATGGGCACAGAGAAGGAACTCCTCTCGCAATCGAACATGGGGAGAGTCTTGTATGCAGTTCTGAATTCCAGCATAGGATGTGCTGTAATGCTGATGGCAATTGGCTATGCCAACTGAGCTTCCGAGAGTTGGAGGATGCACACTTGTATTTCATTTTACACCGCGTTTGGTCGGCATTAGGACCTTACCGATTGTTTTTTCCGACCAAAAGCGTTGGAAATATGGAAAGCGTTTTTAAACCTTTGAAATTTTATGACCACGGTACATCCAGAAGTTCAATCCACTTAGAAAAGCCTAGTATGATGATTTTTATATCATGTATGATGATTTTTATACGATGTCACTTTTTCTAGTGAACGCTTGCTTACAGTTATTGTCTTTTCACTTTTCTCCGTTTCTTTTATTTCGACACATATTTGCAACTAAAAAATTATAGAGATATAGGAAAATTTCACACACAAAATTAAACATGTTCATATGATAGCAACAATTAATAAACATTAAAAAGCACAAGTCGAGTAGTCCGGCTTCAACTATAGAATAATAGGGCGGAGGGCCCTACCCCTACAATAATATAGAAGGGGCTCCTACAATAATACAGAAGGGGCCCTTACTATTATAAGGTAAGGTAAGGTAACGGGAAAGGGCATTCTGCAATCTAGTGAATATGACTATCCCTCACCCCACCCATAAAAACCAATTGAGGTTTATATTATCCAACCCCCAATAATAGAAAAGGACCGTAGGTCTCTCCAACTGCTTAGAGTTCCCTCACCACTTCTAGTCCCACCTACACATTTGGTTCTAAGAGAATTACATGATTTTTTACCACATCATTCATGATTTATCTTTTGATATATTTTTCCTTGACACATTGAGTTGCTAATTTCACATGTAATGCATGAACTTGGAGTTTTAATAAAAATAATTATAAAGAGATGTCATGATTAAGAAAGGAGAGAAAACCTTGATGCCTTTGCATTTTGGAAATCCTCATCGAAATCTCTAAGGATTACGTTTTCTATTTTTCAAGATTCTCATACAAACACCTAGTACATGTGATTTTTCCAAAAACGACTATTCTTAAAATTGCACAAACAAATAGGAATGCATATATTCAATAGCTCCTTATGTCACCATACATCCATTACTCTCTAACACCAATTTGTAAAGAAATACATAAACCTAGAAATACCTATGCTTTATTAAAAGAATAAAAATGATGTTTTATAAGATAGGAAAGGTGTAAAATTAGAGTTGTTGAGTTTTGATGTGTTTATACTAATCATTCATGCAACCTATAGTTTGATATGATAAAAGTTCACCTTGCATGGTGTAACATAAAAATCAAGGATGCAACGAATATGGGAGATAGAGATTATGATATGTATATTTAATCCATAATTTTATATTTACATAGGGATAGAAAAAGAGGGACTTTAAAACCTACCATTCCAATTTTTTTTGTCTAAAAAGCTAAAGATCTTTTCATAGTCACACTCACATGAAAAATGATTTTTTTTGTGGGGAGGATATCTCTCTTGTCAAGTCCCAATATAGGAATTAACCTTGACATGAGAAAGAATGTAAATGTAAGAAATATGTAAATACACCCCTTACTTGCAAAAATTCTATGGATGGATTTAGATTTGTTATCCACAAAGACGTATATATTCTTGTTTGTATATGAATGGTATAGAATCATAATATAGGATGTCTCCACAAATACAATAGATGTACACATTCTAAATCATATATCAATGGATGTAAGCATTCTATTGAATGATTGCAATATTTAATGGTTGAATGCTTGTGTACAATTGATATATGAATGTCTCCTTCCTTGATGGTCCCCCTTTTGTAAATGAAAAGGACTACAACACACAAACTATTCAACTTCAATGACTTAAAAATGGAATATGTAATTAGATTTTGAAGATGGTCATAACGATTGCAATATTTAATGCTTGAATGCTTGTGTACAATTAATATATGAATGTCTCCTTCCTTGATGGTCCCCCTTTTGTAAATGAAAAGTACTACAAAATACAAACTATTCAACTTCAATGACATAAAAATGGAATATGTATTTAGATTTTGAAGATGGTCATAACAATTGCAATATTTAATGCTTGAATGCTTGTGTACAATTGATATATGAATGTCTCCTTCATTGATGGTCCCCCTTTTGTAAACAAAAAGGACTACAAAACAAAAACTATTCAACTTCAATGACATAAAAATGGAATATGTATGTAGATTTTGAAGATGATCTTAACTGATGAGATATTTAAAATTAGATGAAATATATGCCTATAAATTTTTTAAATTTTGTTTGAGAAATATTTTATGCATTTTCTTAAAATTTTAAACCTTTTTCCTAAATTCAAAAAATAGGGGTTGGAGTTTCCATCAAACATGTATATGCAAATGATATTTTTTTCTCTAGTTTCAATATATATTATATATGATATATATTGATATTGAAAAAAAGAATTATTTCTTTTGTATATTTTCTATATTATAAGTACCCAAAATTGAATTTAGAAGAAATTAATGTTTTTTCCTCCCATCAAAATTTTTGTATCAAATTGTTGTAGGAGCATGTAGGAATAAGGTTGATTCCTTTATTGGTCATGTCTTGTACTTTACGCTAGCCTAGTCAACAAGAGAATAAGAATCCAAGGGAGTCTCATGTGTATCTATCATAGGTGGATAGGTTCAAATCATATTTGGACAACAATTTCTATGAGTTTTTCAATACTATCAACATATTGCCAAGTTGGACAATTAGGACCTAGTATGTAATTGTCCCCAAGAGGGCTGCAAAAGCTAGTAATAAGGTGGCATAGGACTAAGATAGAATAGGGAGGAAATATTCATATTCTTTTAAGGTGTTAGTTCATGATAGATGGTCCATAGGTAAAAAATTGAAATGTTGTCATGACAACATTTTGACAAAACTTTTCTTAACACACACAAGTAGTTATGGGAAAAAACACTTCTTGGAATTGATGAAGGAGGTGCACTTAATAAAATTTAATGCCTTATGCTTTGGTTGAATCGCTTAATAAAGTCTAATACCTTATGCGTGGGTTGCATGATGTAATTAGGAAGTTGCAATATTAAAAAAATTAGATTTTCTATGTAGATTATCACACTCAAGCTTGCAACTTGAGAATCTATCCTTCAATTGAATGAATGATGTTTATTTTTCATGTAGACAATTATTTTCCTTCATTATGTTTCTCTACGTATGGTTCTAGGGATATATTAGTAGTTTTTTTTTGTTTAATAAAATTCATTTTCCTAAGACAGTTTACAATGTTGATAAAGGTTAAGGGTCTAATAATGACTCTTTCTTGATTTCCCACTTTGGGATCATCATGACCCTTTGGAATATTGAAGAGAACCTAGTGTAAAGTGTAAATATGCAATTTGCAGATTAGAGATATAGGTTTTCTATTTTTAAATGTTTTCAATAGGTCAGACCATTAGTCCCCAACTAGGTGCAAACAAAAGATTAGTCCTTAAGAAATGACAATATGTAATTGAACCATGAGATCAAAGCACATGGTTGAGGAGTAAGAGGTAATCAAATAATAGTTTGTAAGGATAAATTTTGTGGTTGAAAATATTAATGTGGTTTTTGAACACTAAATAGTGATTGCAGTCTAGTGTGGCTTAAAACCCTAAAAAAGAGGGCTAATTTTAGTAAGGTGGTGTACATATGACTTGAGAAAATTATATCTTTAACCTAGATTAGTTTTGTGAAATGTTTGGCATTTTTTTGAATAATAGTCAGAAAAGAAAGTGTCAAGTCCTAATTAGGCCTAAAAGGCAAATATGCCTAATTGTGAACAAATATTGGAATTGGTAAAAAAAAAGCCCAAAGATATACAAATTGGATAAATAGTGAAAAAATATATGTTTTAAAGAGGCCAATCCAAATTTCCATGTAGAAGTCATGCTCATCGAGGAATTTTGAAGAGACTTACCTTGATGAGCCTTTGAAGAAGGGTGTGAATTAACCCTTGGTAATGAGATCCTTCTATAGAGGGGAGTTACATGACGTTTTCTCAAACTAAGGGTAGGCAAAAAAACTCTACAGGATATAGAGTAAGTTTCATTTAAGACCTATAAGAAGGTCTAGAATGGACTCAAGAGTGACTCTATGAGGGATCTCCCTATCAAATTGGTATCATAACCCACAAAAACTTGGGCAAGGGAAGAGCTTATATTTGAATCAATTGGAGATTCAACTATGGTGATCATTGAAAATTTATCCAAGGAAGTGATAGAGTAGAAGGAGGAAAATTGAATCCTTAAACAATAATTAGGAGTCAATAAGATAAAGCTTGGGGAATTAGTAGAAGAAAAGAGAAAGAAAATTAGTGAGAAAATGAAAGATGATGAAGAGAGGGGCAAGGCATTGGAGATAGAAGGTGAATATCCTTCACTTGACCCACCATTGCAAGACAAACCATTCTTTAATGCTATTAAAGAACTAGAAGGAATATCCCTTGAATTTGCTCACCTACCTAAGGGAAAGATAGAATATGAGTTAGTAATAGAGTGGATAGAGGGAATGGAAAATCAATTTGAATGTGAAGGAATTAGTAAGGCCCAAAAGGTGAAAGTGGAAAATATAGGATGAGGGAACCAACCCTTACATGGTGGAAGTTCCTATAATTAAAGAGATAGAAAGAGGGAAGGAAACTAATAGGTTTATGGAAGGCTATGGAGAAATATTCAAATATAATTATCCCCTAGAAGATTATGAGATGAAACTCCACAAGAGGAGACAAAATCTCAAATAAAGGGAGATGGACATGGAAATTTGCACAGAGGAGTTTTACAAGATATGTTTAAGGTCCAAAGTGTAGGAGGATGAAAAAATAAATGTGGCAACCTACACATAGAATTTTTCCAAGACATGTTCAAGGTCTGAAGTACAAGATGAAATAAGTCTTCTAAGCTCTACCATTGTACAAAAATGTTACCAATTTTTTATCAAAGTAGCGAAGGGAAATAAAAAGAAAGTCTCTAGAAAATTAGGAATGGGAAGTGGTAGAGATGGGAGGCTATGGTGGTGAGTTAATTAAATGAAGACCCCAAGGAGAATCTAGACTTGTGGAATTGAGTAGTGAATCAAGTGGAAGAGGGAATCCAAATAGAGGTTGAGGTTTTGACAATAATATAGGCATATTTTATGGCTCTAGCAGAGCATCCCACTATGGAAACATGAAGTGATTTTGGTCAACATGGGAATCCAACATATAGAGTCTCTAACAAATAAAAATAATCTCAGTCTAAGAATATGTATTTACATTTTGAAGATGATCTTAACTAATGAGATATGTAAAATTAGGTGAAATATATGCCTATAAGTTTTTAAAATTTTGTTTGAGAAATATTTTATGCATTTTCTTAAAAATTTAAACATTTTTTCTAAATTCAAAAAATATGGGTTGGAGTTCCCATCAAACATGTATAGGAAAATGATATTTTTTTCTCTATTTCCAAAATATATTATATATGACATTTATTGATACTGATTTTTGTTCTTTTTTTTTTTCCTTTTTTTTTGTATCTTCTGTATTATAAGTATCCAAAATTGAATTTAGAGGAAATTAAAGTTTTTCCCTCCCATCAAATTTTTTGTATCAAATTGTTGTAGGAGCACCTAGGAATAAGGTTGATGCGTTAATCAGTTATGTCTTGTATTTTATGCTAGCCAAGTCAACAAGAGAATCAAGACTCCAAGGGAGTCTCATGTGTATCTATCATAGGTAGATAGGTTCAAATCATATTTGGACAACAATTTCTATGAGTAATTCAATACTATCAACATATTTCCAAGTTGGACAATTAGGACCAAGTATGTAATTACCCCCAAGAGGCTTACAAAAGGTAGTAATAAGGTGGAACATGACTAAGATAGAACAGGGAGGAAATTTTCATTTTTTTTATTTGTTAGTTCATGATAAATGGTCCATAGGTAAAAAGTTGAAATGTTGTCAATGACAACATTTTGACAAAACTTGTCTTAACACACACAAGTAGTTATGGGAAAAAACACTTCTTGGAATTGATGAAGGAGATACAATTAATAAAATCTAATGCCTTATGCTTGGGTTGAAGCACTTAATAAAATCTAATGCCATATGTATGGGTTGCATGATGTAATTAGGAAGTTGCAATACTAAACAAAGTAGATTTTCTATGCACATTATCACACTCAAGCTTGAAATTTGAGAATCTATCCTTCAATTGAATGAATGATGTTTATTTTTCATGTAGACAATTATTTTCCTTCATTATGTTTCTCTATGTATGGTTCTAGGGATATATTAATAGTTTTGTTTTGTTTATTAAAATTCATTTGCCTAAGATAGTTTACTATGTTGATCAAGGTTAATGGTCTAATTATGACTCTTTCTTGATTTCCCACTTTGGGATCATTGTGACCATCTGGAATATTGAAGATAACCTAGTGCAAAGTGTAAATATGCAATTCTGATATTAGAGATATAGGTTTTCTATTTTTAAATGTTTTCAATAGGTGGAATTATGAATCCCCAACTAGGTGCAAATTGAAGAATAGTCCTTAAGAAATGACAATATGGAATTGAACCATGAGATCACAAGACATGGTTGAGGAGTAGGAGGTTCAAATAGTACTTTGTAAGAATAGATTTGGTGGTTGAAAATATTCATGTGGTTTTTGAACACTAAATAGAGATTGCAATCTAGTGTGGCTTAAAACTCTAAAAAAGAGGGCTAATTTCAATAAGGTGGTGTACATTTGACTTGAGAAAATGAAACCTTGAATATCTTGAAGGTATCTAAAAATGATATCTTTAACCTAGAATATTTTTATGAAATGTTTGGCTTTTTTATTAATAATAGTCAGAAAATAATGTTTCAAGTCCTAATCAGGCCTAAAAGGCAAATATCCCTAATTGCGAACAAATATTGGAATCGGTAAAAAAATAATGCCCTAAGATATACAAATTGGGTAAAGAGTGAACAAAATATGTTTTAAAGAGGCCAATCCAAATTTCCATGTAGAAGTCATGGTCATTGACGAGTTTTGAAGAGACTTATAGTGTTAGCAAGGCTGCAGTGATAACATTGGGGATGGTAGTAGAGGAATATCAACAAGAGAAATTAAATGGTTGTTAGAAAGCTACCACTAAGAGGCAAGGAATTTTGTATATCTTGATTTGCTGAAATTAATAGAATATCCTCATTTGTAGAACTAGTTTTTCCTTAGGGGTTTTTGTAGGGATTATTTATCTGAAAATATTGTGTTCTTTGTGTCGGGTATTTCTTTCTGTATTTTATAAGTGAAGTTGAGGTGAATTTATTTTTAGTAGTTTAATAATCATTTAAGATAGGAGATTGATAATCAATGACTTCAATAGGAATTTTCACATCCCTATGAAGGAATTTTTTTTCAGTATCTGACATCTATGTTATAGAGGAAGGATTTGTGTTTCTGAATAGCATTGATTTCCCCAAAACTTTTATCAGCACAGTAACCCAAATTCCATAAATGACCCAAATTCCACAAAATTATAATATTTAGTACCATCTATTTGAAGCTATCTTATTTGTCATTCTAGAGTATTCTAAGAGCTAGTAAACATTAATAGACCATTTCACCAAGTCTTGCCTATAGTGAATTTAATTGGTGAAAATATGATAAAAGGAAATGGTTTGTGAGAGTCAACTACAAACCAAATTTAGAAAGAGAATAATAAATAAATGGTAATGTCTTAATAATCCTAACAAGAATATGAATCTATTCACTTGGATTTGCAAGCTATTAAATGAATCAATAGATAATAATGCACAAGACTATGAAAGTAGCTTGTAGTAAAAATTTTCTTACAATTAGTATGATGAGATCTGGATGATTTCTCCGTATAGAAATGATTTTTGTTAAAGAATATCTATGTAGATGTTAATAATGCCAAAAAATTTATCACATTAAGTTTACAATATGTAGTGCCTGCCCCTAGGTCACATTTTTGTTATCGCTGCCAAATTCTTTTAGGACAATTCTATGATGATGATTATTTACAACATTCTATATTTCATGTATGCATGATGATTATTTAGTGATTTCAGTTATTGATGATGACTAGTTAAATGATTTATTATCATATGCGTTTTCTTATGGATGCTTACCCCATACTTGCATGTGTATGGTGTGCATGTTTGTTTTCTTTCTATATGGCATTTCTAATGTGGTTAAGGAAGGGAGTCGTAGTCACCTGCTAGTCAGGATCTACACGATGCACCACTTCCTGCCATTGCCTATTTAGCTTAGTATATATTGTGCTTATACATGCGTGGATTTTATGCAAGTTGCAGGTATCAGGTATCAATTTCCCTAAATTGTCAAGATGAGCATACCCTATCACATTATATCAATGGTAAGAGAGGGGAGATAAATTCTCAAGTCCAAATCCCAACCCTTTAAGCCATTTGTCCTAATTGAAAATTAGGACAAGTATCTGAGTTGAGTACCCTTTGAATATGTTAGATGACATAATTCATGATATTAACCCCTTAGTTTGATTTTGTATGTGTTTTTCTATGATGGGTTTTTGTATTTTACTTTATGAGTCTTTATTGTATTTTCTATTAATTAAGTCTAATTAAAAGATTTAATTAATGGTTTAATTTAATGGAAAATTAATATGATATTTTAATAGTTATTTTATTTAATTAATTGAGAAATTAATTAAATAAAATAATTAAATTTGAAGATCAAAGTTATAATTTTAAAGTTGGAATGTGATAATATTTATTTAAGTTAATAAATATTTTAGCAATTAAGTTTCAAAAATGAATTTAAAAGTGGAAAAGATATTAAAATTATTAAAAGATTATAGGTTGCATGATGTGTGCATGTGATTAAAATATAAATATATTAAGATAAAACAAGTGGAGTTATTAAAGTGAGTGCATAAGATTTAAAAAATTAATAAATTAAATTGAAAAGAGTAAAGTGAATATTAAATTAATTAATGTGCATTATTTTAATATTCATTCACATAGGAGTATGCGAACTCTTCTAAGTTGTTATGTTGACAACACAAGAGTCTACACTCTAATTATGCACGTGTTGTCTACACTTAGGAGTTAGCATATTATTTGAGCACATGGTATCTACAACATTCTAGACACCTCATCATCTTTATCTTCTTATCATGGAAGTTATGTGCTTAATTGTCATGCTTATCTCCTAGTTCTTTCTAGACACATTCTAGATGCATCTTAGAGGGCTTTAAATAGAGGCTCTCTTAGTGTGTATGGACAAGCTTACATGCATTCGAGAAGCTCATATGCTTCTACATGCTCATATGCTTCTACAAGCACTTCTAGTCACTTGGGGGTTTCGATTGGTATGATTCTTGGAGGAATGGAAAATGTTGGAGAAGGAAGGGATTTTTCTATGGACTTCTGAGGCATAGCAAATTAGCATCAGTATCCAAGTGCACTCGTGATTTCCACATATTTCATTTGTACTCTTTCTCTTCCTATCTTCATTGTGTCTGTTATATGTGTTTGAATATACTCCATGAATGAATCTTCAATATTGAAATTGGAATCTAGATATGTATGTTAATTTTATTTGGTTGCAAAGAAACATTAGGAAACCCTAATTTTATTTATGAAGGAAATTCATCACAAACTGTCCTATCACTGCCCCTTACATAGACCCGAACTCAAACATTAATAACTTTTTATCTAGAAGAAATTTATTCGATCGCTTTGGTCAGATGTGGTACAACTTGGCCCTCTCCAACATATTTCAAATTTGACTTGATCCAACGGTTCATTAGGGAGATATGTCCCCCATACTAGGACTGTTTTATTCAATGATAGTCATTCCTCCATTTTCCATAACCAGGAGTTCTTTCTGCTTAAACTTCACAAAAATAATCTATCAAAGCATTCAATGAATTAAAAATTAAACCAACATAGATCTAAGACATTTATATTCAAGATTTTATCCAAATGAGAAGTCTTTTCAATACAAAAGCAGACTGTGCCCTTACGGCAGCAAGCTATGACTTTGTAGAGAATTTAATTTGGTATTGTATGAAACTTTGATAGCCCTACATCATTATGCATTTTATTAATATTCCAAAGTATTTTCAAGATTTTTATTCCAACTTTAAATCCTCAAACCATTCTTTGATCCCCCTACGATCTATTTAGTGCCCCTAGTTCCTCTAGGCCTTTTGTTCTTGGCCCTGGTGCTCCTGCACCAGTTAATAGTAGAAGAAGTGTAATTAATTTAAGTAAATGGATTTTTAAATGAGGAAAAATTAAAAAGGATATTAATAAGTGTTTAGTGGAATTAAGTAATTGAATTATTAATGAGATTGATTTTACTTAAAATGAATGAGGATTATTTTCAATAAATGGTTGTCCTTGAAGTGTTTAAAGGAAATTGTAAACTAATTATTTGAAAGTTGATAAGTATTATTCTAATTTTTTGAATAATGTGAATGATTTTATCTAAAAGTCAATGGGAACTAGTTCAATGATTTAAATAAGTAAATAATTATCTTTTGATTATTTTAGAAAATTGTTTTAAAATAATGGAGGGATAATTCTATGTTTTATTCAAAAAAATAAATGGGTTGAGATGTAGATTAAATGAAGAATCTTATACACTTGAAATTTACTTGAAAACGAAAATTAAAACCTAATATTTGGCTTAACCATGTGATTGCGAAAGCAAACTAAAATATGTGTTTGTATCTTGTTCTTTATGCTATCCATGTTTGGGGTTTGGGTGGCCCTAGAGTGTTGACTAGTTAGGATGTCTACCAGAGGCTTGGGAGTTATACGAATATGATGGCATGTTGATGTTATTTGGTCTCGATCTTTTTATAACCCAACTATGGTAATGTGATGGTGTGCTCTATGAGATGTTTGTATTTACTGATTGTTATTGCTTTCCAATCTTCTTGTGTGAAGCTAAGGTGTATGTATTTGAGATACTTGACTTAACCATTTTTGAGTCATCGATCAGTTATCCTTGAACTACTTTCTAGTTTCCATGATGGGACTGAAGTATTGATTTATTTCTTGATGTTGTCATGTTGTGACATGTTTTGACTTGACTATTTTGGAGTCTTCAATCAGTATTACTTTGAGATACTTATTGGTTGCTTGTTGAGAACCAATGGATATTGTGCCAATAGAGAGCTATTGTGGTCATGATTATCAATGGATGCTTTTCTTTTGCTCATGGAGATTTGATGTTCTTATTGTGGATTATCTTTTGATATTTTTCCAGTTGCTTGTATAGGATTGTGGTGACTTTTTGATTTATGATTCCATGAGCTTAGGGTAGGTTATCTACTTGTAGTGTCGGGAAGTGGCTTCCAATGGGAGCCGGGGCCCTAAGTGGCTGCCAAGGTAACTCATTATAAGTTTTTTTAACAAGTGAAAACATTTACACTAAATGGGGATTAAATGAACCTAATAAGATAATTTTATGTTCTTGCCCATGCGTCAAGTGCTAGTATAGACTAGGATGGGAGTAGAGAGAAAACTTGGTTATGACCTTGATTTTTGTAGTATGCCTCGTCTATACGAGAGGATACTAGTGGCCACATAGGGATCACTAGGGGGCCAGGGTCTATTGAGAGACTGCTAAGGTAACTTTAGCGTGATCCATGCAATGAAACTTTCCCGCTTGCATAATAAGTTTCCTACATGTCTTTGTGTGCCTTTGGGATTAGATGTCGTTTTGTGATTGGAACCTTTGAGTTAGTATAATTTTAGGATTCCTGGACTTAGAGAGTATTTATGATATGTGATTTTGATAACCTATTTGAGACTTGAGATTATCTCCTCAGCACAGGAGGAGTGGATCATTTAGGTTCCACATGGTCGGGTGGTAGTGCTTTTTCACTCTTACCATTTGAGATCTGTCTGAGACATTATGGCTAATGCATTCTTTGTTGGCATCTATCTTCATTCTATTTTTAGATTATTTACTGGTATGTATCCTTATATTGATGATTAGCATATGATAGATGATGTTGTTTACTTATCTTATGTTTTTAATTTGCATGTTAGATTTCTTTTTGCATATGATGTAGTATGTTTTAGGAGTGACATTCCTACTATGATAATACTAACGATCTCTTCGGTGACTTGGGATGTTATGTACGGAGGGATGACTAGGACCCACGATGGTCTAATGATGCTATTTACAGTTGGGAGGAATCAGACACTTAGATAATTATGTGTTGTGCTTATGATTTATGGCTATCTTTTATGATGGATGTTTATATCTTCTATGATGATGTATCATGTATGGAATTTGGTCTCATTTACTTTATTGAACTTCCATCATGGATTAGAATAGGATGATGTACTTCATTTTCACACATGTATATTCTTTTAAACTTTTTATTCCCTGTGACATGTACAGTGGATGATTTAGTATTCTGAATTTAATTGCCAAGAGGCATTCAAAACAAATGTATAATGTGGACATTGGACTTTCTATTTATTCTTTCATGTGGATGTGGTAGTGGTTAGACTTAGTATTAATTAAATTAAATGTGACTCAATGTCTTGGGATCCTTAAGGAATGTAACCTATTATGTATGCTTACAGTTGAATGTATGTTATTACTTCTGCTACTATGTGTTTGATATGAATGGTTTATCTTTCATTATTTAAAATAATAATAATAAATTGTTTGACAAACTTAGTAAAATTTTAGGTTAATTCTTTTGGATCCCTTGGCGGGGCATTACATAATAGATCTAAAGTTGGACTAAAGTTCAAGCTTAGAACAAACTGCTTAAATGAATCAATTTGATCTTGATAATGTTGTTGCCATTACAACTACTAATCAATATGAATGAATAGAATTTCTAAAAAGGCATTTTGATCAATAATGGAATGCATTTACAAAGGTATAGATTCAAACCCATCTTGTTATTCTATCTACCATCACCACAAATTTTGACAACCAATATCATAAAGTATAAGACTATTTTATATGATCCGATTACAGTTTCATATTATCCTTCTCCAACAATTAAAAGTCTTATTTAGAACAAATTATACATGCTTGGAGAATGTAGTCAATGGCCTAGTAAAACTCTTGAAACTCTTAAACCTCATAGATTGACTAAATTTCTAATTTAAAATCATACATGTGTTTGCCAAATATAGAGGATGCCCTTTTTGAGGATGCACATGCAGAAAAGCATGGGACATTACATCAGTGTTTAATTTATAAATGAAAGTTGATGTGGGGCATTTCATTAGTGTTTAACTTATCAAGAACAACTCATTGATTCATTGTCAATGTCAACGGTGCACTTCAATAAAATTGAATGAAGGGACAACATGGCTAAAATTGTCAAATGATTGGATCTGTTTGAAATGTCTCACATTGTTAACACAACTAACATTGTTGATTTGATAAAGTAACTATGCCCTTTTACATTAAGTACACTTCTTAGAAAACCCAATTCTTTGAAATAATGCAAATAAATTTTTTTACAATTAGAAAACCCTAATTCTCTGAATTCATGCAAACTGAAACACATATGTGATGCCTTAGCATGGAGTACTTTACACATCTCAAAACATTCTTTATGCCACTACAATTTCTTTTCTAACGATTAACTAGTAAATCTTTTCTTATCTGAGGGCAAAGAACGTAAACACATTTTCCACCTTTTTCGATTTCCATTTTTTTCAACGTAAGACGGTGGGAAAATCCAAACAAACTGGCCAAGGTCTCCCAAAGAATGAAGCCTATCGACTTGATAAAAAAGTTTGCCTATCTATATGCTTAATCTATGCTATTTGGGTGAAGCGAGTTGAGTAAAGCCATAATTGTTTATTGCTAGCTTGTCCCACCAGAGTACAATATCCCCTCCTGTTGAAGACCACCTAATTTTAGCTTTGTTGTTTATCTAAGTATGAGGCTTTGCTTGTGTGCCCAGGTAAATGGCTTCATCTAACGTATGGTTCAAATTTAGAGGGGAGATTTCGTTAGGCACTATAATCTTCTCCTTTTCCTCGGGCAGAAGCAGTGACATCAGAGCCCTCTCTTCATTTGATAACTCCTCAGGAGATTGAAGAATATATTTCACATCATTCAACTCACTTATGTCTTCTCCTTCGGCCTCCACTTTATGTGCAAACTCTTCATCATTTACGGCTTGGCAAAATTCATGGGTTGATTGTTCTCTGGGTACACTTGGTCTCGCCTCCACATTATCTTCATATCTTGTTGGAACAGTGTTAAAACCACACCCAACCGCAATGGCCTGAGGTGATGGATTGCTCTCTGCATTTATTGGACGAGGGTTATTATGTTATGTTATTAAAAAATGAAGAACAATTGCTACATTAAGTAACATCTCGTTGTGAGTAATGTGCGGAACTTAATTTTTTTATAAAATATGATTTGGAAAGGACTTGAGCTACGGCAAAAGGAAAGATTATGAGTCAATGAAAACACACACGTTTGGTTCACAATAAGAAATTGGCCAACCTTATTCCCAGGCAAATACACAGCAGAGGTGGGATACCTCTCATCTTGTCAACGAGATTTCAACATCCACTAGTACATCTCCAACTAGATCCCGCAATATTTGTCTAGATTGTCTAATAACAAAATAGAGGGATATTGCCTCTTAAAAGAAATGTTCGACTATAGTCGACTTGTATGTTAATCTACTATTTTAAATAAAATAAACTAGTATAGATATCTTAAATAAATTTATCTAAAGAAATGCTGATAGATATAGATTACAAAATAGTTATAATTTAATTTACTACATTTAAAATTATTTAATTTCTTTTAGCTCTATTTATTTAGCTTTTTACTAACTTAAACTTTTTTTCCTTTTTCTTTTTTAAATGATGATTTATATCTTCAAATGTTATAATTTAAATGAATATTTTATATTGCATTCATTAAATTATTTTAGAAAGTATATTCTATTTATAATAAGATTTAAACTTTTGACATATAGATGGTTGTCAAATTTAACTTAGAAGAATAAAAGTTAACATTAACATGCTCACACTATCCCACTTCCCCCCACTCCCCCATTTTGCCATTGTAGAATGCCTATCGACATTAACTAGTATAGATATCTTAAATAAATTAATCTAAAGAAATGCTAATAGATATCGACTAGAAAATAGTTATAATTTAATTTACTACATCTAAAATTATTTAATTTCTTTTATCTCTATTTATTTAGTTTTTTACTAATTTAAACTTTTTATTTTAATTTTTTTTTAAATGATGATTTATATCTTCAAATCTTATGATTTAAATGAATATTTTATATGGCATTCATTAAATTATTCTAGAAACTATATTCTATTTATAATAAGATTTAAACTTTTGACATGTAAATGGTTGTCAAATTTAACTTAGAAGAATAAAAGTTAACATTAACATGCTCACACTATCCCAGTCCCCCATTCTGCCATTGTAGAATGCCTATCCGCATTAATAAAAAAACCTCTACAATGTATAGGAAAATAGGTACGAGTAATATATTCTAGAACAAAACTTATAATTTAAATGGACAAGCTATGTAACCATTTTTTTGGAACATAAAATATTTCATATTATGAACATTAAATTGTCTTGTTATATATTATATTTAAAATTTGTTAAATTTTTAGGAAGACTATTTAAGCAAAAATATAAATTTGTCAAAGGGTCCTTGGTCTAATGGTGAAGTTGAAAGGCTCACAAAGAGCCCGCTAGTGATCAAGTCTTATTGAGTGCAAGGCTCCCAACATCTAAAAGGGATGACATTGGGATCATGCCCCAAGAAAATTTGGTAGACTCAGTCCTTAGTTCTTAACCAAAGAGGCTAGGCAAAAACATTGAATCTCCATAAAAATAAATAAATATACATTTATGTATAATTCAATTAAATTTGTAAAATAAAAATGTATTAAATTTTCATAATAGTTAATATATTATTGTTTATGTTTATGTTTTACTCAAAACAATGTAGGTGTCTACAATATAGACTTTAACACTAAACCAAGCTCACTGTCAAATGCTTTATTAATATTAATTTATGAACTATTATTTTTAATTTGTAAAGATGATATTTTACTCTATAGAAAATTAAATTATCTCTTCAAAATGGGGGAAGATTCATCAGAAGCAATGGGGTGAGATATTATTTATTCTAGTAAGTTACCTTCTACAATTGTTAAACTTTACATGATAAGAGCATATTATAGAGTAATTTGAATTTTTGTATGCAACTCATGAGGGAGATGTAATTTTTCATAAGAATATTTAATGATGTAGGAGCATCTTGGGTTTTCTTGGTGACTACTTTGTAGTTCATGGGAGGAGGCTCGGTAGTTGCTTTGGAGGGTGCTTGGATTGGTAGTTGACATGCTCTAGGAGCTCGACATTCTCTATGGAGCTCAGCATGGTCTTGGAGCTCAGCATGGTATAGGAGCTTGGTATGGTCTATGGAACTTGGCATGGTCATTGGAGCTTAGCATGGTCTGGGAACTTGACATGGTCTTTGGTTGCTTGGCATGGTCTATGGAGCTCGGCCTTGCTTAGGAATTTGGTGCCTATTGTAGGCTGTCCACATTGAGTTAGACGATGAAAATTTAAGGGGTTGTAGAGGACCTAGATTTCTACCTATGGTTCGAGGTGTGAGTTCTAATTCAATCGGAGCTAGGAGATCTCACAATTTTACTCGAATATCAATTTTGGGCATTTAATTTGTGTTATGGGCTGACTTGTGGCATTTAATTTATGTATTTGTATTTATTTTGTGTTCTGGGTTGACTTAGGCTTAGATTGGTATAATTAGGGGTTGTGGGGAAGTATTTAGTCATTATTCATCCATCATGGAAAAGAAGAGGAGCTAGAGATGAGAATTTGAAGAGCTAGAACTATTGCATAGGAACTAGAGGATCTCTTGGTGGACCTACCAGTACAAGTGTGGATTCTTCTTGATGTTCTTATCTAGTTGTGTATCTAGACTAGCTAAGATTTGTTGTAAGTTGGATCATGTTGGATCTTGTAGAACTAATTTTGTAATTTGCTATTTGTAGTTGACCCTAACCTAGAAGGCCTTATAGCCAGGCATATTGCATGTAATCAATTATCTATTTATAAATCAAGTATTGTAATTTGGTATCAAATCTTGTATTATTATTTCTTTCTATTGTGTGGTTGTACAGATGGGGGCTAGGGCATCTCTATTTGAGATACTCTAGCCTTTCACTGCATCAGGTGGTATCAGAGCAAAGGTTGTTCCTGAGTGTGTAGATAGATCGCCGAAGCCAAGGCAGTTTGCACCAGGACTTGAGTGGAGAGGTTGATCTAATTTGATCTTGATCTAATGGTGGATTTTCTTTTTGGAGTCCTATATCTCTTGGTTGCAAGGTGGTAGATCGTGGTTCTGGCTTGCAATTGTAGAGGGCTTATAGATGGATCGATGGATGTGAAGATGGAAGATTGATCTTGTTGAGACATGATTGTAGAGAGTTTGCATATTGTAGATCCATGGTCCTAGACTTGTGATGTGGTTCTTGATTGTTCATGCAAGGTGGCAGGTTATGATCTGACTTGAAAAAAATTTGAGGTTATGACAAGGAGTGTGGGAAGGATTTTTTATCGAGGGTTTATGAATATCTTGGGAGATTGCTCCGAGAGGATTAGACACTAAGATGATTGTGAATCTCTATGATGTGGTGGAGAGAAGGTTTTCTGAGATGTCTGCTTGGTTTGAAGCTAGTTTGACTGATCGAGTTAAGGATAGTGTGAGGAAGCAATTCTGTAGTTGTTTGTAGAGTTGGAGTCTACTAATCCAGAAGAGAGGTGTTTGGCCATTTAAGTGACTTGTTCGCAAGAGAAGATGGCATACCAAATTTGAGCTGATCGAGTTTGGTTTTGCTGATCAGATTGTGGAGTCTAATACAATACTTGTAGATAAGCTAGAGGTTTTTGCTAAAGATATTCCTATCCTTGTTGATGCTAGGATACAGGTTGGTTTTCATGATTAGTTGGTTGAGTCTAACATGGAAGTTGTAGAGTGCTCAATTGTGGATGATACGGTTGTTGTTGTTCATGAGTTATGTATTGTAGAGCATCTTGTTATGATCAATGAGATTGTTAGTGTTCTGTGTTTGGCACATGTTAATGGAGATCTATGTGTTATTGCTAATGTGGAGTTTGTTGCTGCTAATATGGAGTTTGTTTTTGTTGATGTGGGGTCTTTTGCTATTGATGCAGATTCACTAGTTGTTGATGTGAATGAAGGTTTGTTGTTAAAGCATTATGTTTAGTTTGTTCTTAGGTGTGAGCATTCTAATTGGATGGTTGAGATTCTAGTGTTTTATAGAATGGCGTAGATGTGCATGATGTGCATATTGGTTTTCTTGTCCCTGTTCGAGTGGAAGCCTTTGGTAAAGGTGAAGTTGGTTGTTTCTCTTTCTTTGGGCATCAAAGTGTGGGATAGACTTTTCTATTTACCTAGGTAGTCTAATGTATGACCATCTTGGGTTTTCTTGGTGACTACTTTAGAGTTTAAGTGAAGATACTTAATAGTTTCTTTGGAGGGTGCTTGGATTGGTACTCGATCAAAGAAGGACTAGTGCTCTACATGGTTTAGGAGCTCGACATGCTCTATGGAGCTCAACATGGTCTTGGAGCTCGACATGTTCTATGGAACTTGGCATGGTATAGGATCCTGGCATGTTTTATGGGACTCAGCATGGTCTTTGGAGCTTAGCGTGGTCTAGGAACTCGGCATGGTCTTTGGTTGCTCAACATGGTCTATGGACCTCGGCCTTGCTTAGGAATTTGGTGCCTATTGTAGGCTGTGTAACTAGTTTTCCAAAATGAGTTAAAGGATACAAATTTATGGGATTGTAGATGAACTAGATTTCTACCTATGGTTCAAAGTGCAAGTTCTAATTCAATCAAAGCTAGAAGATATCATAATTTTACTCGGATATCAATTTTGGGCATTTAATTTGTGTTCTAAGCTGACTTGTGGCATTTAATTTATGTATTTGTATTTATTTTGTGTTCTAGGCCAACTCGTGGCTTAGATTTTAATAAGTAGGGGTTGTGAGGGAGTCTTTAGTTATTATTCATCCATCATGGAAAAGAGGAGGAGTGAGAGATGCAAATTTGAAGAGCTAGAGCTAAGACTTAGGAACTAGAGGTTCTCTTGGTGGACTTGCAGGTACAAGTGTGGATTCTTCTTGGTGTTCTTATCCAATTGTGTATCTAGACTAGCTGAAATTGGTTGTAAGATGGATCATGTTGGATCTTGTAGAACTGATTTTGTAATTTTCTATTTGTATTTGGCCCTAACCCACAAGGTCTTATAGCTAGGCATATTGCATGTAATCAATTATCTATTTATAAATCAAGTATTGTAATTTGGTATCAGATCTTGCATTATTGTTTCTTGCTATTGTGTTTCTACTATGTGGTTGTATAGTTGGGGGCTAGGATATCTCCATTGGGGATACTCTGACCTTGCACTACGTCATCTAAATAGATTTTATCATGCATATGTGGAGTTAATTTTTTTATTATACTTGATCATACTCATCGGGGTTACTTAAAACCCACTTAAGGGGTGAAAAAAGGAAATCTTTTATCTCTATTTTCATTCATTATTCTTTCAAAATGTCTTAGTAGACTTATTCATGCCAACTATGGAATTAACTTGTAGTCTAGGGTAATGATACCAAACTCCATATATTGTTTGGCGATGATTTTCTATTATTTTTTACATGGAATATAAATGAGACTAGAACAATCAATATGGTGATGAATATTTATTGTAGAGCTTCTTGACAAAAATTAAATGTAATTAGATGAAGAAAAACTACAATACCTGCCTTTGGTAGTTATGTCATTTTAAAAATTATTAGGGTTTAAAAATGAATTTCTCTCATGTAAATATTTGGGCATTCCATTATCTTAGGAATCTAAAAAATCCAAATATTGAAGTGATATTTTGATGTTCATCAATAATAGAGTCTCATCTTGGAAGGAAAACTGGGCATCATTAGAAAAAAAATCATTTTGATTAAATTATATATGAGTTCTATACCAAACTATATTATGATGACATTGCAATCTCCTCAACAGATTGACCATTAGGTACAAAATTTGATTTGTAACTTCTTGTAGAAAGGCAAAGTAGAAAAAATCTTTCATTTCTTACAAATAGATTGGTAAGAATGGGAGGTAAATGTATTCATGATATTAAAAATGACATGCTATATCTCATATTAAATCAATATGGAATACTTTCTTCAAGAAATGTTCAAATATGATTTGTATTATTTAGGCTAAATATCTAGACTCAAGCTAGTCATTAAAAAGATATTTAAAATAGTTAATCTGTGTCCTACTAATTTATCCATGTCAGATTTATCATTGATAATAAAAACTTTTTTTTTTTTTTTCATTTATGCCTTAGATTGTGAATGTTGGGCATGAATATTCTTTTGGGAAGACTTAGGGAATGGGCTTTTATCCAATAGATATTGATTAGATATTTTGACAAGGTAACTAAATACATCATGACGTATGGGGATCTTTGGCACAATATTATTTAATCAAAAAGAAAAATCCCAATAATATTTGAAATCATTCTAAAGATCTCTTCAATATAGATTTTCCCATATGCTAAAATAAATGACTATGTTTACTCCTTTAGAAAATTGTATTGAATAATATTCTTCCTTGGTTATAGAGTTTGAATGGACCCTAGACAAATATTCTTAGTTTTGTACTCCTCTTCACACTGGTTCCACTATGTATCATCCTATCTCTACTCTATATTTAAGTTACTTGGGTGACCCACAAATTTCTTGGAAACACTTGTCGAGACCTATTCCAAAAAATAGGATGACACTTGTTAGAGTGGGGTTATTTTTGGATCAAAAGACCAGTTTGTCAATACTTGATGTGACCTCTCAACTTATAGCACAAATAATGTGGTTAAGCCCTTGTCATGAATCCTTAAGGGAGCATTGAGAAAAATTCCAATAATTTCCCTCTTAGCATTACCCAAGGGTTTTCAAGGATTGGAACTTGTGACCAAGCTCTGATATCACTTGTTAGAGTGGGGTTGTCACTGCACCAAAAGACCAATTTGTCAATGCCTAATACAACCACTCAACTTATAGTACAAAGAAGGTGGTTAAGTCCTTGTCACAAATCTTGAAGGGAGAAATTAAGAAATTTCCAATAGGAACTATTGATTTGGATAATTTTGACATGCACTTGGAAGATATGGCCACTTGTTACAATAGGTTGAAAGTGGTGGCTAGGTGGTTTCTCTTACATATGCAGATTGTGTCAAGGAAGACTAACAATATGGAAGTGATTGCATAGGTGGAGAAATAATCTTTGGATTAGATATTTTCTTGTATGGATAAAGTATTGTGGGAAGTCGGTAGGGATCTAGGTGACAAGCTTTATAAATAAGAACAACTAGAGGAGTAGGTTGTGGAAATCAAGAACAGGGTTCCCTTAGAGGAAGAAATAAATGAAATGTTAAAGGTCGTAGAGTCTATTAAAAAATATCAAGATCACGTTTGGTAATAAATGAATAGTTTGGTTTCATAAAAATATTGGGTTCATGTGAAAATGAAGGAGGACATTGGTAGTCTGATGCCCAAGCTTGAGGAAAGATCTACAAAGTGGTAGCATGAGGAAACTCCGAAAAAGGAAGAAGGTAATCTAGAGGTTTCTTAGAGGTTGAGTGGGACAAGGTCTTTTCATCCCCCTAAGTTCTCATTATTGGATGAGCTCAAGGAGCTACACAAGTAATGGGATGGTCTATGTTATGCTTCCCCTAAATGGTGTTTTTTGGGTCCTTATATTTTTTGTTCTAGTTTATGATGGTGCTGGAATTTATCTCCTAGTTGGTGACTAGTGGTTTGGTTCAAATTTGTGGTGGTAGTGTTCTGTTGTTGAGCTTATCCATGTATTAGTATGTTGTTTGTTCATGGTTTTTTATTTTTGTTGGTGTTATCTTGGTCCATCTATTTTCCCTTTTTGTGGTGGCCACTTTTTGTTTGGTTTGAAACTTGGTTTGTAATTTATATTTTTTTTCTTGGTTGTTGTTATTTTTTCAAGTTCTAATTTTGTCTGGTAGGTGTTACCTCTCTTGACCTTGTTTTGTTGTGTTTGGACTTGATGTTAATTTAGTTGTATTAGATTTTGGCCCTTACCTCTTTACTTAATCAGAACATAATATAACATAATTATAATAAAATCATTTTTTTATGGAAATCTTCTCGATTATGATAAAACTCATTCAAGAAGGACTTTTTTTCAATTACAAAAGAAGGATGAAGGGATATTTATCAATTATAGAAGAAGGATACAAACAACATATTAAATCTTCTACATCTTTTCTTGAATGATGTTTTATTACCCAAGGATGGTGCATTGTCATGACTAGCCTTGCGAGATAAGATTCTTATGATTCAAATAGTAAATAACCTAAACATTAGCTCCAATTTAACTTGTGTCTTATGTAATCAGATTAAGGAGTCTACATACCATTTTCTCCTACAATATTGTTTTCCTCAACCACAATGGTACTAGCTCCAACATAATAATTTCCATATTTCTTTCATTTAGAATTACGTTACAAAGGCCTTCAATATTTGGCCACTACTTAAAAAGGAAAAAAATATTTTATTCACTTAGCAAGTATCCCTGCCAATTCTTATTTGATTCATTTGGTGGAAAAAAATACAAATGAAAAGCTCCATGATAAATCACATGTTACAAAGGAGTATATCATTAGTTTTACAATATGCATTAGAACATGTGCACATTATGGGACATACACATCTTCCTATAAACTATTACACTTGGGTTGTAAATTATTCCTCATTTTTGCATATTTAGCCTTGTAGATAAATGTTTTTAAAATACTTCTAAATTTAATTTGAGACTTTCCTTCTACTATCTAATAGTATAGAAAAACTATTAATGGAGTCCTATATGAGAAGATTTATGGGACAATATCATTTCATTATTACTTCAATCCACATAAACATTAATTAAATTAAGTTTAATTATAAGTTGAATATTAGAAGAAACTATATAATATTTTATTGTTCATGAATATATAAATTTTATTATATCTATTAGGTGTAAATAATTATTCACTATTTACACTTAAGTTTACTTAAGATAATTCATTATTTCAATATTTATTTTTTAGTCACCTAAGAGTATGTGCACTCTGTGAGTTGTCATGTTGACAACATAGGAGTTTGCACCTCTTTTATGCACATAGTGTCTACAACATAGGAGTTAGCACACCAATTAAGCACATGGTGTCTACAACATCTCCACTTGAGATACACCTCATCATATCATCTAGAATGATGGATAAGATGTGTGCTTAGTTGTGATGCTTATCTTATCTCCTGGCTCATTCTAAAGACATTCTAGGTGCTTCTTGAGAGGCTTTTATATATAGGCACTCCTAGTGTATTTGTACATACAATACAGAGCAATGTATGAGGACATACTCTGATATATTGATCATACTCCTTTTTGGTCTACAATTATGCTTGTATTTGAGTTCTACAATCTTGGGTGAATCTTGCCCTAAGGTAAATTCTTACATGGTATCAAAGCTATACCAAATTCTTACATGGCATCAGAGCTCTTGGAGAATCTCTCTTCACTTAGTCATTCAAGGCCATTTTCTTGCTTTAGTACCTTAGCCTAAATCTAGAGTATCGTAGAAATTGGGAGCATCTAAAGTCAGATTTGACCTCGCCATTGCATTTGAAATGTCGATTTGGTAAAAATCGGCTACAAAGTTGCCTACTCTAGGCCAAAGTTGATTGTGAAACAAATTTCTTTTGAAAATCAGCACCTGAAGGAGTGATTTGTAGAATTGGTATGCTCATTTTATATCTATACATTTAATTTTTAGATCTGCATTTCTTTCATCTACATCTCTACAAAAAAATTTAGATCTACATTATTTTTCAGGAAATATTTGGCCATCAAGCCAGTTGAAGAGATTTTTGTAGGTGGAGATTGGTGCTTGCTGGTGCAAATCAGATATTTGTATCACATTTAGAATGTCAAGAAACCCCCAAATTGGATTTTGTTTCATCCAAATCACACATTTGAGGCAAAATCTAGAGCCATTTGATTTTTGGAGGTGCGATGACGATTCAAAAAAAATAACTGCAGAGGTGATTTTCAAATAGTGATATCTGCCTCATATGGACTACTTTTTGTGAGCAATTTTTTTTTTTTGTTTTGAGGTAGAATTTCATTATCTGCACATTGGTGTAGATGGTTTGAGATCTTTGTTCTTGAATTTTTCTACAACTTGCAAATTCCAAATTTTACCAATTAAAATGCATAGTATGGGCTCATCTACTTTTTAGATTTGTAATTAGATTATAGGTTTTGTGGACATAAATACTACTTTTAGAAATAGGCCCTAAATTGGCAAGTGGCTACAAAGCACCGAATCATTCATCAAGCGAGGGGGTTCTTTGATTTGTTTTGCATCTTTGGGGGTTACATGGATTAGTCCATCATGGAACATGATGATTTAATTACCTTGACACCAGATAACTATCAAGAATGGAGTCAATTGGTTATCCCATTTATTCGTCAGCATAATGCCCTACCATATGTGAGAGCGCTTTTATACGATGACCACATGTTCCATCCTTTGCCATACACTCTTTCTTTATATGGATATGGAGGTCATGGATTCACTTGATGACTTGAATTTAAAAGATTTATATGCTATTTGGATCCATCTTTGGGAGATGTATGGAGATCCACACATTCCTCCATTTTCCAAAGAACTTTTAGCTCTAGTTGTAGCTACATCCTCTCTAGATGAGATCACATCTCCACATGCTTTTTTTGCTCCTACTGATCCTATTTTGACCACAAATGCTTTGGATTCAGTGCAGTAGGACACTCTATGTCCTCCTACTTTATCTTCATGCGACAACTTCCTTCCAAACATTGCACAACTGTTTGTGGAGTCACACATTAAATATTTGGGAGACACTATTGATGATATTCATCATCTTTTTGAGGAAAATTCTTTATCTATTGTTGTAGTGATAGGTTCAAGTACTTTAACACAACAGGGTACACTTTGTCTTCTAGTTCCAACATCTGTAGATGACTTCTTGACTAACATTTTAGGTTTGTTTGTAGAGTCACACATAGCAAATTTGGAGGAGTTCTTTGATGATATATCACTTCTCTTTGATGAGGACGATCCTTCTCTAGTTGTTACGAGGGCTCACTCTGACCCTCATGTTCATTCCCTATATGATTAGTCTTTATAGGATGATGTGATTGTGGATCCTTATGTTAAAAATTTGTAGGAGGTCTCTTTGTCACTTTAGGAGACAGATTGCTCTTTGAAATAGGTTCTACATCAATCCTTGCTAGATTTGCACTTCTTCTCAGCAATTTTGGGAGGAGCCACCATCACTATCAACATAGGGATAGTTGAGCAGGTTTTAGAGACACTATTTATCATTGAGATTCTTTCCACACATAGGGGAAGCATCTCACCAGTACCTCTACATTTGTTTCTTCCAAAGGGGAGGAACATCATTCAACAGTCATGGCTCAACTTCTACATTGGAGTAACTATCACTAATAGGCACAGTACATTTTGGGGGGGGGGGCTTTCCCTCTTATGGGGTTTTATCCTTCTGATAATTCTCTATTGTATATACCAGATGTATGTCATAATGGGGGGGTCTTGATTACTCCATCCATCCATGCATCTTGTTTTTTTCATCTCTCTTTTGGGGGAGGGTTTTTCCCATGAGATCTTTCCTCTTTCTTCACTTTATGAGAGCCTACATTTTCATTATGTACATGGGTACCTAACATGGCCTAGTAGTTGGGACCCATTATGCATTTCATCCTAGTTCTTGTGAACTTAAGTGCATTCCCCTAAATCACACTTAAGGGGGGGTGTTGGTGTAAATAATTATTCACTATTTACACTTGCTTATGTTTACTTAGGTTAATGCATTATTTTAATATTTATTTATTAGTCACCTAGGAGTATGTGCACTCTTGTGAGTTGTCATGTTAACAACATAGGAGTTCACACCTCTTTTATGCACATAGTGTCTACAACTTAGGAGTTAGCACACTAATTAAGCACACGGTGTCTACAACATCTCCACTAGAGATACACCTCATCCTATCATCTAGAAGGATGGGTAAGATGTGTGCTTAGTTGCCATGCTTATTTTATCTCCTAGCTCTTTCTAGAGACATTCTAGGTGCTTCTTGAGAGGCCTTTATATACATGCACTCTTAATGTGTTTGTACATACAATATAGAGCAATGTATGGGGACATACTTTGATATATTGATCATACTCCTTATTGGCCTACAGTTGTGCTTGTGTTTGAGTTCTACAATCTTGGGTGAATCTTATCCTAAGGAAAATTCTTACATGGTATCAGAGCTATACCAAATTCTTACAATATCATTGAATGGTCACTTTATACCCTTTTACGATAATGTATGTTCTAACTACGTGACATTTACTCTTTATACTATTTATATATATTTTCATTTAAGTTAAGTAAAGAAAGGTCCAACCCTTAATGTTTCCAAATTTAAATCTCCACTTATCAATTTGGAGTTTATAAGAAATTTACGATAGCATAAGAAAAAATTATTTAAGTTTTAAAGAAAAAATACAACAAAACTAGATAGAAAGATAGAAAAATGATGCATCAAAGGACAACAAAAATATAACCCCATCTATCCATGATATTTTTAAGCTTCTCCTCCTAATGGAAAGATCACCATTGGTCACATTTTGTCCTTCACTACTTAATCTAAAGATTTTTCCTTTTACATTTTTATATTTCTAATGACAATCACAACCTCTATAATGCACATGTACATTACACTTTATTAATTTTGATCAAAATATTTGTTTAACCCAATAGTTTTTTAGTCAATTTCATGTCCTATTGATAACCTAGGTATTTTTTAAGGGATTCTACTCTCACTAGTAATGATACTAACTAATAGAAGGATAGCCATCCCATTTATTCTTCTCCATTGTAATCTTTTAGGTTATAATTTTCAAAATCTACACTAAAATTTGTATTTTTAAGGGTGTACTCATAAAGTGAGTATTTAAGAATTAGGTTAAAGATTTTATATTTAGTCTCTTTCCAACTTTCAAGTTTAAATCTAGTAAAGGTTGGGTCTTTTAAATACTCCTCAAGTATATTCTTTTGAGGGTTCATCTCAATGACCTTGACAATATTAGCCACAATAGATGATTGTGAATAATATTCCATCCCAAAGCATTGTTGTGGAATTTTGTGATATCTCAAAAGTTGAGTTGTCCTTAGATTAAGACGTGGAGAAAGCTCTGAGTTATTCTTTGAAGACATACTCGGTATACTATATATATACTAGTTATTTTAGAAAAATTAATATGATTAAAGTACATTAAAAATATCATATATTATAAGACACAATTTTAACTTTTATATTATGAGATGTCTAATATTAATTTGTAGTAGAACAAATCATAACATGTAATTGTTGATTATTATTTTTTAATAATAAAATTATATCTTCAATAAGATTTAAAATTATAGACCCATTGGAAATGACATACCTATTATTTGATAACTTTTTATATATTTTAGCTATTTTTATTTCAAAATATAAAAATTATCTAAAATTTTACTAAACAAAAAAATATAATTATTCAATGTTAAACATAGAAAGGAGAATCATAGTTGTATGATTGAATTTTTAAATTATTTGATAGTTATATGAAATTGTGTAAGATCTTTATTTTTTAAAATCTAATAATGTTTAATTTATAAGTAATATATTCTAATATAAAATTCATTCATTAATAAATATAATAATTTCTTATTTTTAAAAAATAAGATGGCATAACTATCAAAAAAAAGTATTGCACATATCAAATCTAAGTATCTTATTAGTTTCTTAGGTAAAAACTATAGGATATTCAATGTAGTGCAACTTTTTAACTTGTTTGTCCAATTTAAAGAGTTTATTATTCACCTGTGTTTTGCAGCTATAAAGTTTGAATATTTTTTGTATTTGAAATAATTCAACACAATATATTTATTGACAATTTAATTGATTATTTTGTACAACATAGGGAGTGTCAAATTTTTGAGTTGTTTCTTCAATTATAATAATTCATTATTAAGTACTTTTGCAACTATTGTGCTACAATAGGGCTTTTGGTTTTATGTATACAAAATGAAACAACTTATTTTAGAGACTTTATACATGTTAGTGTTCTTTTCTACCGGCACAACTAGGCATCCCTGTTTTATTGATGTGGACAACTAGTGTCTCAATTAATGTCATCCTTAATATAGAATGATATAAGTTGAAGATACTTTATGTTATTGTCCATAATATTAGATTGACATAAATAAGAGATTACATCACATAAGGTATAATATGAAATATTCATTTTGTAAACAAAATTTTCTTCTTTCAAAAACAATACATAGACATGACATGAAAAAGTTGAGTACAAGACTCAACTTAGAAACAGGCTAATCCCACAAAATGCAGCAAAGATATAACGAAGTAAATTTTTAATTTTTTTCAATGTAATATTTTTCTTCTAAAATTTTTGTTGTATGCAGATCATGAATGAAATTTTTAGAAAAAATCCAAATCCATGATATTTTCAATTTTTTTTCCTGAAAATTTGATCAGGGACCTTAGCTGTATATCTTGTAATGAGATAAAACTTACAAATAATTAAATAGCGGCGTCCCTAAACTTATATCTTGTGATGAGGTAAAACTTATAAATAATTAAATTTTCGCTGCCGAACGATTAATTTGCTAAGGTAATCATTCTACTGTATCGCGTACAAGCGTGCAAGGTATTGCACAGTCGTCAACTGCCCTTCTCCATTCATGCTGACAAAGCGGACGTAAATTGATTGTGACATGTTGACAACGTTGAGTAATGGAGTTCCACTGAACATGACTTCTGGCCGTAATGGGGTCTACTGTTTGGGTGAAACTGATTCGACTCAATTTATTTTTTATTATTCCTAACCTGGTTTGAATTTACCTAGATATATATTTAACTAGGGGGTTTTGCTGGAGTCATGTGGAAAGTGGTTCCATCCAGTGTCCCTAAATCAGAGAAGATATCAGATGAATCGTAGGGCTGCGTCGTCTCCTTATCATCAGGCAAAAGTAGAGACATCTGAACCCTCTCCTCAAATGTTATTTCCGCCGGAGACTGCAGAAGATATTTCGAATCTTCTGCGTCCTCCAATTTATCGTCAACGCCTCGGCCAAAATGGGCAGAGGTTTCTTTGTCTGCACTGGGTCCTGCCTCCAAGTTATAATCATGGTATCTTGCTGGAACAGTGTCGAACTCCGAGCCAATCGCAATGGCTGTTGTTCGAATGACGTCAGGGGAAGGATTGCTCTCATGCGCAGCTGCCAAGTCCAAATTTGCCAAGTCTGGGAAATTGAAAGATGAAGCTTCAGGCCCTCGGAGGCACAAGAGAGCGGTGTCATAAGCTCTTGCTGCAGCCTCAGCAGTGAAGTAGGAGCCCAGCGATATGCGGGATCTCCTTCCTGACCTGATCTCTGCCACATATTTCCCCCATTTCCTCTTTCTCACGCCTGTATATTTACTCTGATCTTCTCGAGGATTAGACATAGATTCCAGACTTTATTATGGAGGTTCCTCCAGTTCTTACCTACCAAGGACTCCGTAACGCTCCAAAATGTGCAAACACAGATTTAGAGAAAGTCCTTCTAAGGATAAGATAGATGAGGTAGTTATTCAGTCTATTTAAACACTCCATGGGTATAACGAAGGAACTCCTCGCGCAGTCAACCATGGGGAGAGTCTTGCATGCGTTTCTGTGTTCCAGCTGAGGATGTGCTGTAATAGTAATGGCGATGACAACTGAGCCTCCGAGAGTTCGAGGATGCACGCTTGTATTTTATTTTACACCGCGTCTGGTCGGCATTAGGACCTTATGGATTCATTTTTCCGACCAAAAGCGTTGGAAATACGGAAAGCGTTTTTAAACCTTTGAAATTTTATGACCACGGTACATCCGGATGTTCAATCTACTTAGAAAAGCCCAGTATGATGATTTTTATACCATGTCACTTTTTCTAGTGAACGCTTACATTTACTATCTTTTCATTTTTCATTGTTTCTTCTATTTCGATACATATTTGCGACTAAAGAATTGTACAGATCTAAGAAAATTTCACCCACGAAATTAAATATGTTCATATGATAGCAACAATTAATCAACACTAAAAAGCACCAAGTAGTCCAGCTTCAACTATAGAATAATAGGGTGGAGTGCCCTATGCCTACAATAATATAGAAGGGGCTCCTACAGTAATATAGAAGGGGCCCTTACTATTATAAGGTAAGGGGTTAGGGAATTTTGTAGTATGGTGAATATGACTGTCCCCCACCCCATCCTTAAAAACCAATTGAGGTTTATATTGTCCGACCCCCAATAATAGAAAAGGGCCGTAGGGCTCTCCAACTGCTCAGAGTTCCCTCCCCACTTCTTCTCCGGCCTACACGTTTGGTTCTAAGAGAATTACATGAATTTTTACCACATCATTCATGATTTATCTTTTAATATGTTTTTCCTTGACACATTGAGTTGCTAATTTCATATGTAATTCATGAACTTAGAGCTTTAATAAAAATAATTATAAAGAGATATCATGATTAAAAAAGAAGGAGAAAAAGCCTTGATGCCTTTGCATTTTGGAAATCCTCATTGGAATCTCTAAGGATTATGTTTTCTATTTTTCAAGATTCTCATACAAACACCTAGTACATGTGATTTTTCCAAAAATGATTTTTCCTCAAATTGCACAAACGAATAGGAATGCATATATTCATAGCTCCATATGTCACCATAAATCCATTACTCTCTAACACCAATCTGTAAAGAAATACATAAAACTAGAAATACCTATGCTTTATTAAAAGAATAAAAATGACGTTTTATAAGATAGAAAAGGTGTAAAATTAGAGTTGTTGAGTTTTGATGTGTTTATACTAATCATTCATGCAACCTATAGTTTGATATGATAAAAGTTCACCTTGTATGGTGTAACATAAAAATCAAAGATGCAACAAATATGGGAGATAGAGATTATGATATGTGTATTTAATCCATAATTTTATATTTACATAGGGACAGGGAAAGAGGGACTTTAAAACCTACTGTTCCAATTTTTTTTTTCTAAAAAGCTAAAGATCTTTTCATAGTCACACTCACATGAAAAATGGGTTTTTTTGGGGTGAGGATATCTCCCTTGTCAAGTCCCAATATAGGAATTAACCTTGACATGAGAAAGAATGTAATGTAAGAAATATGTAATTACCCCCCTTGCTTGCAAAATTTCTATAGATGGATTTAGATTTGTTATCCACAAAGATGTATATATTCTTGTTTGTATATGAATGGTAAGGAATAATAATATAGGATGTCTCCACAAATACAATAGATGTACACATTCTAAATCATATATCAATGGATGTAAGTATTCTATTGAATGATTGCAATATTTAATTCTTGAATGCTTGTGTACAATTGATATATAAATGTCTCCCTCCTTGATGGTCCCCTTTTGTAAATGAAAAGGACTACAAAATACAAACTATTCAACTTCAATGACATCAAAATCGAATATGTATTTAGATTTTTAAGATGGTCATAACGATTGCAGTATTTAATGCTTGAATGCTTGTGTACAATTGATATATGAATGTCTTCTTCCTTGATGGTCCCCCTTTTGTAAACAAAAAGGACTACAAAACACACACTATTCAACATCAATGACATAAAAATGGAATATGTATTTACATTTTGAAAATGGTCTGAATTGATGAGATATGTAAAATTAGATGAAATATATGCATATATGTTTTTAAAATTTTGTTTGAGAAATATTTTATGCATTTTCTTAAAATTTTAAACCTTTTTCCTAAATTCAAAAAATATGGGTTGGAGTTCCCATCAAACATGTATATGAAAATGTTATTTTTTCTCTAGTTTCAAAATATATTATATATTGAATCTGGATACCTTTCCCTAATTTATGATTGAGAATAGTTCACCTACACCTATATGAATAGTGTCCTATATCCTGTAAACTTTTTTTTCTTCCACAACAATCAAATGTTCAATTTAGAAACTAAGAATGTGTGGATATTTATTTTGAAATTTGAATGTGTGAATCTATAAACAAAATAGGAGCATCACTCTCACAACTATGCAACTGGTATATAGGATGCTTCACAAATGTCAGCGTAAACTACAGCCCAATCTATCTCCAATAGGTCATAAACAAGAAAGTTTAATGCAATTTTTGTGCCCTAGTTTAATTGGAGCCTAAACAAGAAGCACCAATTATTTTTGTTCTCAGTTGCAAATTGATAATAGATATCCCTGTACATACGATTCATATCAGGATGCTAATTGAAAACACACATCCACAAAAGCTACAACAATCTACACTATAGGTAAAATCACCTCTAGCCTTTGTAGAAGGCTCAGCACCAGTAGAATCCCAAAAGCCAACAGGATCCAGAAGACCAACACAAATATTTTCAATGTTATCATTGACAACATCGTAACATTTTTGTAGTTTTGCAATATGAAGATTCATATGCACTCTAAGGCCCAAGAAAATATAAAATGGTGATAATGACCTTGAATATCATGAAAAACATGATGATATGGTTTTTATCAAATTCGACTCTCTTTGACCAAATATGCACAATGCTGCCTAGTTGGTCCTAAAGTATAAATCCATGCCAACTTTGGCTTAAAAATATTGTTTTCCATTACATCATTGCTCTAAATTATCGATGTAATTTATTATACTTATTATGCCCTACTAGGAACTTAATTAGTTTTGGCCTTCAATCTAAGCTTGAGGTGTTCTTGCATGATACTCCCGAAGAGAAGAAGTCTAAAGTCCTCTTAGAGAAAAATTGATCAAAATCAATACATTTCTTCCTAATTTCTTCCTCTAGCATCCATGTGGCTTCCAAGATTTATAGTCTGATCCATTATCAATTATTTTTTCCCATTACACCTTGTGCCTTGTCATTTTGGATTCTCTAGTATCCACAATAGCTTTAATCTATGTTTCCTTTGTCAATGGTAATTCAGACACCTAGTCTTCATCATTTAGAGTTGAATATGTTTGTTTAACACCTTCATCCATAAAATCTTTGAACATGGTCAAATCTTAGATATTGAATATAGGAGAAAGACCTATATAAGGTGGTTACAACAACTTGCAAAAAATTTCTCCATACTTTCCCAGGATCCTGTAGGAAGCCCTAATTTGTTTGACTGGAGGTAGATTCCTGACACCTTTTATATGTAGTCTCATAAGATATAGGTGTTTAGGCTTTCTCAATCCAATTCATGGTAATTGAAAACCTCCAAATTGATTTCTTAAAAACTACTAATTTTTGTAAAAAGAATATAGTATATTGTTTTATTCCTTTTTTTGACTTAATTTATTTTACACGTTTATCTAGAATTGTGGTACTACTAGCTTCCAATTCCACTTGGAAGAAGTTTTGTTAAAGTTCCTAATGGTCTTGACATTGTTTATCAGCACACTTATCATTTTTCTTTATGGTACCTCTAGTTTTTGTGTTGAGACCAACATCCCCCTTAGTAGTCATCATAGAACCAAAACCAATTGCGACATGTATGCAAAATTTGGAAATATAGACGAGGCACATGAACTCTTTGAACAAATTCATCTAAGAAACGTGGTATCATGGAATGCCATGATTGCATGATATGTACAAAATGGATTTTTTGAAAAGGCTTTAGAAACTTTCAAGCAAATACTATTGCTAATGATTTATTGCTGCTCTATTTTGGTATTTGATGATTCTCCATGCTTAAACATTTAATGTCATTATGGTTATATGAATGGATTCTTTGCCTTAGAACACTATCATCTTCAAAATCCTATATGAAATCTATATGACAATTTCATATTTTCAATATGCCCTATGGATGTCCCTATCTAACTATATATCTTTTAATTGCATATAATAACTAATTTATGTTCTTTTTCATGACTATGTTCGACTCATATAATTGTTATCTCTCTAGCACTATAATGTCATTTAATATGTCTTGCTAAAGCTTGCAAATTTTGTTCCTTTTTCCATGTCATGTAATATGTCTTCCCTTGTCTCTTATATGTTTTGAAATTGCTATTAGGCCTTGTAGCTTGTATAATTTGATTGCTGGAGAGCTTCTACAACTAAGCAAGAAGGCCATTGCATGAGTTATAGCCACGCGTCCGGGTATGAAAATTGTATTTTTTTAATCTAATGTATATTTTAACTAGACTTTTAGCTTATATGTTTTGAAATTGCTTTTAGTGGCTTAATGTTGTAAGGTCTCTTGAAATAAGACCTTCAGGCGGTTGGTCAAAGTTTTACAAATAATCTTATCCACAAATTTGCCTAGAGCAATTGATTGAATGTTATAAAAGGTGATTGGGTTAAATGTCTTAGGAATAAAGTCAAAGAAATTATTTTTAAAATATTGAAGTATTTAGCTAGGTCTAAGAAGATTTGTGTACTTTTGATAGTTTTTCTTAGTTTGTGAAAGTTGTAGACCGAAGTTTTCATAGCCCAATTTTTGCTTCCTGCAAAGAATGATCATGTTAGATAATATAAGTGAAGAACAAAATAGGGAGACAATCGCTAGATTGTGGTCTAACTTGAAAAGAAAAGGTGATGGAAAATGTTATTGTCCTTACAAAATTTGTAAGGGCTTAAACCGTAGAAGACTGCTAATCAAAACAGTTAAGAGACATTGTAGTGAGAATAGTCACATTGAAGTGGGGCATGACTATCATCCACTGGTAAGTTGTTCATTATATCATTTTAACAATTTATACACATATGAAATCACTTCATAATGAGTTGATTATCATGGTTTATTTATGTTAATCAATTTTATATAGGTTGATCTCCCTATGGAAGTACATGATATGAACCACAACAATACGAAGAATATGGCTTTCAAAGTGGAGGAACATGGAGGTACGAATATCCAAGGTGAAGATAATGATCCCATGGAAGATGACGATCATGCGCTAGAAAACACAATTGAAGATGATTGGTATAAATACATTGATCCATGACACATTTAGTCCAAGTGTATCTTATCATGATGATGATGATAGCCTCGATGTATCTCTACTTGAAAAGGCATATGAGCCCCTATACAAAGACTCCCAAACAAATCTTCTCTCTGCTGTATTGTTGTTGTTGAACTTGAAGGTTATGAATGGTTTATCCAACATAACAATGTCACGTATGTTATGGTATGTCATATATGTCTTTATAGTTAACAAAGGGTGAATAATGTACCACTAATATTGTTTATATTAACAACTTATATTATTTGCTATAGATTGATAGGCGAGTTTCTGTTACCACCATCAAATATTCTACCTCTCTTATATCGAGAATTATCTACTGTTATGAAAGATATTGGAATGGAGTATGAAGCAATACATGCCTGTCCCAATGATCATATTATATATTATAAAGAACATGAATTTGCAACACAATGCCCTATATGTCAATGAGTAGATATCAAACAGATCGACTAAAAAAAAAGGTGCCTGAAAAGGTTCTTTGTTACATCCCCATTATTGCACGGATGCAACAATTATTCAAGTGTAGTAGCTTGGCTCAATTTATGGATTATCATGCACGCAATAGAAGTCAAGATGACATTATTCAAATCCCTGCAGATGGTTTAGCATTTATGCACATAAAGGAAAAGTGGCAACACTTCAAAGAAGAAGCTCGTAATCTCAGGCTTTCATTGGTAGTGGACGGTGTCAATCTATTTGGAGAGATAAGATCTATTTACTCGGTGTGGCCTGTTTTTGTTATCAACAATAACATTCCTCTATGGATGTCAATAAAGAGGGAGCACATTCTGTTGGCAATGATTGTTCCAAGTATCTTATCATTTGATAATTATTAATTTACATGTACTTACAAATCTTGTAGTAAAATGGTCACAATAATTATGTAATGTTACTGTTCATTCAAGTAGGTAAATATCAAGTAAAAGATATGAATGTATATATTGAGCCTTTTATTGACAAGTTGGTGGAGTTATGGAACGGTGTCACTATGTATAACGTGTCTAGACCAATAGGACAAAGACAATTTCAATTCCATGCAATACTTGCATGGACAATACATGATGCCCCAGGGCTAACACATTTTTGTGGTATGTTATAGTGAATTCAAGTTGTGCACAATAATTCTAATTATAAAAATCAACATATTTAATAATCTAATTATATCATTATCTTGTAGGTCTTCAAACAAAGGAAAAATTTGCATGTCCAGTTTGTGGTCCAAAGATGAAATTTTGTCATTCGAAAAGTTTAGGAAAGTAGGTGTTTGATGAGTGTAGACACTTCCTCCATAGGAATCATAAGTATCGAAGTAAGAAAAAACATCTTTTAAATGGGAAAGAAGAGACTACATCAAAGCCACGAAGAATGACACCTCGCCTATGGAAGTTGGAATATAATAGAATTAATCATCAAGGTAATTCCATTCCACCTAATGGTTTATGTTTGTAATTTATATATTTCTATTGTGATTTTGGTTTACTAATTGTGTAATTGATGATCGTGAAGGTCGTTAAGGCAGTACTGAAAACCTTCCAAAGGGACTAAAAATCTATCCCAGACAATTTAGTAGGTTTCCCTAGTATGAGGACTTCCAAATTGTGCATTTGTTTGATACTATGCATATTGGAAAGAATATAACAGAGACATTATGGAAAATATTGGATGGAAGGTGTGACAAAGAAAAAATTGTCAAAATTTGTAATGACATTCATGAATCCAATCATGCATTGAATAATTTCATTCACTCAAATAGCAACAGAGATAAGTTCCCTTCCTTGGTTATTAATGGAGTAGCAAAGTGATGCCATAAAATAAGTCATACAAAAAATTTGATTTCCCACAGGATTTGCTGCGAACATAAACAATCTCATATAAAAAAAAAAGTGAATTTGGGCCAGGGCTCAAAACGCATGATTGGCATACTTTCATCAAGGTAAGTTATGTTCTTCTGTATTTACAATATATTCATAAACTACGTGTACTATTCATTATGTTATGTTAGAAAACAATGAAATGATTGGTTTATAATTATTGCAGTACGTGCTTCCTCTATCTCTCCCAGAGCACTTCAACAATAACATCAAACAAGTGATATACGATCTTGGAAAATACATGAGGTAAGTAGTAATATCTCTTCAATTTGTTGTATATATTTATTATATTCGCGATTTGTTTTTCTTGCTATGTAATCTATTGTATATTATTTTGTAAAGTCTCGTATCTATATAATTTTTGTGACTTGAATCTCTTAATGTAGGTGGTTGTCATGTAAAGAGATCCATAAAGAAGATATAAACTATTGGGAGAGAAGAATTCCTCATTTATTGTGTGAAATGCAAAAGTGTCTAGCTCCAACTTTTTTTAATGCACAAGAACACTACCTCATGCACCTAGTTGAGGAGATTGAATTATGTGGACCTGTACACACTATATCAATGTGGATGGTTGAGAGGCACTTGAAATCTTTGAAGGCTTTGGTTCGACAAAGTGTACATCCTGAGGGTTCTATGGTAGAGGGATATATGGTATACCAAACTATGGTGTACATTACTGAATATCTTCCTAACTTTGCATCAAATATCCATGTAGTTCTCATTTGGGATCTCGAGCCTTTTAAAAAATTAGAAGGGGAGTACTTGATGGGAAAGGTACATTGAGGAAAGTGAGAGATAATAAATTATAAGATGTTATTGTAATAAATTATTTCTTAATCTTCAAAATAAATTGGTTGTAAGTTGTCTATTTTTTTTCATATAGGTGCTCGAGAGTGGGATGCACTACATTTGTATATTGCAAACAATCTTGATTGGATGACAGTATGGATTGAACGATGTCAACATTCTAGTCACACATTAAAATGGGAAGGTGTATCTTCATTGGTTAAAGAAGCTCATCGTAATGGAGATTCCAATGTTATGCAAAGGGAAATAGATTTAGCACGTGGTTCAAGAGATTTCCAGGTACATACAAATTTATTAATCACCCGTATGTTTATCAACTCACGATACAATAATTTTGACATGTTTCACATATTATTGCAGGTTAAACACCACAAGGCTATGTTTTGTAATGGTCAAAATTTTTGTGTCAAAGTGTTAGATGACACGAAGAAAACTTGTGTTTCAAGAATAATTGCAGTCTTTCAAGTGACTAATATTTCATCTAGAAATGACTTACATCCTCAAGAGTCTAAAAATTGATACTATGGCATTTTGGATGATATACTTGAGTGTGACTTTAGTTCCTTCAAATTAGTACTCTTCATTGTCAAATGATACAGGCTACGACTTAATCCAAATGATCCTGATAGAACTGTTATTGAACATGATAATGGATTTACAATGGTTAATACAAGGTTGTTTGAGCCAGTTGGGGATGAGCCCTATGTTCTTCCAAGCCAATGTGAGCAGGTATTTTACTTAGAGGTTCCACATAAACCGGGTTGGTCATTTGTTCTTAGACATGAACCAAGAGGAAGATGAATAAAATATAATGCGATGGAAGAAGAAGATACAGAGGAAGTAGAAGATGATGTAGATGGTGATCACGATCGACAGTTATTAGATGATGTTCCTGACACAAATTTTCATGAAGAAGAAGAAGAAGATGATGACAATGATGCTACTACTAATGATGATGATGAAGATGATGTTGATGTTGATGTGATGATGGCGACGATGATGGCGATGATGATGATGATGATGATGATGATGATGATGATGATGATGATGATGATGATGAGGATGGTGATGATGATGATGATGATGATGATGATGATGATGACGAGGATGATGATCATGGAATTTAGAGGTATGCCATCAATCCTTAATGTATTTAATATTCATTTCTTGATAGAAATATATTTGTCTTATATATATGGTTACATAGTTTATTCATTATCTATTTAAAAGCTACAAGTTTCAACTACAAATAGAATACTGCTAATCTAAATTAACTATTAATCTAAATTAATTAAATAAAACTATTTAAAACACATATTGATGTGTAAATGTATTGAGCCTTATTTTCTTTCATGTCAAAAGCATTTGTAAGTGTTTTGTTTAGAAAAGAGAATTCATTAAATATCTATAAAAGGGAGTTGTACCTAGAATAAAATTCATAGGGAAAACATAATATAAGTGCTTACCCAATTTGTTGGTTAATAATTCTACCTTTGTAGGTGATGTAGAGACCTTAGGTGGACTTGCAATCATTCATAACAAGAGGGACTTCCATAGTGTTCTGACAACACCAACCAAGCATCTTCATAAGATCCCTCTTCTTGATGCAAGCCAACTCCATAAACTATCAAAGTACACATCAAATCCTTATGCCACCTTAGGTTCTACATCTTTGGAATAATCCCATAAATTTCCCTCAATCCATCCAATGGATTCATCCAAGCAATCTAATCAACAAACTATCAAATGCTCACAATGCCTCAATACGCACCAAACTTGACTTCACCTTAACTAGGTGTTTCCTCCACCTCCACACATATCAAACAACTTCAAATAGCATGTCCCCAAGGTGACTAAGCCCTCAACTCATCAGTTGCTACAAAAACCCAGTTTTAGCCCTTCACTAGGCCTACTTCCCTAGTAGGCTTATAATGTGAGCCTGATTTAAGTGTTATATTGTGTACCTTTTAATGTTTTTGATTTTTATGTGATGCTTATGATGGATGTGATTATGATTATGATGTGATTATGCTCACAATAATTGAATTACATTTGCAGGAAACTGAACCCCTTTCAGGAGCATCCTGCACAGTCTCATGGATTGACAGGTATAAGTCAATACTCCTTATAGACAGTCTATTTAATACACTTATCAATAGTAAGATTGATGTCTTCTAAGATCTCTCCCATTTGCAGGTACTAGTGAATAGGTATTTGTCAGAAGTGTCTTCCGCGAGTGAGGAAAATATAGGAATAGAAGAGAAAAGTGAGACATGCAGTTTATCTAGAACAAGTAGATTAACTAGAGTCAAAGGACCAGAACGAAATTCAATAAATGCATGAAATTTTTCCTTGCTCAAGGGGGGTCATGTTCTTATGATGATGAGATGGAAGGTGATATCAAGGTGCCCTTGAGGTACCAACATCTACAGAAACATTGGGTACCCAAGGAACTTCCTCCAATAAACACTGATTTTTGTGTTAACGAGAGGATATATCGCTTAGCACCATCATCATTACATGGTTTGGGCCTATTTTCTATGGACGGCATAAAGGTGTCTTACAACAAATTTTTTGAATTGATGGAGTATGTTGGACCATGTTATGATTACAAAAGTTGGATGCATATTGTTCAATATATAAAAATTATGCGTAGGTATGCCCTCTCAAAAAATTATATACAATAGCAAGACAATAATCAAAGTAAAAGTGTGGCTATATACATTGATGGAAGGCCAAAAGTAACAGGAAATATTGTGAGTTTTATAAATAGTACATGACCTAGGTCAACTATAAAGCAACCCAATTGCATATTTGAGGCACGCAAGAGAAATCGTGTATTCATCTGTGCGATAAAATCAATACGTGTAGGGGAAGAGCTTCTTATTGATTACAATTTGAACCACATATATACAAATGAGGCTACTATCATGGGGGTGGTACATACTATTAAACCAACTTCTAATCAATGACTCCAACATACCATTTGGTCAATAAATTTTTGGCTAATATTATTATACTTGATCTTTGACACAGGGGCACAATATGGAACAATCGCCCAAAGGGGATGCTGGCGATGTTCCCGGCTCATCTACACATAAGCAGGTAAAAATCATTGTAATTGTGAAAACTAGATAGAAGCAAAATGTTATTTTTTTAATGTTGTTTTCTTCATTTTTTTGGAGTAATTTTGATAATACTAATACCATTGTTGTCACAGAGGGCCAATGGTCGAAGGGAGGGAAAGGAACCTGCAGTCCCTGATCAGCAGCCTCCCCCCTGAGGAGGACCCTTTCTATATCGATTTTGCAGAGACCGATGACCCAATCGGTTCAATTAAAAAGTTGCTAAAGAAAATTGGCAGAGAAATTATACATTTGGCAACCATAAAGCCTACTACTCAGGAAATAAAAGATAGGGGATCTGAATTGTTGCATACCTCTAAAACCTTAAAAGTAAGTATTAATGAAAATTTTAATTATAACAAGAGTTCAATAATGGTTTTTATGTTATGCTCTTTTATGGAATTAATTAAAATATGGATGCATTGTCTTTACAGAGTTTTTTGCATGATTTCAAGCCCCATTCCCATGATGAGGGTGTTGCAGGTGGTTTAGGTAGATCACATGTTCCATTCCTCACTTGTGTTTTCCACTAAATATATATAAGAATGATAATAATCATTGACAATACATGCTCGAACAATCCTTTTTCTTAATGCTCTAACAATCTTGTCCATTGGAAAATTGGCAGAGAAATTATACATTTGGCAACCATAAAGCCTACTACTCAGGAAATAAAAGATAGGGGATCTGAATTGTTGCATACCTCTGAAACCTTAAAAGTAAGTATTAATGAAAATTTTAATTATAACAAGAGTTCAATAATGGTTTTTATGTTATGCTCTTTTATTGAATTAATTAAAATATGGATGCATTTTCTTTACAGAGTTTTTTGCATGATTTCAAGCCCCATTCCCATGATGAGGGTGTTGCAGGTGGTTTAGGTAGATCACATGTTCCATTCCTCACTTGTTTTTTCCACTAAATATATATAGGAATGATAATAATCATTGACAATACATGCTCGAACAATCCTTTTTCTTAATGCTCTAACAATCTTGTGCATGCTCTAACAATTTTATTCTTTAGCTTCAAATCAATTGAATCCTATGAGGATGATGCCTCAATCTAGGACAACCACAAATCTCTTTTCGACTGCTGAGTTGACAACACGCAACTTACAGGCATTGACTGTTGCACCATCTACTAGTACACAAATCCCTCTTTTTCTCTCTTATGACAGCAACAAACAATTTTTTTTAAAAAACTTTTTAACATCAATTATCATTTGTTCTTTTATACTTCATGACAAAGACTTATGAAACTTTTTGTAATAGGAGCTACAACATCATTTCCTGGATGTTCCTATGTTCATAGTATGGGAATGGTGAAGGATGTCATATTGATCGTCAGTGATGATGAAGGCATTCCATTAAAAGTAGCCAAAGTTCCAGGTACTTTAAAGTTATTATTATTCTATAGTCATATAATAGTAATTTAGTTTTTGATTACTCTTCATTGACTAATGATCCCATGATTTTTTTGTAGGGAATGATGTTTTTTGGAGAGAACTTGGTGATTAGTGTTTGCAAATATTCGAGCCCACCCTGCATACCTGGTGGAACATCATATCCTAACTAAAACCCTAAACCACTATTTTGATTTCATATCATTGCTAAAATAGTTTTCCTTTTCATCCATTTCTTAAACTATATTAAAGGTAGCTTCACTTCATTTATGAGTCTAACATGTTTTTTTTACTTAAAAGGTGGAATAACCAAGACAAACCATTGAAGGATGATCTTATAGAGAGCATGACCCAACTCTTTGGACCTCATCCATTTGAGAGAAACAAGCTCCTTGAAAAAGTTGGTTTATGTTTGAAGTATATTAGGGACCAGTATAGAAAAAATTACGGGATAACCCCAGGTACGAGCGTCTGCCCTATGTTCTTAAGGCTGAGTGGCAGGCTCTGATTTTGGATGGAAACTATAAAGCTAACAAGAAAAATAATATTACACCAATGGAGAGTACAACAAGGTATGTGATACTATTGAGAATCTAATTATGTACTAATCAACCTCTATATTTATACTATCTAACATATTTCAAACTTTTCATTGATTGCCTAACACATCAAAGGCAACAAAGGCAAGACTAGAAAAGCACGAGACACACAAGCTCGGCTCTGGTGGTTTTTTGAAACTTCAAGTAAGAGTTATAAGTATTAGTAAATGAAAAATTGTATCAATTTTTTTATATAATGTGATGGGAAATGCTAAGATAGACTATCTTGTCTATTCTCCTGATCCTCAACTTGGATCTCAGTGTTCCTCCACACCAATATATGATGTAGAGTAACATGCTTTGGAAGCACCAACAAACTCCTAGCACCTTGGAACAACTAAGCAATTCAAGTTATCACCCCAATCCTCTGTTCTCCACAAGAAAATTCAAGGCTTGATTCACCTTCAAACAAGGAACTAATCTCCTGTTACAACTACTCCTTTAATTCATGGACCCAACTCATCACATAAGGATGCATACTAGTTACTTCTCCCTTGTACCATTCAAGGCCACATACACCCAACCTTGAGACCAAGTGTTTTGGACAACTCCAACCCTCTAACATAAATGGAAACCAAAACAAACATCAACACAACCCAAAACAAATCAGGTCTAAGGAAAACTTGCTGTTACCAGTCACAGGGCAGATTGTAGCACTTGACCTTTATTCTAGACACCCAACCAAGAGTGCAATTGGATCGTCTAGGACTCCCAAACACCAAATATAGTTTAGAACAACTCCAACATAACCAAAATAAGGTGTAACAAGGGTTGGAAACCCCGCTAACTATTTACCATTTCCTTTTGATATTTTAACTACCCTCCATTGGTTGATGAAACAATGCAAGCAAAATTCACCATACCACACAAAAACCCAGGGCTTAGAGTTTAAGAGATGCCTCACAGAAGAGGATAAGAGAATTGGCTTCAAACAAGGCTATAGAGTCGTGGCTGAATGGCTACGAGCTGAAATCAGTGTGGAAGGTTCTAATAATGATGCATCTGAGCCACAGGTAAATAAGCTAAATGAAATTTATTTCAAATTGAATACTTTACGAATTAGTCTATTTGATGTTAAGTTTCAATATAAAGTGAGCATATCTGTTTTAAGAAAGCAATGCGTAGGATGTTGGAATGCAGTCTGACAATCCTTCTACACAATTTGTGGATACTGAAGGTTTGCATGATGTGCATCCCAATGGTGGAGGTATACATTTGTTATTAAATTTTTTATATGTAATTGAAATTGGTGTTTGGATTAACGTAACATTTTGTATAGTAGTTGTAGAGGATCAAGGGTCGATGTTCATGAGCGTGTTGACGTTGAGTCCAGACAAAATGATGTGGTCAGATCAGGTAAAGAGCGCCACAGTTATGTTATTTAAAATAATTAAATACTTGTAACAATTATAATAAATTATTTTTAATTTTACTCTTTTATTTGTTATTGCAGAGGACCCCCCTTTGCAACATCATAGGAATTTGAGATCATTGAGAAAAGAGAACAGAACAACTGATGAGGCGGGAATTGATGATGACACTAATGCTCCTCTTAGAGCTTACATAGAAAAAAGAAATAGAAAGAAAAAAAGAAATGATTGTCATTTACATACCTTAATTGATAATGACTTAATTTTATGTCTTAATGAATTTAATTATGTGCTAATGAATGTTCATGAATTATGTGTTAATGCAGAATATTGATGAATGTTGCATGTTAATGAATCTAATGTGTTAATGAATGTTATCATGTGATATTGATTGAATGTTACATTTTATTAATGGTTGAAAGAATGAATGAATGTTACATGTTAACAGGGAATGTAGAGTGATGTTAGGGGGAGGGGTGGGGGCTAAATGAGTTTCCACCTTCATGTGGCTAGCCTTGTTTAGTAGACAATATTAAACTATTGTCGAAACAAAGTGAAGCTCAATAAGATACTAAATATTTCTCTATTTTTTCCTATGTTTAGACTGTTGTTCTGTGAATCTAAGGCTTCATGCTTTGAACTGTCATGAAGTTCTAAACTTGTAGCTTTTTTTATTGCATCCTTGGATCTTAGCACTATCTTGGGACTATGTTATCACCAATGATACGATTATCATAATTAACTAGGGAAACAATGAGTCCCTATGTTTCATTGGATCTCATGCAATGATAGAAAGGCAATGAGAGTACAAATACTTGTGATGACACTTGAGAAAACCTTTGCGTTTCTACCCTACATTATCTACAATCAACTTACGATTGATGCATGTGTACAAGTTCTTAAAATTTACAGTACGATTTCCTCACTATCATGATCAGCCTCCCTTTTCCAGATGATGCCTAACTCAATAAGCAAGAGGGGAAAAAGACTGACCAGCATCCACCTCATGCCAATAGATTGTAGTTAGACAATGTCAGAATCAAAAGTTCATAATTCAAGTCAATAGAAATAATTAAAATATTGCCTGTATATGATTTGCAAAAAACAATCAATTTTACCAATCTTATTTATAAATTATTCAAATAGGAGGACCTATGGAAAATATTTAGACTAACAAGATATCAAGTCATGGATAAGTAAAATAATAAAATACTAATTGACATAAATTTTTATTTAGTGTCATCACATTTAGTTCATTGTATCGAAACATCAAATGCACATAGATAAATAGTAAAATTTAAATAAGGCATTCGAGAAGGAATTTAAACTACTTAGGGACGACAGTAAAATTGTGGCTGAAATTTAGAACACTTAACAAATAGAAAATTAGAATTTACAATTTAATTTAGTAATATCATTGCTTGATGAGTCTGTGAGTTAGTCTTTCATGGATTGGATGAATTTCAAGTATAACTACTATTGTAATGATCTTCAATTGATATAATGTGTTGTTGTTCCTAATCCTTGTCTCTCTTGTTCATATGATAACTTATTATGATGCCATCTCTTGTTGATGCTAGATGCACATGTGATCTTTGTCTCTTACCAATGGTTGAATAATTCCATCTTTTTGGCAGCTATAAGGCTCTTGGAGCGCTTAGTCTGTAATGTATATAAAATGATCTTGATAGATGCCTTTGAAGGAGTGGCTGATATACCTTTAATAGTGTTAAAGAGACATGAATATGAGAGGTTGAAACTCAAAACAAAATCACAGCCTTTCATGTAATTATTTGATATCATGGTTATAGTTAACTTTAGCATCTATTATCCTTCCTTGTGTAGCGATAATGAGAATGCACCCATTACAAACTTGTTATATTGAAATTCTCAATTTTGACAAAAGATCTGATAAGAGACCTCAAAAGTGAATAAACCTTTATTAGCTGGTATAGTATTATTTAAATTTGTGATAACTCCCTTCCACGACTTCACAAATGATAATATACCATTACCTTTATAACAATATTTTTATCTAGTTACTTTATGTATATCTTTAACATAATTTTTTTAAAGCCATTCACACTTTTGTTTCTAAAGAAGACTGCAACCCTACCATAAATTCTTAGTTTTTCAATATAAAACCACTTGATTTTCTAATTCTTTATTTCAAACCACTTGTATCTTATAATGTCTTCAAGATATTTATTTCTTTGAAATAGATGGCAAAAAATTATGCAAATGAAAGGTTGAAAGTTACACGATATGGTGAAGAAAAATCTAGCGCATTTTCATGTTGTTGCTTCCTCCTTTCTGAGCACAATCTTCATGCCTATTCAGTGTTGGTCTATGGTTCAGGAATATCCTCCACATTCATATATAAATGTATCTATCATATTATTTCCTTTAGAGAAAAAATCAATAATGATGCCAACCAAACCAAAATGTATCAACCGAATCTGCCTGGTCTCATATTCACTAGCACATAAGAGTAATTATTGCTCTTTAAATGCAAGATAAAGGATAATTGAAGTTCTATTTTATTTTAAACTGGTCCTCCAAATCTTTTCCGAAGTCAACAAACACCAATTCATGTTGAACTTCTGTTCAGTCTACTCACAAACTTCTGATTACTTTTCTAAACCATTTGTGCATTTATAATTTTCTCTTCATCCTTTTTTCGAGACATTTTGAAGTTTAAATTTTTGTTGAGAAATGAAAAATAGGTGGTAGTTTTATTATGACTGTATAATTGATATAGAAAAATTCCATTTGAAAAGAAAGAATGTATAACATACCACACTTCTTTGCGAGGAGTCTTCATTTCTTCTTCATAGATCTTATACCATAAAAGCTCTGATACCATCTTAAAAATGGTAGAGTCAGGATAGATAGAATGTGGTCAAATCATTGATTCAAATGGATTGATTTTACAATGATGTGCATTGGCTATATAAAGCGATTATTTTCCATATGACTACCAAAACTCCCTTATAGGAAATTAACTTCCAAGCAACTAACAATTTATTCAATTTTTTTTTAATCTAAACTGTAAACTAAAAATTAGCCTACATTAATTTAATATTCTCCAACAATTTTTGCAATATGTGAGAAGCCTTATTTGAGTGCCACTGGATCTGATGTCAGCTAGGAGCTCTCCATCCAATATCATTAGGCTGAAAAGGAATTCCGAGATATGCGAATAGCACTATCATATTTAGAAACCTAATGATAGCTACCCAACTTCAATTGGGTTAGCGACATTGTTGTTAAACTCTATTTCAAACTATGAATTCATTTAGCAGTAGAGGATACAGATGGATAGGAAAAAAACTATTCCATGTGTCATCATCTAATAATTTTCTCATGCACTATATAAAAGAAGGCAGATGTTAACATTCTCAACTATTCTATAGGGATTGTTAAGGAGTTAGAAATGTTTAAAAGGTTACAGAATAGTGAAGCTATTTATCATGCTTGAAGCACAAAAGGTGGTTCATTCTATGCATTCTTTAGTAAGACATCATTTTGCAATAATGAGCTGATTCTAAAATAAAATGATGCTATCACTCCACTATATCTGGTTTTTCACATTGTTGCTTTACACAATATTTTAGGAGTCATGGCAATTAGTTATTTAGCAAGGCAGTTAATATCATCACACAGATTGATGAACCTTGAAGAACATAACAATAGATCTAAAAGCATAAACTATGTAGACCATTTAACTTCTATCTGTGCTTATTCAGATCCATCCAATTTTTAACTTGTTTCATTGGCAGGTTCCTACACTTCATGGTATTGATATTTCTGAAATAGTGGCATCTCAAAATGTAGTTTTTGAGAAAAATATCTCATCTCTTTGGGGCAGTGGAGAGTGGTGGATGCTTCTCACAGCTCAAAGTATGGCTATATGAACTGTGATGGTCTGTTGGGTGTGCAAGTATTATGATCCCGTCATGGCCACAAGATGGGTATGTTTCAAAGCTATACAATTAAAATCATCTGTATACTTAAAAATCTATAGAACTTCCAAGATATGTGGATTTATGATCTAATAATTTTTACATAATTTTTACATAATTTTTAACATCTTTGATTATGTTGTCTTTTTTTGTTTTGACAATATTATAGGATATAGAAAAACCAGTAAAAAATTGAATTGTTAAAGGTTTGCCTCGATTAAATATAATTGTAGCTTAGAAATAAAGTTGTCTTAAAGGATCACTTTTGCTACACTTAAGGTACTTGGGCAAAAGAGATATTATGGGATTATAATTTATATATAATGTTGAATATAATGGGACTACTCAAGCCCAATAGAAACTCTACATTGAATTCATTTACTAAGATTCTTTTCCTTAAGAATTATGAGGATAAGAATGTGACTATTGTAAACGACCTAGAAGAGCTCCCTATTCTTATAGTTAACAACTGATGATTATTATCATTCTCTAACTAGCATTGGCTTACTCTCAGCATTACAATACTATAATTTTATGGGATGCATGATGCTTCTCTTTGGGGTCTCTGACCCCCTAACTAGAGGGAAATACACTTCCATGAATATACGTGCATTTATAATGTAGTTCATGTCAGAGAGAGGCTTGCCCATCATCCAAGATGACCTTGCATGATGTTGGCATTTATCTACATAAAAAATCAAATGTGGATATATACATAAATATCAATGTTTTTATTATCTTTTTAGCTTATTACTGTTTTTATTTTTATTCTGGATATATTTCATACAATTTTAAGCATGGAAATTTTCATATGCATTTCATTAATGCCAAGTCCAATGGTTATTGATATATGAGAAGTTAGAATTATAGAGTTAAACCTTTTGTACCATTTGTATGAAAGGCCTTGCATACATAAACTAGTGGTAAATAACCAGCACAAGCCATTGGACATGTTATGTCATGCAAATGCTTCACATCATCTTGTTTATGAAGTGGCACAATTTTTTCCATGATGCATAGGTTGAGTCCTACCATATAATAGATCCTTTGTCTTATATGGTGTAAGTTGCAACAATGCATGAATTCAGGTTATTTAGTATTCATGTAGGTTTTAAGGTTAGCTATATAGTTGTTGATAAACAACTTTAGTATTAGAATATGTTGATATCATCATATTCAACCCATATAGAAAAATGATTATATGTTGTTTCAATCTTAACAATTTTATAATTAATTTTAATAAATGTAAATAGGATTGTCCACCCACAAAGCGGTTCTCCAGTTGGGTATAGGGAGGTCAAAATCTAGAGGGGGTGGCTTTTGGAAGGGATGGTGAGCTTTTGAAAGGAACACTTAGATTATTTATTTTTCAGGACTCCCTTCATAGAACTTGGTTGGTTTTTTTTCCATGTGGAATATTTCTTGCCTCTTGAGGAAGCATATACCATCGTGGTGTACCCATCTGTGCATAAATAGACATTGGCGAGAAAGAGTTTGGGGTAAGAATTGACATGTTAGCTAAGGTGAAGGGATTGATGATTGTAGACATTGGATAATCATTGTAACTCATTTTCTTGTGCCTAACTAAGAATTTTAATTTCACCCGTGAGTTTTCGTTGCACTGCAGGATGTATTGTGCAGAGCATTTTACCACAGTGAGTCAAAGATGGGCAGCAAGTAATTTCTTCAGAAGGGGGGCTTCAGAGTTTCTTCACAAGTAATTTCAAATCTATGTAAGACTTAATTGAATCTCATTCTTATTTGAGCAATGTTAATTGGTAATATTTGGGCATTGGATTAGTCTATCCATGCTATTTCTAATACCAACATCTAGAATAGCCCATTTGAAAGTGATTAGAGAGGTTACACGGGAGTACCAAAATCTAATTAAAGGTTTGATCACTCATGATGCATAGTTATTTTTTTCATAAGGAGGTTGAAGATAAATCTGGTATGAAGATGGATTGAAGATAATAAGTACCCAAATTGCTAGTTGATTAGGAAGAAATGAAAAATCAAAAGAGTCCATAAAGAGGTTGACCTTATCAATGATATTTAGTAGGAGTCTAGTTAGATACAGGTAAACCCAAATATGGCAAATCTAGTGTTTAGAATGGCATTTCTCTTTCAAAAATGTTATGACTGAATATCTAATTAACATACATTTAAAATCTCTCTAGAAATGTAAAACATCAGAAATTGAAGAAATTGAAAAAGGAAAACTAAAATGGGATCTGCATTTCTGATCTACTACTATTGGCTCAGTATGGGCAGGTATTGACCCATTTAGGAATCTTATATTTGATTTAATTTATTATAATTTTTTGACCAAATTTCTAATCCCCCTCTATTATTTATTTGCAATCTATGAGGTTTTTCCTAACTTTTATACACTTGATGGTGTGATGTCCTTTAACACAGTGAAAACCACAAAAGTCATTTTCATTGTACCATGTGGCCTTAGGTTGACTAATGTCTAATGTTTGGGTCTATAGATAGATAATGAGGTTGTCTTTGATGAATTTGTAAAAAATGACATCAAGTGGTTCTTCTAAGGGAGTATAGACTCTATTTGGCTTATTATGGATACATGGCCTTTACCCAAGTACAAATATTATGGAATTCATTTGATTTGTTGGTTCTTGGTGGAATGATATATGCCCCTCTTTTGCTATTGTTGTTGTTGAGGTTCTTGATATGTTTGTTGATAAATCATGGTTTATTTTTTATAGGTTTTTTCTGCTAGAATGTTTGTTGATAAGGTGGGTTTGATGTGTTAGGCATTACGATAACCACATTGACATCTCATTTATCTATGGATCCATCAATTACTCTCTTTTTTCCAGTATCATGTTTTATCATTTGAGTGACCCCACTCTTATGTGTTTTCCTTATATATATTTATGACTCCATTGTCAATAAGTCCTTGATCTAGGTCCATGCCTTTCTCTTTGATGTCCTTTTACATTTACAAGTAGCTAATGTATATATGATGTATGAGCTTAGGGTGTGTGTTGCTGATGAACATCTTGATGAGGTGTCATTCTGGTAAGGTGTGAGATATTCATGTTGTGAGGGTTTTACATCTATGTAAGTAGTCAATGGTTCTTTCACCTCTTTTCTATTTTGTGTAGGCTAAATCCATTATTGTTAGTTATGTTTCAACATGGTGAGCATATTGTACAACACAGACTTTTAAAAGTTATGTGAATGTATTTACAATCCCATAGGGTATCTAATAGAATCACTTAAGGGTAAGGCCCCCAAGGCTTTTTGGGAAGAGGAATATAAGAAAAATGCCATTGTAGACCACCTCCTAGAAATGCATGTTAAATTCTTTCATGTGTGACTAGATCCCCCTTCCCCTTGAAATTATCAAATTTTTGGATTTAAAAGTATTTGGGGAAGCATGTCATTGTTATAGCCTTGTTGAATGGATATGGGTATACACTTTCAAACTTGAAGGCTTTAGAATCTATTCTATCCTTTAGTGCTTCGAGGATGCTCTTCATCTCTTGCCACTCTAGGTTTACAAGTGTTGTAGTTGGTGCCCCCAATATTGGTGCCCTCAATGCATGGTATGTATTTGATGCAATAGGTGAGTATGGATGTGAGTATTGTAGTGGGTGAAATGTTGATTTCCTTGTTACCTAGATACGGGTTGGAAGTTATTGAAGTGGTGGGTGGACATAATGTTTCACTTGTAGGGTGAATTGCTTCTAGTATTGTGGATGTTTCTATGGAGGATAGTTGTTTGATTATTTTATAAGTGGGTGACCTTTTGATCATGCTTGTATATGTTGATGTTGTGATTACATTTATTATGGTTGTGGGGGTTGATATGTTAGTGAAATGGTTTAGGAAGCCACATTCTACCCAACATAGAATGAATGTGCTCCTACATAAGATGGCACTTGGGCGTTAAATGGCACAAAGTAATTCATATAAGGGACTTCCCCCATTTTTTGTTATTGCTATGGTAGCATGTGTTGGTTACTTTCTAGGAGAGGCATGGAAAAATAATTGGTAATGGGAAAAAAATGATTTGTTCATGGAAGGGTTGGGGGTTGTTGTTGTGCTTGGAATATTAGCATGAAAGGATTTCTACTTGGGAGGGTTGTCACCTTCCCTTTTGGTTGTGGTAATCCCCATGGGCCAAGTGGAAATAATGACATTGATAAGGATTTTGTTTCTCAGTTGGTTCATGAAAATGTCTAAGATTGATGCAAAAGGTCTCAATTCATTCATCTATTAGGAAGGTGGCTCAGATATCACTAGGACAATCTATGCACTGAGTTTTGTGCTTTCCACACCAGTACTAGGATTTAGATCCATGTCTTTCTTCTTCATTTTATTTATTTTTTGATGTGTGGTGGGTGGCATGAAATGATGATGCACCTAAGGGTGGTATGCAAGATGATGTGATAGGAATTCTAAAGTGCAAGATGAGTTCTAAGACCTTTTAAAGATGAGATAACATATAATCTATGATGCAAAGTATTTATTGAGATCTAAAGACTTCTAAAAATGCAAAGGAATGAACATGTGGTAATACAAAGGATGATGATGGAGGATTCTATCCCAAGGGATAAAACTATGATGAGATGAGTGAAAAGTGTATGAGGAAGAAGAAGGATATAATTGTAATAGCTCTAAGTCATGAGTTGGATAAGACTACAAATAACTCCACTTTTTGTCTTATGTTATCAATCTTGCACTCCAACTCTTCTTGTAATGTGTTTTTAGTGCCTTCTTTCTCAATTCAATCTAGCCTAGAAATCCTTGCCTATATGGAAAAATAACTGTATTGACAATTGATTGATAGGGGTGGTCAGTATGGATAGGTATTGACAACTGAATATAACTAAGGAGTTTTTTTTTTTTGTTTTACTTTGTATCCGTCGCAATTGTGATGTCAACCATAGGCATTGCGATGGGGTTGCTGTAGCAGTGATGCCATCTACCATCGCAATTGCGATGTCTGCCACAAGAATTGCTACAGGGTTGCTGTAGTTGTGACGATAACTTCTGTCACAATTTTTGGGGTTTTCATTGCAGTTCTGATGTTGGCCACAAGAATTGTGATGGTGTTGATGTCACAATAAAATGGTTCCATAGCGATAGATAAGCGTTGTAATTGTGATAGTAAAGGATAGATGTCATAATTTGTGACTAAAAAACAACGACGTCTATTACTGTCGTAGTGGCAATACATTTCTATCGTAATTGCGACACATAGCCATCGCAAATCGATAACAAATGTATTAGTGAGCACCTAGGAATAAGGTTGATTCCTTAATCGGTTATGTCTTGTACTTTATGCTAGCCAAGTCAACAAGACAATTAAGACTCCAAGGGAGTCTCATGTGTATCTATCATAGGTGGATAGGTTCAAATTGTATTTGGAGAATAATTTCTATGAGTTGTTCAATACTATGAACATTTTGCCAAGTTGGACAATTAGGACCTAGTATGTAATTGTCCCCAAGAGGGTTACAAAAGGTAGTAATAAGGTGGAATAGGAATAAGATAGAATAGGGAGGATATATTCTTTTTTTTAGGTGTTAGTTCATGATAGATGGTCCAAAGGTAAAAAGTTGAAATGTTGTCAATGACAACATTATAACTTTGTAATGTTGTCATGACAAAATTTTGACAAAACTTGTCTTAACACAGACAAGTAGTTATGGGAAAAAACACTTTTTGGAATTGATGAAGGAGACGCACTTAATAAAATCTAATGCCTTATGCTTGGGTTGAATCACTTAATAAAATCTAGTGCCTTATGCATGGGTTGCATGATGTAATTAGGAAGTTGCAATAGTAAACAAAGTAGATTTTCTATGCAAATTATCACACTCAAGCTTGCAACTTGAGAATCTATCCTTCAATTGAATGATTGATGTTTATTTTTCATGTAGACAATTATTTTCCTTCATTATGTTTCTCTATGTATGGTTCTAGGGATATATTAGTAGTTTTGTTTTGTTTAATAAAATTCATTTGCATAAGACAGTTTACTATGTTGATCAAGGTTAAGGGTCTAATAATGACTCTTTCTTGATTTTCCACTTTGGGATCATCATGACCCTTTGGAATATTGAAGAGAGCCTAGTGTAAAGTGTAAATATGCGATTTGGAGATTAGGGATATATGTTTTCTATTTTAAAATGTTTTCAATAGGTGGGATCATTAGTCCCCAACTAGGTGCAAACTGAAGAATGGTCCTTAAGAAATGTCAATATGGAATTGAGCCATGAGATCCGAGGACGTGGTTGAGGAGTAAGAGGTCCAAATAATAATTTTTAAGGATAAGTTTGGTGGTTGAAAATATTCATGTGGTTTTTGAACACTAAATAGTGATTGCAATCTAGTGTGGCTTAAAACTCTAAAAAAGAGGGCTAATTTCACTAAGGTGTTGTACAAATGACTTGAGAAAATGAAACCTTGAATATCTTGAAGGTATCTAAAAATGATATCTTTAACCTAGATTATTTTTATGAAATGTTTGACATTTTTTTGAATAAAAGTCAGAAAAGAAAGTCTCAAGTCCTAATTAGGCCTAAAAGGAAAATATGCCTAATTGTGAATAAATATTGGAATTTGTAAAAAAATAATGCCAAAAGATATAAAAATTGGGTAAAGAGTGAAAAAAATTTGTTTTAAAGAGGCCAATCCAAATTTCCAAGTAGAAGTCATGGTCATCGAGGAGTTTTGAAGAGACTTACCCTGATCAGCCTTTGAAGATTGGTGTGAATGAGCCCTTGGTAATGAGATCCTTCTATAGAGGGGAGTTACATGATGTTTCCTAAAACTAAGGGCTGAGAAAAAAACTCTATGAGATATAGAGTAAGTTTCAGTTAAGACCTATAAGAAGGTCTAGAGTGGACTCAAGAGTGACTCTATGAGGGATCTCGCTATCAAATTGGTATTGTAACCCACACAAACTTGGGCAAGGGAACAAATTATATTTGAATCAATCGAAGATTCAACTATGGTGACCAATGAAAATTTATCCAAGGAAGTGATAGAGTAGAAGGAGGAAAGTTGACTTCTCAAAGAAGAATTAGGAGTCATTAAGATAAGGCTAGGGGAAGTAGAAGAGAAGAGAAAGAAAAATAGTGAGAAAATGAAAGACATTGGAGATAGAAGGTGAATATCCTTGACTTGACCCACCATTGCAAGAAGAACCATTCCTTAATGCTATTAAAGAACTAGAAGTAATATCCCTTGAATGAAATCACCTACTCAATAGAAAGATAGAATATGAGTTAGTAATAGAGTGGATAGAGGGAATAGAAAATCAATTTTAATGTGAAGGAATTAGTGAGGCCCAAAAGGTGAAAGTGGAAAAATATAGGATGTGGAGACCAACCTTGACATGGTGGAATTTCCTATAATTAGAGAGATAGAATGAGGGAAGGAAACTAATAGGTTTATGGAAGGTTATGCAGAAATATTCAGAGATAATCATCGCTTAGAAGATTATGAGATACAACTCCAGAAGAGGAGAAAAAATCTCAAATAAAGGGAGATGGACATGGAAATTTTCACTAAGGAGTTTTACAAGATATGTTTAAGGTCCAAAGTGCAGGAGGATGAAAAAATCAATGTGGCAACCTACACATAGAAGTTTTCCAAGACATGTTTAAGGTCCAAAGTACAAGAGGAAATAAACCTTCTAAGCTCTACCATTGTACAAAAATGTTACCAATTTTTCATCCAAGTAGCGAAGTAAAATAAAAGGAAAGTCTCTAGAAAAATAGGAATGGGAAGTGGTAGAGTTTCAACAAGCCATATGGAAGGCTATGTTGGTAAGGTAATTAAATGAAGACCCCAAGGAGAATCTAGACTTGTGGAATTGAGTAGTGAATCAAGTGGAAGAGGGAATCCAAATAGAGGTAGAGGTTTTTCCAATAATAGAAGCATATGTTATTGCTCTAGCAGAGCATCCCACTATGAAAACATGAAATGATTGTGGTCAACATGGGAATCCAACATATAGATTCTATGACAAATAAAAATAATCTTAGTCTAACCAGAGGGTCAATTATGTCCAAGAGGAGACAATTAGTGTGAAATCTCTTGAGGTGAATCTTGATTATGCAAATGGATAAACATAATATTTAGAAGGATATTTATTAAGGAATATATAAACTGAAACCTAAGAAGAGAAGAACATTATTTAGTGTGAAGTGTAAAATTCTTAGAAAATTGTGTAAGGTGATCATAGACTCAGGGTCCACTAATAATATAATGTCAGAGGAGTTAGTAAATAAAATTGGTTTGAAAAAAATCCCTTGTAGTCACCCTTGTAGGATTTCTATTGGAAGTTTAGTTCAAAAACTAAGATACTGAGAAGTGGGCTGCATCAAAATCTATAAACATTTTACCCTTCAATTTTTTTTACTACATTCATTATATTGACCTTCTCATATCTAGTTTATGAATAACATAACTTACAAATAAAATTTTGTAATAAGTAGATCTAATTATCAATCTCATCCATGAAAATTAAAGACATTAAAAAAATGATTTGGCTACCCAAAAATCCTCCAAGGTGAAGGTAAAACTAGGGTGGGGATGACACCAACAAATCTTCACTACAACAATAAAAAAGTTAACTTGTTTGGGTTACAATTTTGATCACTTTTGAGGATCTACCTTGTGACGGGTCTTACCTACTAATGATGTTTAAGAGTGTTAGATCTTACCTTGTTAAAGGATTTTATAGTTATAATGTAGTAAGGATATTGTTAGAAGATTTACAAAGGCCTGTTAAAACCACTTTGTCAAGAGATTTGCCATAATTCAATCTATTAAAAATGACTCGATACCAAATCCTTCAATCTGCACTATAATTTTTTATTAGAAATCTCCTACTTCCAATCTCTAATCTAATCTCCAATCCAATATAGTGTTTCTCAATCCTTTCATGCTTCGCAATGTCACTATACTATTTTGTTCAAAACTTTTTCTTGCATGCAACATCCAAAACTTAACTTCTTCTCTTCCTTCACAAACTTCACAATCTCTTGTGTGATAGGTCACTCATCTTTATGAAAATAATGAAAATAAGTTTTTGATATTTCTATTTAAAGACTTGTGTGGAGTCTTCTAGATGCTTATCATTTTTGCCTCTTTATTTGATTGGCTTTCATTCTCATAGCGATCATTGATCTATGTCAAAATTTGTAATAACCTCTTTAAAAAACTCTACAATCATAAAATGTTGTGTCCATGTTAGCCTGAAATTGTTTACCTCAAATTTTCTATCATTCTAGACTTTTATATTCTCTCTGGATTACTTGACACCCACTATCTCTAATGCTCAGTCATAACTATTCTTCATTCTATTGCTTAGCCTTAACTATACTCATCTCCTTCTATATATCTTGGCTAATGTGCTCTGTCTGCTCAACATTTACTAGGCTTAGCTTGTACTACAAATAATCAGCAACCAGTGAATTTTTTGGATCCTATAGAGCTTGGAATATACATGATTATTTACAAATTTTTACATGACTCAACCTAAATATAGTAGCTCAGTCACATTGATGACCATCTAACTCTACCTAATATATGACTAAGTATTTGACACAAACAAATAACAAGACTTGGAGATCTCAATAATCTCACCCTTTGACAATAGTGGCAAAAAATCATTTTTGTGATTACATCTTTAGAATAAAAGAATAAGAGTACCCTCCCAAGCTTATGACTCAATTCTTATAGAACTTCAAAAAAATTCTTTACAATACAATATATACTATACAATTTACATTACTCAAATATGTCTAATTGTAACTCTATCATACCTTTTCCCCTTTCTTCTCTTTGAACTCATTATATCAACCATCTAATATATCCTCTATCCAATTAATCATCATCATTTTTCTATCATAATTTATCTTCTATCCCTCTTGTTTTTCATACTTATGTTCGTTGCTTTCGTTGTTCGGGTTTTTGAGGTTGGGGTTGTGATGATGGAATCAAATCGTATTTGTTAATGAATGATTTATAAATTTGGTTGATCATATCAAGTGCATGATCTCATATGGTTCTTGTTGCTTCCAAAATAGGAATCTTCAACTCCAAATTCATGTCTAAGTCAATTAACCTATTAGTAATCAAAAGATTATGATCTCTTTGCACAAGATCCTTTGCTGAGATCAGCTCACATTGCATAACATCCAAATGAGGTATCAAAATTGATTGTATAGATATTAATTTGGTCCTCATTCTACTATCCATAGTTTTTATCTCAGTCAATCTCTCTTGTACAAATAATAATCTATTATAGTACATTGAGTTTGATTTAGCTAACTGAGAGGTAGATCCTCTTGATTGATTTATCTTAGCATGAATCCTCTATATATTTTCCTAACATTCATTTATGAATCTAGGTTCATCATGAAGTATATTATACAGATCTTGTACTCTCTTTAAAAGTTCCTCTCTGTTATGTGAAAGTTCCTATAACTCCACATTTCTAATTGTAATTGCAAAAGAAACTTTCTCCTATACTTTCCTCTCAAATTTCTTTCTAGACCTAGTCATTAGTTTCTTGTTTTCCTCAATGTCTCCAATGTTGACCTTTTCAACAATTTGTAGAAAATGAGAGATAATGATGGCCTTTTCATTAATGGTATGAATATCAAACACATCAAAAATATATGCCTTTAATGTCATGTGACACTTTTTTATGTTTTTTTTGTTCTCTTTTCATCTCTTTTTGCTTGACACTTCTTTACATGTTAATGTTATGCAATTGTATAATTTTGAGTATTTGTGCTTGACACTTATATACTAAGAGTAGGTGATGGGGTATCACCACTTGGCCTTTTTAGAACTTCAATTATTGAAAGAAAAATGGTAGCACTCGACACTACATTTTTTGTTTCTTCTCCTTAATTTTTAGTCTCTTTATCCCTCTCATTTTGAGGTCTTAAGACGTGGTCCTTCTTGACCTTTAGTAGATATTTCTATAGTGGTTTCCTTTTCTTGTTCCTCTTTAGGAGGTCTTCTTTTGTTCATTAGTATAGGTGTTAGGTGCGGTGTTTCCTTGTGGACTCAGCACACCTAAGCTTTCTTCATCACTTTGATCATTTGCAATAATTGCTATTGCTATTTATTTCTTCTGTTCAACTCTTTTGTAATAACTCATTTTGATGTACAACCTAAATTTTATTTTTTAGAATCATGAATGTTAGGAATTTAGGAATAATTGGTTCCTATGCTTCTTCAAAAATGGTGTATTCAGGCATAATATTTGCCAATGTACCTTCTCTTATTTGTTTCTCTACTTTCGATGCATGTTGCCATCTTCTTTCAAGTCTATTATACAAATCACTTAAAAATCTTATTTTCCAATTCAATAAGGGTTGGTTTAATGTTTGCCATTATATCTGTGATGGCCTTTTCTACCTTAGATTTATCATCATTCCTCAATATATCATATGTCACACATCTAAAATTTGATAGACCTATAGAGCTCCTGATGTTGGCACATACCTCATCAATATTTCATGGACTTTTTAGGTAAAATGACTTTGTGATGTTCAAATTCATTAGACTTAGTCCTCCCTATATCTTCCTCTTGACTGATGGCTTAACACTTGGGTATGTGCAGGATCATGTTCAAACAAACAATGCCCTTAAGTGGTAGTCAAAAACCAACAAATCATGGTTATGTCAACTTGATGAGTAATTTTAAACTAGTTATAGAATTTATATCAAAAATTCATAAGAAAAAAATCTATAGGAAATTGAATGCAGTTTGTAAACTACTAGGTCTTATCTGAAAAAAAAAAATGTTTGGTTAAAAAGGTGGATTTTAATGGAGTAGTACAAAAGTTTCAAGAGAAAAATAAGAATTAGGTGTATGTTAACCACCTTAATCAAACTCAAATGATAATATTTTTTAGTAAGATTCTAAATATAAGAAGTAATCTCATGCTAGGATGTCAAACATATTTTTAGGTATTTTTATTCCAAATAAATAATTAATTATGAATTTTGTAATATACCATTTTCAAAATTAAAAAACCTCATGTCTAAATAACTTAGCTAGTTCAGAAAAAATTAAATTATTTTTTTCTTATAATAGTGAAAGCATAGAATGTGACCTGTATTTTAGATTTCAAAAATCCTATATGATTTGAAAGTTATAGTTATTTTTCAATCAGTATGTCAATCAACACTTTGTAGCTAACTCCATTAGAAGATAAGTAATAATTACTTACTAAATTCATAATTCAATATACATTATATTGATGGAAAACCACAAATGTTGACAAGAAACCCTTTTCATTTCATCGAATTTGGATGAAAAAAAGCTGTTAGCTACATGGTTAAAGTCATAAACACACAATATCAGGACAAAAACATGTTTTTCGGGCATTTTTGGAATTGACTATAGAGGGTTGGCATCTAAAGAAAAACTAAGCCTAATCAGTACCCATTCCCAAATCATAAACCCGTTCTCAAATTGGAAACTCAATTTTCCCAAAAAAATTAATTAATTTTTTTAAATAATAATAATTTTAAATTTTTTTTTTCAATTTTTTTATTATAATAGTATGGCGCATTTTTATGATCCTTAGTACTTTTTTACAAATTTTTTAGGACCCTTAACCATAGATATAATGGTTCCAAATGATCAAAAGGGGTCACAGGGTACCCTTTGACACTCTTTGACCCATTCAATCACAATATGTGTGCTTTTGGGTCCTAGGACCCCTAGCAACATAAATGATGTGATCTAATATCTCAAATGAGGTTTTAGAATACCCTATGACCCCTTTCTGACCCATTGTGCTTAGGGGTTATAAGACACTCTATTACCCCTTTTGATTCATTCAAACAAATGATATATGTTCGTACAACCTCTAGGAACATATTTTCTTATTTAATTGGTCAAAAGGGGTCATCGAGAACTTTATGACCCCATTCAACCCATTCAAACACATAATGTATGTCCCTAGGGTACCCCTAGGAACATATATTCTCATTCAATGGGTCAAAAGGGCTCATAGGGAAGTCTATGATCCCATCAGATCAATTCAAACACATGATGTATGTCACTAAGTGTCCTAGTACCTTTAGGAATATATGTTGGCACATAATGGATCGAAAGTGCTCATACGATATTCTATGACCCCTTTAAACTTATTTGAACACATGATATATGTTAGGAGTCCTAGGATACATAGGAACATATGATATCATTTAATGGGCCAAAAGGGGTCACAGGGCACTCTATAACCATATTTGATCCATTCAAACACAAGATGTATATCCTTAGGGGTCCTAGGATCATAAATTGTCATATAATGGATCTAGAGCGGTCATAGTGTACCCTATGACACATTCTATTCCATTCAAACACATTATGCATGTCCTTAGGGGTCCTAGTAGCCATAGAAACATACAATGTCATATAATGGGTCAAAAGGGATTATAAGGTACTTTATGACCCATTTGAATCTATTCAAACACATGATGTATGGCCTTAGGGATCCTAGTACACCTACAAATATTTTTTTCATATAATGGGTTGACAGGGGTTGTAGGATACTCTCTGGCCTATTTTGACTCATTCAAAAACATGATATGTATTCCAAAGGGTTTGAGGACCCCTAGGAACATATGTTCTCATTTAATAGGTGAAAAGGGTTCATAGCGAACCCTATGACCACATTTGACCCATTCAAGCACATGATGTATGTTCCTATTGTACCTATGACTCCTAAGAACATATGTTGTCATAAAATAGGTCAAGAGGGGTCATAGTGGACCCTATGACCCCTTTTCAACAAAGTCAAACACATCATGTATGTCCCTAGGAGTCCTAGTACCACTAGGAACATATATTGTAATATAATGTGTCAAAAGGGGTCCTAGAGTACTTGATGACCCCTTTCAACTCATTTGAATAGATGATATATGTTCTTGGTGATTCTGGGAACCCTCTGAACATATGTTAGAGTACCCTACGACCCCTTTGGACTCATATAAAAAATTATAATATGTCGCTAGGGGTCCTAGGACCACAAGGGTTATATATTATCATAAAATGTGTCGAAAGACATCATAGGTTATCCTATGACCCCTTTTGACCCATTCGAACAAATAAAATAGGTCCCTAGGGGTCCTAGGACCCCCAAGGATGTATGTTGTCATGTAATATGTTGAAAGCGGTCATAGGTTATCCTATCACACCTATCAACCCATATGAACAATTATAATATGTTTGTAAGGGTTCTAGGGTCCTAGGTTATCATGAAATATGTCAAATCTGGTCATATGAGAACCTATGACCCCTTTTTGACCCATTAAAATTGGGTCATATGTTATCATGACATGTGTTGAAAGGGGTCTATATGACACCTTTCATCCCATATGAACAATTACAATATGTCCCTAGTAGTTGTAGGATTCGTGGGAACATACATTGTAATGAAATATGTGAAAAGGGGTGATAGGTTATCTTATGACCTATTTCAACCTATTTGAACAAATGAAATAGGTCCCTAGTGGTCTAAGTTCCTGAAGGGACATATTTTGTCATGAAATGAATTGAAAGGGGTCATATGTTATCCTATGACCCCTTTCAACCCATATAAATCATTATAATAAGTTCTTAGGGGTCCTAGGATCCCAAGGGACATATGTTATCATGAAACATGTCGAAAGGCATCATAATTCTCCTATTACCATTTTGACCCATTCAAAGAAATAAAATAGGTCTCAATGGGCCCTAACACCCATAAAGACATATGTTGTCATTAAGTGTGTTGAAAGGGGTTATAGGTTATCTTATGACCCCTTTCAACCCATTCAAGCAAATGAATTAGGTCCTTAGAGGCCCTAGAACCCCTAGGGACATATGTTATCAGCAATTGTATCGAAAGGGGTCATAGGTTATCCTATGACCCCTTTCAACCCATGTGAACAAATTGAAAAGCTACTTAGGTGACCTAGGAGTTGTAGGGACATATGTCATAATGAAATGCATAAAGGGTAAGTGCACCAAGTTGTGGTGCCAAAAACATGACACACAATTTTTTTTTAAAAATTTGACAGAGCGCATACATGTTATAGCGTGCACACGTGCACACTAAAGCAAATACATGCTTTGTCAAATTAAAAAAATTATAGATGGGTTGCAAACCCATGGACCACTTTATTGGTTTTTGTTTTCACATTTTTTCTCCTTAATAGGGCACATTCAAATTAGAAAAGTTGAAGAATTTTGTCACTCACCTCCTCAAAATGCCTCCTCGTCATCAAAAATCAAGATTAGGATCATGTAGTATGTTTTTTACTCTTGATTTTGCATTGTTATATATGTTTTTGCATTGTTTTGTAAGTTTTAACATTTTTTTGTAGGTTTTTTAGTTTTTCTTTAAATTTATTTATTTATTTAGATTGCAATTGGTTTCTTATAAGGAAATGTGAATAACGAACTGCCAAATACCTAGCTAGATCAACAAAATCAAAATGAAAACCCTCCACAAGATCCAAATAAAAAATGAAAATTCTTCTGTATCCATATCAAGATGTTTATGTTTGAGATTTCACCTCTGCTTATGGATTTGGATCTCATTATCCTCTAGTAAATAAGTATCTTTTATCTTTTCTACAATAGCCTTCCAGTTGGCTATTGGTTTCTTCCCTTCACTTTCTCTTTCCTCTTGTATAAACTTCCACCAAGTTGGTGCCTATCCATTCAATCTTGACTTTTCCACCCTTTCCTTTTAAGGATCTATTATCTCTTCACACTCAAAATGGTTTTTAATAATCTCAATCCATTATAGGACAACTTCTACATCCATCTTCTTATGAAATAATGAAATATTTTCAAGACGCTTTCCCATAAATCCTTTGAGGACCTTAAGGAATGGTTCTTTCTCACCAAGTGGATGATTAGGTTTAGGTATCTCATCCTCCAAGTCTACCTTTTTCTTTCCCTTATAGATGTTGATGTCTCCATCTTCCCTTTTTAGGGTTGTATCTTCTATTTCCTTCAATATTTCCTTCATCTCTTCTATAGCCTCATCATGAAGCCTAGTTTATTCCCCTATGATATTTTTCTACTCATCTACCTCCTTAGGAAATTTGGCATTGGTTTCCATCTTTGTATATCTACTTCATTTAGTGGTAAATAACATACCACCACAAGCCTCAATGTTTAAGGCTCTAATACTACTATAATAGGGAGCTTCTTCACATAGAGCCTTTTTTCTCTAATAAGGCTAGTTCTTAGACTTCTTAGGGTCCCTTCTCTACCTCTAACCTAGAGGACTTGCTTCTAATCCCTTATCAGCAAGAAACTCTCCAATCAATTCAAGCTTCCATCCCTTGACTTCAAAATCACTAAATGTGCATCTTTTGGCTTAACAAACCAAAACTCCACCAAAAGCCACTTGTAAGTCAAAATCAAGTTTGAACCTTCTTTCTACGGTCTTGACACATTCCATGTCATTCTTCATAATTTTCCTAAGTTTCACATACCCATAATCCACTATTGCTCTATTTTCTCTTATAGCACTAAGAGCCCCGATTAGCCCTCCTAAAAATAAGGAACCTTCAATATCTTGAAAAATACCAATAAAAATTCCTATTGATTCCTTCTAGACTTTGCTTCAAATTGAGCTAGGCTCAAACATTTTCTAGGTCTTAGGTCTCTATGGTGTCCATACTATACATTTTCATGAAACACTACTTTAAGGGTTTCTTGGGCAATGATAGAAACTGATCTTCCCAAACAAGAAAAAATACTTTTCAAAATTCCTCCTCTATCTTTATGGATACTAGATACACCCTTCCACCACTACCCAACCCAGATTGGCATAAGTCAATCATCTATTCATATCAAAATCCACTTGCAAACATTTTTGTGCCTTGCCAAGCTTCTACTAGATTTCCTAGGGCTTTCTTGTAAAAATAGAAATAAACCTTCCACAAATCCCAAAATTATTATTTACATAACTTAAAGAGTCCATCATTTGATTCATATATGGCATAGTGTTTAGACCAAGGAAAATCAAGCTTTAGCTACTTTTGTGTTGATTTCTAAAAATTGGACAGTTGGAAGAAAGAAACTAAATAATTTTGTAAACCTAAAACAATGAAAAATAAAGATAAATAAAATATTTGCATAGTCTTCCCATGATCATAAGCCTGTAATCCATCCAAAATAGTAAGCACATCAATCAAAATATTCAAGGATTCCTCCAAAAACACATTCTATGTTACCAAAATTTCTCTTCCTTACATGAACTATCTATACTATTGCATAAAAAAACCTTGGATAGGAGTGATTTCATGTTTATTTTTCCTCCCCTAACTACCTTGGCCCTTGGTTTGAGCTGTAACAACCCCTTTTTCCTTTTCCTTAAAAAGTGTAAAAATTGCAAATTTTTCAATGAGCAATTTTGACAACTTTTGCAATTTGTATATTTTAGGTGTTTTTGGTTACTTATTTTGGTAGTGAGCTCTTCTTGTAATTGAAATTACATGCCTGGGAAATGTGCTCTTCTTGCATACATTGTACTACAACTCCTAACAGTGTTAGCATAACTCCTAATAGAGTTGAAATCTCCTTACAGGGATTCAAAGTCTCTGAATAGGGACTCTATGTATGAAATGTTGTAATAGACTCCTAATAGGGTCCATCTTCTAACAAGGAATATTTATATTCTTATATCATCTTGTGGGCATCATTCCCACTGGGGTTTTGCCTCTGATCAAGGGTTTCCCTAGGTAACATATTTGGTTTAATTGTCTATGTGCATCTTGTTATGGTTTTTGTTTACTTTGGTTAAATGAATAAGAAAACTTAAGGATAATAAATGTTTTAACTATTGTTTATAACAATTGGTATCAGAGCATTAGGTCCTTGAAGGTAAATTTTAACAATTTGGGAGATCCTTGGAAAGCATGTTTAGTAAAGATAGTTCTAAATCTGGTAGAGGAAATTTTGACACCCAGATGGTGGAAATTCTTGGTGAGTTATCAAATTTGTGTAAAGAATAGAGTATTGAGTTTTTAGATCTAGAATCCTTATGTTGTATATAGAAGAACAAAAGCTCAAAAAAAGATAGATCTAGATCCAAAGAAGACATAAAGATAGAGGAAGGTATTGATATACTTATAAAGAAAGAACCATAAGGCATGAAATTATTTGTTTGTTGGACATGTAAAGAGTTTGATCATTTTTCTTCTAGATGTCCTAAGAGATTAAGGAAATCTAGAAAGAGTTTACTTTATGATCAAGTTGAATAATTTAAAGCAATTATGGAAAGATTCTTGAATGACTATGATAACAAGTTTAGACTAGTTAAAGAAGAGAAAGTAATAGATGAAACAATTTTGGAGACTATTATGGAAAGTTCAAATGTAAGCGTTGATGAGAAATTTGAGATAAAATAAAGAATAGTTGATTACAATTCAGATGATGATGTTGTTACTAAACCAAGGAATGATGAAGTATTCTTTGATACTAACAATGATTTGGAGAATGAAGGAGAGTAAAGGTAGGAACAAAGCTCAGAACCTTTAGTAGAACCACGAGTTAAGTTAACAACTCCTACTTCAGGAAAGAATATGATAAAGAATCACCCATCTGAGTAGATCATTGGAAGAAAAGATAAAGGTGTGATGACAAGAAGTAGAGTCAATGAAGAACTACGTTTGATATCTCAAGTTGAACCTAATAACACAAATGAAGCATATAAATATGATCATTGGAAATAAGCTATCAAAGAGGAATTGGATCAAATAGTAAAGAATGAGACATGGGAATTTGTTCCCAGACCAATAGAAAAGAATGTGATAAGAACTAAATGGGTATTTAGGAACAAGATGAATGAACAAGGAGAAGTTGTAAAGAACAAAGCTAGATTGGTATGTAAAGGTTACTTACAACAAGAAGGAATAGACTATGATGAGACCTATGCTCCTATGGCTAGAATTGAAGTAGTAATATTATTCTTATCATATGCAACATACAAGAAATTCAAAGTGTATTAGGTGGATGTCAAATCAACATTTTTGCATGGAGAACTTGAAGAAAGAGGTATACATTGAACAACCTGAAGGTTGCCCTTCGATAGATGATAAGGACATAGTATGCAGACTGAAGAAAACACTGTATGGCTTGAAGCAAGCACCCAAAACTTGGTATGCAAGAATGGATAAGCATTTGAAAAAGCTTGGATATAGAAAATTTGTGGTTGATAGAAATTTCTTTGGAAAAAAATTGATATTGAATTAATGATTTTGGTGATACTTGTTGATGATATCATATTTAAGGGAAATGATGAGGAAAGTAAAAAATTTGTAGAAGAAATGAACAACGAATTTGAAATGTGTAGGATAGAACAAATGAAATATTTCCTAGGATTATAGATTGTACAAAATAAGGATGCAATCTTTATTTCTCAGACTAAGTATCTAAATGATTTTTTGAAAAGGTTTGGAAACATGTAAACCTATTGGAACACCTATGCTAAATAGACATAAGTTATCTACAAAGGATGAGACACCTACTGTTGAGCAAAAGAAGTAAAGATATATGATTAGAGGTTTGCAATATTTGACTTACACAAGGTTGATATAGCAAATGTAGTTGAAATTGTTGCAAGATTCCAAGCTGATCCTAGAGAAGCACATTATGCAACAATCAAACAGATATTTAGAAATCTAAAAGGAATACCATAGTTTGGCTTGTGTTATGACAGATCTAATGATTTCACTCTAAAAACTTATATTAATGCTGATTGGGTAGGTAGTATGGATGACAGAAAGAGCACTAGTGGTGGAGCCTTCTTTCTTGGAGGAAGATTGGTTTCTTGGTTGAGCAAGAAATAGGATTGTACCTCATACAGTACAATAGAAGCAAAATATGTTGCAGCAACAAACAATTGTAATCAATTTGTTTGGATGAAGGAGATGCTTAAAGATATAAACATTGAATTTTGTGAACCTATTGTCATACATTGTGACAACACAAACATAGTAAATATGTCTAAGAATCTAGTGTTGCATTCTAAGACCAAGCACATTTCTACCAAGTATCACATGCTGAGATAGAAAGTTGCAGAAAAGGAAATTAGATTGGTGTATGTGAGCACTAAATAATAGATTGCAAATATATTCACTAAACCTCTTCCCAAAGAGACTTTTGAGTATTTGTGAGGTATGTTAGTGGTCATGCCTCTTCCTACATTAGAGTAGAAGATGCAAGAGTGCATTAGTCTAGTGTAAAAGAGCACTATTATTTGTCTAGATTAGATGTTGATGCTTCCTATATGGGGGAGTATCTATGATGAACAGAGTCATCAAGGACTCTTGTTGGATCTTATTTTTGAATAGTGTCTTTAGAGACTCGAGCTAGTAAAAATTAGTTGTTGTAGAGTTTTGGTGGATGCTAAAACCTTTGAAATTGATGTCAATGGGGGAGAAGATTAGCATGAAAAAAAAGTTGGAAAGAAGTTTCAAGTTAGGGAGAAGATTAGCTTGGAAAATAGTTTGGGAGAATGATTGATGAAGAGGATTTAAAAAACAAAGGTTAATAGTCTATAACTATTGGTATTCTTGGAGCTAGATGTTTTTTTATCTATGTTTCCATTAATGCCAAAGGAAGAGATTGTTGGAAGAATGAATGCTGATGATATTCCTATTGGGAAGTAATATAGATATGTTACTATGATGATATGTTACATTCATGACTGAGTTTGTCATTGATGTAAACATAGCCATTTTTTGTGGTATCTATTAGAAGAATAGCAGAAAAATCAAGTTGGTACGGATAGCTAGTTGAGTATTCTCACTATTCTAGGTTATTGGAGATACATTTGAGTATCTAGTATATGTAGTTAATGTTAGGTGAAGAAATGTTAACTTCGGAATAAGTTATGTAAGTTTTGGTGATGTCTGTTTTGAAATAAAGTTTATAGAAGCATGTTCTAGTAAACTTATTATATCTCTTAATAGAATTATTATCCTAATAATTAAGGTTGAGGATGTGTAGAAGACATGTTGATGATGACGTAGTTAATCTTGCTCATCATAATATTGTATATATGAAAAATTATTCGAGTTGCAAGGCAGAAGATTAATGTCATCGCTAAGTGTAACTTGTTCTTAATATGGTCCTATAGTAATTAATTCGAAAGGTGTAACAACCGACTGAAGGAATTTTTTGTGGATTCAGTATAAAGGAAGAACATTTTCCTTTATCAAGTATGACATGAAGAAGTTATTGTAAGCAACAGAAAGAGTGGAATGCAAAGTTGAGCAGAGCAGAGCGAAAGTGAAGGAAACTTCATTGCTGAGGTTTTATTATGGTATCCAAGGTTCGATATTTAGATTTGACATTCATGACTTGGTCTATAAGATTTGATAGTGATTGTTTTAATTGAAAAATAGAGGAAGGGGGAACTTAACAGTAGATTACTTATTTTGGTAGTGAGCTCTTCTTGGAATTGAAATTGCATGTTTGGGTAGTGTGCTCTTCTTGCATATATTGTACTACAACTCCTAATAGGGTTGGCACAACTTCTAACAGGGTTGGAATCTCCTAACAGGGATTCAAAGTCTGCTAATAGGGACTCTATATACTAAATGTTGTAATAGATGCCTAATAGGGTCCATCCTCTAACAAGGAATATTTATATTCGTACATCATCTTGTGGGCATCACTCCCACTAGGGTTCTCCCTTTGATCAAGGGTTTCCCTACTTAACATATTTAGTGTAATTGTCTATGTGCATATTGATATGGTTGTTGTTTACTTTGGTTGAATGGATAAGATTATTTAAGGATAATAAATGTTTTAATTATTGGATAAAGTATTTAGTTTTTCCATGACTATGTTTATCTAATTGTAAAGGTTGTGTCAATAGATCAAATTTCATCTAGTAATATCTCTCAAACAAGTGATGAAGACTAAATTAGTTAATGTCTATTAATGGCCAATGTGAATGTGTGGGATTCATTATTAGTTGTTATGAACACTTCAAAATTGTTTTTTTAGACATACTAATGAACCATGTCTCTAAAAATGATCCCTATACAAATGGGAAATACACTAGATAGGTATCCCTGTATCTTGATAGATGAATTCCTTTCTATATGGACTCAATAATAGTTTCATATAGGTACAAAAATAAAAGATAAAAAATTATGATGGTTTCGCCCTTTTGATGGGTTGTGATCAATATGTGCTTGCCTTTTAGTAATCCAAAACTACTTGAGTGCTTGAAGTTTATAGTGATGTTGAAACCATTCTTAAGTGAGGTTTATGGTAAGCCACAACTAGTTTAGTGCGAAGTGTGTGATGATCTGGAAAACACTTTTGTGATGTTTGTGAAGTTGTCAGTGAGCTTCAAACTACTTCAAAATTGTATCGGTGGGGGATAAATTGTAGTGATTATGATGCATGCACAATAATATGAATGATAGTATTTGATAAGTGATTGTAAATGGGTACCGAACAAGGCTTTAGGCCAGGACCCAAGGTGTCTAGATTATGGGGGATAGTATAGGATGGCTATGGAAAAAAAATTGATAATTAATGGGGGGATGTTAGATTTGACAAATTAATTAAAACTACCATCCCTTGCTATACATAGCCATCCACAACCACCCATTTCTGCTTCCAGCCAACTAAAGTTAATAACACCCAACTATAGTAAATATAATAGTGTCATCTATACATTTATTATACATATGATAAAAAATAGAATAAGTTGGGCCTATGATGAACCCATTTTTTAGTTTCTCTCATCTTGTTTGTTTCTATCTTGTATTGTGTTATAATTTTTAACTATCCTAATATCCTATTTCAACTTAAGATTATAAAAAAGGGTAGAAAGTGTTAATTTCTTACATGTGCACTTTTTATGATCTTATGAGTGGGTTAGAAATAAATTGAACAATAATTTCTTAGAAAGAAACTCTATTTGATTTATAAGAATCAATACTTTAGGTCATTTAAGAGAAACTAAATAGTGGAAGCAAAATAATATAAGCCAAACAAAATTAGGCAATAACATAGATATACCCAGGAAACCATAGCTTGGGGAAAAAAATTGTAACTATTGGATCTTCTACTTAGCCTAACATCAAAATTTCTCTTCCAAAATATAATAGATTTTGCTACAATAACTTTACATATATAGAGCCCAACTGATTTACTTAGCAAGAAAGGAAATAAAATTTCTTTGATTTCTTTGGCTTTAAAACACATAAAACCACTCTTACTTTATGCAACCTCACAAACTCATAATTATCTTATCTTAAAAATTTAAAAAAAAACTCCTTTTCTAAACATCCAACTTGAGTTGCTTTAAAGAAAATACTTTTAAGATACACAGAAAAACAAAAATCAAGACTCACTCTTAGCGAGGAAGGTTTTCGTGTACAACACCCAACGTATCCCTGAAGAATACACATTTATTCTTCACCAAAACCCTTGTCAAGATGTCTTCTATATGTTCTTCTATAGGAATGTAACAAATTTTCACTATAACCTTCTCAATTTAATGTTTGATGAAGTGATACTTGATCTTTGTTCTTGGACTAGTCATGGAACACTGGATTCTCAAAAAAATTGATGCAACTTTGATTATCATAGTAAATGACTATAGAATATTGCTTATGATCAAAGAGACCAACAAGAATTTTACAAAGCCAAATAGCCTCACATGTAGGCATGTTGAAATCCATATACTCAGCCTATGTAGAACTGTGTAGAACTTTGTACAATTGAGTTTTGTTTCTTGTTGTACCAAGAGACAACTCTTGATCCCAAACTAAAACTACACCCTAGAGTTCTCTTCCTATCAACTATACTGTGTGTCCAATTTGTGTTATTAAAATCCTCAAGCTTCACTCCATCATGTTGAACATATTTTAGCCCAAAATCAATTGTGCATCAAATATAACTCAAGACATGCTTTGTAACTATCTAGCTCACACATTTAGGTTCCACAATAAACTGACTAAGAGAGTTCACTGAAAAACCAATATTTGGCCAAGTGTTGACCAAATACATAAGAGATCCTATCAAGTGTCTACATAAATTAGGGTCCACTACTTCTAATCTAGAAGTATCACTCTTCTTGCAATTTTTCACAAGTGGTTTTGATACGAGCTTATAATTATCCATCTTGAATCGCTTTATGATATGAATTAAGGATTTATCCTATCCAAGGAAATCTCTCCCTTTTCTTGCCACATCTCCAACCCCATAAAGTAGTGCATTAACCCCAAACCCTTTGTCTCAAACTCTCTTGCAAGATCTCACTTGTAGTGTGAAATGGGCTCCTCTATTCCTGTAAGAAATAAATCAACATGCATATACAATCACAATGTGAGAAGTTCACCCTTCACCTAAATATAGTACAAGTTCAAACTTGCCACAGTTTTCATGAAGCCCACACTATGTCAGTAATTGTCAATACATGAATACTATGCCATAGGAGCTTGATTGAGTCCATATAGTAATATTTTCAACCTACAAACATAAGAATCCCTCCCATGTGCTTCAAATCCTTTAGGCTACTCAATGCAAATTTCTTCCTCAATTAAACTATTGATAAATGTTGTTTATAATATCCATTTGGGAAATCTTCCACCCCATTTGTGTAGCCACACAATTATACCTCTTATGGAAGAGTATCTAGCTACTGGAGCAAATGTCTCATCATAGCCAATTCCTTCCTTTTGAGAAAACCCCTTAGCCAAAAAATCAGCTTTGAACTTTTCCACACTTTCATCTACAACATGCTTAGTCATATGCAACCATCTTGAGCCAATCATAGACTTCTCTTTTAGTTGTGGAACTATCTCCCACACATTATTCTTCATGATGGAAGACTACTCTTCCACCATAGCATTCTTCCAAACTTGGTGCTTGGATGCCTCTTAAAATATTGAAGGCTCTAATTTAATTAACTCACTCATAAGTGATACATAATCAAAATAATGTTTGGGAGCCTTTCCCTATCAAACCAAATCTGTTGGATCACTGACATATTCCTGGGTCTCTCTCAAAGTTTTCTTAGCTTCCCTATTTTTTCCCTTTGTAATAGGGATATGAGATTGAGGATTCCTTTAAGCCTCCCAATCCTCTTGTTCAATTTTCTTTTCTCTCTCTAGCTTGAGTGACTTAATTTTGAGGAATCTATGCTACCTAAATTTTCGATGATTTATCCTCCTCATTCATTAATTTTCAAGACTTCTCAATAGCTTTCTCCTCCTGAAACTTTACATCTCTATGAAAAAATATTTTCCTTAGGGATGGAATATAAATCCAATAAGCCTTACAAGTTTCATTGTACCCAACAAGGATCCCTTTCTCTAAAGTTGGTTCTAACATTTTTATTTTCTCCACAAGAACGTGACAATACACAAGGCATCAAAAAATGTGAATATGGCCCAAATCTAGCTTCTTACCACAAAATGCCTCTTTTGGAGTCAATTTTTCCAACATGTTGTGAGGACCCCTATTCTAAAAATATATAGGTATATCGCAAGGTTTAGTGCATAGGAACCAAGGAAAGTCTTGGTTGTGAAGCATGGCCTTGGCCACTCCAACTATAGCCATATTCTTTTGGTCAACAACCTGATTTTGTTGAGTATTGTATGGAACTGTCAACTCTTTCTTAATGCCTTTGTAAGTACAAAATCCTTTTAAGAAATTCAAGGTATACTCATATCCATTAGTATATTGATCTTTCTCTCTATACAATTTTCCACAAGAACCTTAAACTCTTTGAATTCACCAAAGACCTCATCCTTGTTCTTCATAAAATCTATCCATGTCATCCTAGAGAAATCATCAATCAAAGTAACATAATAATCATAACCATTTAAGGATTGTGTTAACATAGACCTACACATATCAAAGTGTACAAGATCCAAAATCCCTTTAGGTCTACTATCACTAATTGGAAAATTTCTCTTGGCATATTTCCCAAGAGCACAACCCTTACATACCTCATATTTTTCTATCTTCATCTCAAATAGCTATGTCACTATTTCCTAGAGCACATTAAGTGCTCCACGGTGAAGATGAGTTATTATCCTAGGCCATAATTATCCTTGCCCTTTTTAACTACTTACCAATTCTTGTGCAGGCTTAAACTATAACTAAAACAAGCTTCCATATCTAACTCCATTCACTTTTGCAACTTTCAAATCTTTGGGATGAATATAAATGTTTCCCCTTTCAAAGGTTAAAATGTAGCCCTTGTCTCGCAAATTACAAGATGGAATTAAATTCTTTTTCATGATAGGAACATACAACACATCCTCTACAAATAACGGTTTGCCAAACTCCCTCAGAAACTTGATATTGCCAATACAAGTTCTAGGCACTTGGCATTGTCATTGAGTTCAATAAAGAAATCCAATTTTTTCTCCTCCAACTTGTTGAAACAATCTTCGACTCTCGTCATGTGTCAAGAATCTCCACTATAAATATACCAAACCTTGTTGGCAACTAAGCTTGAGAGAAAGGTGATGAGTGAAAAAAAATTCTCAAATTATGATGCAAACTCCTCGAGCTTAGCTATTGCAGAAACTTGGTTCCTTTGATTGTCCTTATTTTTCTTATTCCTATTCAGACATGGACTCACATTGTGACCCATTTTATGGGAGAAATTTTATTATTATTATATTTCTTAGATCTTTTCTTTTCCCACTCTTAGAAGAAGAACTTTCCATTTTCCCTTTATTAGACTTCTTCTTACCCATGCTTGCAAGAGCAATATTTTCTTTTTCTTGACCCTTCTTTTTCTAGTCTCCTTAATGAGCACCTTCCCAAATTTTCTCTTCACCAAAATTATTCCAAAGTCTTGCCCAATTAGATAGTCGATCTCTGCCAACCCTACACTTGACAAAAACTTCCCAGTGCTTCAAAAAACATTTAAGGCTATGTGCACCAACTCATCTTCAATAATTATCTCTGCAATAATAGCCAACTCATCTCAAACTTGTGTTAGCTTGGAGAAATAAGAGGTCACAATCTCACCTTTGGACATCTCGGTGTTATGTAGTTGTCCTTGAGCATCATCTTATGACTCTGGTGGTGACTCTAATAGAGTCTTATGAGTGTATCCCACATCTCCTTGGTAGTGTTTTTCCCCTATAGATGGGGAATTAAATGATCTTTTGCTCTATGAAGAGTGACTCTTTGAGCTTTGGCTTGCTTGACATCATGAAAATCCAAAGCAATGGGATCATTCACATGGGGAGTCATTCTTATACTAGCATAGATCCACAACCTATTCTCCTTGAAAATAGGTGTAATTAAAATCTTTCACTCTAAGAGGTTAGACGCATCCTCAAGTTTTTCCTCATATCGAATATTGGTTGTCATAGCCACAAGAAAACCTAGCGACAAAAAAAAAATTCCTCTAAAAGCTGCATCATAAATGTTGGCTTTATAATCTGAGTTTAGAGCTTTGATACCATGTCTATTTCTTATAACCCAATTACATATCAATTGCACAATAAATTCATAGAAAGAACATCTATCAAATTTATAAAAATTAATACTTTGAGTTAATTAATAGAAACAAAATAGTGGAAGAAAAATAATAAAAGCCAAACACAATTAGACAATAACATAGATATACCTAGGAAACCCAAACTTGGGAAAAAACCTGCAACTACTGGATCTTCTATACAACCTTACATCAAACTTTCTCTTCCAAAATACAATAGAGTTTCCTATAGAAACTTTACATACATAGAACATAGCTCCTCTACTTAACTAGCAAGGAGAGAAACTTTGGTTGCTTTCTTTGACTTTAAAATAGATAAAATCGCTCTTGCTTTATGGAACCTCACAAATTCATAGTTATCTTATTTAAAAAATTAAAAATAAAGCTAATGCTAAACATCTAACTCATCAATAGGCCCTTGGTCTACTAGTGAAATTTAATGGCTCATAAAGAGACCACCAGTGATCAAGTCTTGCTAAGTGCAAGGCTCCGACATCATAAGGGATGAGGCTGGGATTGTGCCTCGGGTGATTTGGGGTTTTAGGCATGAGTGGGCCCATATTGGGTTCCTTAAAAATCTATGCAGTGGCATTCGCTAGTTGGTAGCTCATAGGATTTGTACCTCATAGGTCTGAACTCTCCATAAAAAAACAAAACATCTAACTTAAATTGCTTTGAAGCAACTCCACCTTTCAAAATACACAAATTAAAAAAGAAAAAGAAAAATAGAAAGCTTGCCAAAGCAATCCCTTGTAACAAATTTGAATATCTTAGGGAGAGATTTCTATGTGTGCCACTGTTTCCACAAGAATATTTGATGGTAATGGCAGGCCAAGCACACTGGTCATAGAGAAACTACTTTGGCCAAGGTGTTAATGGTCCAGATATCATGGAAGGAGAAGAAGATGTGTGTGGCTAATGAACAAAATATCTTCTACAATCTCCAGAGGAAATATCACTACTTTTTCTGATATCTTTTGTGATTCCAATGATTTGATGAAACTTGAAGAAGAAACATCGTACCAAGAAGAGATATTCATGAAAATTCTTGTTTCTAGTGAACTGAATAAGTTTTTGATGAATGAAGTTCAATTATTAGTTCCTTCCATAGCAGAGAATTAGTGCCCAGTGTCCTGCCTTAAAAGGTCATTAAACTGAGTACTAAAAACCAATTAGATTTTACTGTTCTCCATATCTTTGTTATTTCATATGTTAAATCTCAATTTCATGAATGAAAGTTGTAAATTTTATAACCTTAAATATATGAGATTTGTTTATCTATCATCTGATTGGATTGGAATCTGTGGTAGCGGGTTGTCAATGACTATAATTGTATTCACACAAAGTTTAAGAGGAGAGAAGTAATCCCAATTAAGTTTATACTGAAACAAATATTATAAAAGCCAATTTCACATCATCCTCAGATAGAACAACGAACATCAATGCAAAGGATAGGGGCTCTAAAATGAAAGTTTATGAGATTACATAGGTTTTTGAGAATGTAAAGTTTTTTCTTTGTGACATATTATTCTAACATGGAAAATCAGGCAAATTTGCACGTCTTAGGCTCTAGTTTCGAATTTAAGCTCCTTTGACTATAGTAGCCATATACTACCCATCTGTAATGGAAAACTAGTTTTACTAGGGTGTCCTAGAAGAATAGTCTATGGATTGGCTAAACTCTGTGCCGTCTTTCAGATTTATTTGTTGATTCCTTGAATTTCTATTGTTTTATGTTCTATAGTCTCCAATTTGAAGACTTAATTCATTCTTCTAACATAATTCCTTTTTTGATTTCCAAATTATGATTATTTCATAGATTTGTGTGTTTTATTTTCAGTTTTTCTATTGAATCAAATAGTTTCCTTTATGCTTAATTGTTTTTGAGATTCTAGTCTTAGATTTGATGTATGTTAATTTTTCAGCTTGATTTGATGTAATGGTTTTGATTCTTTCTAACCGCTAAAGATCTTCTGGACAATTTCATGAAAACATTTGCAAAATAGAGTGCTTAGACATGTTTGAAACCGCTGAAAATGGAGGAAAATGTGAGAAAGTTTATTTAAAGTTCTCTTTCTAATATTTTGTATAATATGATTTTTTTTTATGTTCTCTTGTAGATCTTTCAATTTTAAATAAGAATGTAAATTTTCATCTCTTTCTAAAATGAACAAATAAAAGTTGCTCTACTTTTGTCACGCACAAATGGGCTTCATTTCACAGTACAAAATAGTTAAGTGCAATAGAAGAAGGGTCATTAGCGACTCCTTACAATAGAACTGAAGTTTTCATGTTTTCTATTATAATCGATTTTATCTATAGTTGTTTGTTGATGTCTTATTGTGAACAATCAAGTGAATTTATAAATCATCACTAATCAGAAAAAACCTGAAATGTTCATATAATATTGGTCACACATTTTGCACATCTTGTTTCAACTTTTTCTTCACTCTCGTTTTTCCCAAAACATCCTTGCCAGGAACTTGGCTGACCTGCACCACTCGATGAAAGTGGTCTACCTGCCCTGACAAATTGTTTCAAGTCGTCGACATTATCAACACTTCTTGGACGGGGATTGGCTCTACGAGTCTGTACTATATAATACCTAGATTGTGATGACGCCGCCTGCAATGAAAACAAATTCCAGTAACGATGAGGAATCCGTGGAGTGATGTACATGAAAAGAAACTATACATGAGGTCGAGCTGGCATTTCTTGTGGGGTTGCTGATAAAGTCGAAACTCTCTTGCACTACTACAAAATTGACATCATTCGACTCCATGAGGTGTTGTTAATGATGTGATGTTTCCTGTATTCTTGTATTTTCAAAAGGTAGGCTACATATCGTGATAAAATTATACGTAGGATCTGTACTATTAATGATGTAAATTCCATGTGCTTTTGAATGTGTTGATGGTGGGATGATTATACAAGCATGATAAAAGTATGCTAAGATAGAAGGCTACCTCTACAAAATCAATCATCTGAATATTTTTAAAACTGCATATTTTAAGTTCTGAACATATCACTTGTTATGACTCATAAGTTAAAGTTTGTATAACTGTTAGAGTTGATTGTAATATATATTTCAAATATCTAAACTCTAAATTTTGAGGTAGTTATGACCTGAAAAGTTGGTTATACTAGAATAGTTATAAATTCCCAAATCTCATTGTAATAAGGGACTTTTTGAAATTTGGAAAAAGGGAACACTTATGTTTCAGTGACTTTTTTTTTTTAAAGTGCGTATAGAGGTTCTCTTTGTAATCGAAGTTTTTGTTTATATTCTCGGTGCAAGGAAATAAAGAAGCATGCATTTTAGGTTCGTTTTCTACAATTCTAAATGGTTAAAGTGTTGTTTCTTTATGGTGAGTATTTTCATGGTATTTTGTAAATATTGATGAATTATTGAATTAGCATTGTGTTTATGATAGCTTTCAAGTGTAGTTCATGGTTGTTTTCATTGAGCAATTTACATCAATTTAGTGAACCTTTGAAGTTGCATGGTGCATTCATCATCACTAGCTTTATTTTCATCTTCTAAGTTTGAATACATTTTCATTGAAAAACTACAAATACCCATATGTTATTAGGGAGCTTCCCCTCTGAAACATAGAGAAAGATTGTAATTTGACAGTGATCACTTATGATCTTTCCAACTATTGGCACATTTGTCACTATTCGTAGAGCAAACAAGGTCATTTTTAGAAATAACTTCATAGTGACAAATCTGTTTACCAATAATTTCTAAATGAAATAATTAAAAAATAAAAAATATATATAAAAGCAAGTATTTTAAATAATATTTTTAGATGACAAAAATTAATAGTGTTTTAATTTTATATATTAAAAAAATTATAATACTTATTTTATTTTATGATTTTATTTATTATTATTTTTATTCCTCTATACTTTTTAAACTCTAAATTTAATATGTGTGCATGAAAAAATTGTGGTTAATGAATAAATATAAAAATTTAGTGTATTAATATAGTGACAAATAATTATTAGTAGACATTATATATATGTATATGTATATGTGTATGTATATGATAGTTATATATCTTTATATAGATTTTTAAGTTTAGTGTTACAAGCATTTTTATGTTAAATCATTTTTTCTTTTAGGATAATTTATCACTTAATAGTAACAAAGTGTCAAAGTTTTGTTAAATTAAATTTCTTTTAAAATGATAGATCTTATTGCTATTTTTTTTACATTCTTGTCCTTGGAATAAATGAAAGTCATCCTTTGAATAAATATCTTGTTTGAAAGAAGACTTGTATCTAACTTTACCTATTTAGAGATCCAAGTTAACTCCACCAGAGATATATCTACAACAATAAAACACTTAAAATTAATCCTTTCAAATCATTCAATTTAGAGATCAATATGAAAATATAATATGAAAAAAGTAATGATACATTTTCATTGAAATAATAAAAAATTCATTTTTTTCCAAATTTAAAAATATATAAGAATAGGAAAAAAAAACATAAAAATGATATGAATAACTTATATTCAATCTAAAAATTAACTTGAAAATATATCATTAGTTTTGTTATTATTAAATGGATACGGTATATGTTGATGCCTAGGGTCTGCATCAGGGAATGACAACCGGCTGGTGCAAATAAGCCGGTGCCCTCCTGAACTGGCCATTTCGATGCATGCTGACAAAGCTGACATAAATTGAATGGGACATGTTGACACCGTTCAATAATGGTGTCTCAATTAACATGACACCTGACCGTAATGGGGTCTACTATTTGGGTGAAACTAATTTGTCTAAATTAATTTTCCTTTATTCCTAACTTGTTTTTGCATTCAAACCTTTATATTGCAAGCAAGGGTTTGAATCTAGATGTATGTTCAATTAGACGTAGGGGGTTTTGTTGCTTTCGCCTGGCAAATGGTTTCATGGAGCGTCCCAAAATCAGAGAAGACATGAGATGAATCATAGGGCTGCGTCGGCTCCTTATCTTCAGGCAAAAGTAGAGACATCTGAACCCTCTCCTCAAACGAAATTCCCTTGGGTGACTGCATCAGATATTTTGTAGCATTCAACTCACCCATCTCTTCTTCTTCCTCCACTTTATCTGCAGCCTCTTTATCGTCAACGCCTTCGCCAATATGGGTTTGGTCAGCACTGGGTTCTGCCTCCAAGTTATAATCATGGTATCTTGCTGGAACGGTGTCGAACTCCGAGCCAATCGCAATGGCTGTTGTTCGAATGACGTCAGGTGAAGGATTGCTCTCATGCGCAGCTGCCAAGTCCAAAGCTGCTGGGTCTGGGAAATTGAAAGATGAAGCTTGAGGCCCTCGGAGGCACAAGAGGGCGGCGTCGTAAGCTCTACCTGCTGTCTCAGCAGTGAAGTACGACCCCAGAGATATGCGGGATCTCTTTCCTGACCTAATCTCGGCCACGTATTTCCCCCATTTCCTCTTTCTCACGCCTCTATATCTTATCTGATCTCCTCCAGCATTAGACATAGATTCCAGACTTTATTATGGAGGGTTCCTCCAATTCTTACCGATCAAGGACTCCGTAACGCTCCAAAATGTGGAAACATAGATTTAGAGAAAGTCCTTCTGAGGATAAGATAGATGAGGCAGTTATTCAGTCTATTTAAACACTCCATGGGTATAACGAAGGAACTCTTCGCGCAGTCAACCATGGGGAGAATCTTGCATGCGATTCTGTGTTCCAGCTGAGGATGTGCTGTAATGGTAATGGCGATGACAACTGAGCCTCCGAGAGTTGGAGGATGCACACTTGTATTTCATTTTACACCGCGTTTGGTCGGCATCAGGACCTTATCGTTTCTTTTTTCCGACCAAAAGCCATGGAAAAATATGGAAAGCGTTTTTAAACATTTGAAATTTTAATGGTACATCGAGAAGTTTAATCTACTTTTATGAAAACTTTCAATCACTTTCTCGTTATAAACTCTTGCCCCCACACTGAAAGTACTCACTGAGAAAAATTCGCATTGATTATTTTTACACCACGTCACTTTTTCTAGTCAACGCTTACATTTAGGGTATTTGGTCTGTGAATTATTGATTTCTGTTTCCTATCTCTTTTTGTCGTGTTTAATAACAGTTGGCTGGAACGATTGCCACCTTTCGAAAGTTGTTTCGTTGAAATGTCATTTTATATTTATTTTTTTATGACAAAAGGTTAAAAGACAAGAAGTTATTTACATAAAAAAGTTTACTACTTCTCTTTGCTTGATTGTCACATTCTATGTTTACCCCATTTGTAAAAAGTGCGGAAGAAAGTGGGGAATATGTGAAGTACTCGAATTTTGATATCATATGCAATTTTTATTTAATCAATGAAAATATTTATAATGCACTTTCATGTAGGTATAAATAGGTATTTTGACAAGAACTTTTATTCTAGTTGAAAATGATTTTTTTTTTAATTGCAAAAGGGAGAAAGAGGGTCCTAACCTAGATAGCAACATGAAGTAAAGACCATCTCTGCTTGGGCCATTACAACCAAGCAGCAAAGAACCAAACTCTGACCCCAGCGGTCAGAGGCCCACCCAAAACTTACATAATCACAAAATAATCAAAACACACCATGTTTTTCAAATAGTTTAAACCAACTAAATCTAAAGCTAACATAAGTCTAAATTGTGAACTACTAAACTTTCTAGCCAAAACAAATGTCTTGCAACCCAACATCAATGGGGATTAATATAGATAAGAGTAATGAGAGACCAACTCGACAGCATTGTGAGCATAAAAACAAAGTTTAAAAAACCATAAAAAAACCTACAACCATCAAAGAACTAAAAAGTGCCAAACAAAGAAAAGGGTGGCTAGGCCTGGTTGATGTGCTCCTAGTCTTCATTGAGGTACTTGATCTCCTCCATCTAGTTTTTGATCCATGTGGCACTCTTAATATTCATCGCAATTTTCATCTTTGGTTTGGCTTGCCTTTCTCTGTTTACTCTTACCATTTATCACCCCAAACATGACCTTTCTCATCATTTCCTTCTGCACCTTGCAAATTGTAGAAACCACCACAACTACCTCAAGTCCAACGATGGCTTTATTGAACTTATTGTTTAGCACACCAATCTTCTCATTAATTCCAATAAATTTTTTTACAGTCCTATTTGAAGTATTCCTACTGTCTCTAGACAAATGTAGGGGAGACATCTTCTTCCCCTACCTCAATTTTATCAGAGGACTTGAAGTCTTCTTGAACAAAAATTCCAAGTTCCACCACCACTTTCATTTCTTTGGGAGATTGGGTTTCCTCATTAGAATCCTCTACTTCCACTTCAAGATCTACATCTTCAGAGGAGCACCCCCTAACTTTCTTTGGTGTTTCATCCACTTCCGTCTCTTTTATCTTATCCTCCATTTGAGAATTGTGAGAGTTCTCCTTGCTTTCTTCCTTGTAGATCTTCTTTCCCCAAAACTAGTATTAGCCTTTTGATTCCTGGAGCCCATGGCTCTATCCTCTGCCTCAAAATTAGAAAACTCCCCTCTTCATTATTGTCAATATCAATAATGTCATCCACCATTTTCCTTTCTTTAGGGGTACTTGCAAGATTGGACTTAGAAAATGCATTCTTATAACTTTTTGGTTCTTCAAGAAAAAGATATTGTTCCATGGAAATGATAGGCTTCTTGGGATTGTAGAGCTGAGAGATTTCTATGATTTGGGGTGATTCTAGATGGATTTTTCTAAGCTTTTTTCTTTAATATCTAGCTAGGACTTAGGCCCTTTAGGAGAAGAAGGTTTAAAAATTGGTAGGAGACATCTACGAATTCCCTAATGGTGAGTACAAACATGATGGTAGATGAGAAAAATAATCCCTTCCTGTATTGGGGTTTTTTTACTAGAAAAATGTTGTTGAACAAAGAGGAATATAGGAACAAAGGGATGCTCACATTTCCTCATGCCACAACATGTTAAGGAAGGGGAAATGATAGACACGGTAGGTCATATATTGACCTTTATGAGTGAAATACTTAATCAACTAGTAACAAATGGCTCCAAAGGGACTAGGAAGGGAAATCCTATCATATATGGTACCAAAACTAACTCTAACAAGTTCTTCCATTCCTTCAAAGACCTTATGCCTAAATTTTCTATAATCGAGTGTACCCTTTCTTTCAAATTGCACACCAACACAATTGAGGTGCCTCAATTTACCAATCAATTACAACATCACCATGAAATTAATACTCCTTATCTCCACCTAACCCTTGTTCTACAAGTTAGAAAACCTAGGTGAGAAGGTGATATTATGGCCCTTCATATGTAGGATATAAGGTTGCAATTCCTCCTTGAAAAGGTAACCCCATATATCCTTATTTTTCTCAAATTTTTTATTGTTTCTAGGTTCTACACATTTTGATAGGCCACCCATGATACTTTCCTTCTCATACAACTAAAACTTATCCTTCTTAGGGCCCAAGATAAGCTTGATTGCTCCTTTGTCTGCAACCTTCCTCATCATGGACACTTTCTTTGTAACTTGAAGTCTAAGAATGCTATTAAGAGACTTAGAATGCATAGTGAAACTCTTTGTTTCCAAGTAAGGGTAGTGAAAATAATGGTACTTAGGAGTTAAACATATCTTGTCACAAGTCTTTCCCTTTTTGCTAGCTTTTTGCTTTCTCAAACACCTAGCTCTTTTCTTACTATTGATGAGATCAGTGTAGTTACACATCAAATTGACATACAATAGAGAACATCATGGTTGAGTGGGGTACTTTCCAACTCAACACATTAAAAGCTTGATAGGGAAATTAACTTTCTTGGAGAATAAAAATGATAGATATGGGCTAATCTATTCACATGATATAAGTTTATTATTAATATGATATGGCTCATCCTTCTTAGCTTTATGAGGGTTTTAGCTCAATACCACTGCAAGAAATAATTTTTTCATCACACATTATGAAAAATACCTAATCCTAAGCCATTTTATACAAGTGTTTTTGTCAATTTATGGTTATAATTAATTACAACATGTCAGCCCAAAATCATGATAAAATAGGGCCCAATTTTTTTTTATATGTCCAATACTTCCCTAACTAACCACTACAAACTAACAATCTCACACTCAGGGACTGATCAAACTCCACACTAGACAACAATCTCTCACTTTGAGGCTAACCATGTAGCTATGTCACTACTCCATGAGGCTCATACTAGATCAAACCACCCTAGACTCTATTGTTCTTTTATTTTATTAAGTCTAGAAGATCAACAGAAGCTGAAGAGGAGTTCAACTTCTCCCTTGTCACTACCTTTGTAAACATATCTATTAGATTGCCATCTGCATGTATCTTGTTTAACTTTGACTATCTGTCATCCAAAACTAAATGAATGAAATGGTACCACAACTATATGTATTTTTTCTTTGAATGGAGAGAAGAATTCTTTGCAAGATGAATGACACTCTAACTGTCTATAAAAGAATAATTATCCTTCTAAGGGTGTCCCAATTCTACTAGGAAGAACTAAAGCCATATCATCTCCTTGGCTGCCTCTATAGAAGAAACATACTCTACCTTTGTATTACATAAAGCATTAACCTACAACAACTAAGAAAACTAACTCATTGTTGCTCCACCAATAGTAAATACATAACTTTTAGTACTCTACCTTGTATCAATATCCTCTACCAAATTTGAGTCAAAATAGCCCTATAGATTAATAATGGATCCCCAAAATGAAAACACTCACTAGATGTTCCTCTCAAATATCTAAGAATCCATTTAATTGCATTTCAATGTTCAAGCCATGGATGCCTCATATACCTACTGACAACTCCCACTAGATGTGCAATATTTTGCCTACTAGATACCATAACATACATTAAAATTCCTACAACTGAAGCATAAGGTACCTTGAACATCTTATCCTCCTCTTCTTGTGTCTTTGGATACATCTCCTTAGTCAACATCAAATTACTAGGTAAATGTGTGCTAACAAATTTAGCGTTCTTCGTAGAAAAACCTTGCAACACCTTCACAATATAATCAACTTGAGATAACGTCAATTTCCTATTCTTCCTATCCCTACAAATCTTCATACCAAGGATTTTTTTTTCTTCTACCAAATCCTTCATAGCAAATGAATGTGATAACTAACATTTCAACCCCTTAATGTGTTCCATATTAGACTCGACTACAAGAATAGCATCAACATATAAACATAAAATAATGTAGTTATCATCATCCAACCTCTTAAAGTAAACACAAGGATTTGAATGACACCTACTATATGCATTCTCGTGCATAAAACTGTCAAATTTTAGATACCATCTCCAAGGTTCTTGCTTCAAGCCATATAAAATTTTCTTCAATCTACACACTAAGTTCTCCTTACCTTTGACCTCAAATCCATGTGCTCATGCCATATATATCTTCTCATCGAAAACACCATGAAGGAAGGTTATTTTAACATCAAGCTACTCCAAATGGAAATCTTCAATAGCCATAATACTTAAAAGATTGCGAAAAGAAGTCATTTTTACAATAGGAGAGAATATCTCATCGAAATCAATATCATTTTCCTATGAAAATCCTTTTACAACTAACCTTGCTTTAAATACTTTCTTACCTCCATCCTCTTCTTTCAACCTATAAACTCATTTATTATGTAGAGCTTGATTATTTGCATGCAACTTGCATAAATCCCAAGTCTTATTTTTCATCAAGGATTCCATGTCATTTTTTATTGCAACTCTCACTAAATCTTAGTATCCAACTGTACAACTTCATTATAACATTCAGGTTCACCAGCATCTATTAGTAAAATAGAGTACAAACAAGGAGAAAATCTTTTTGGAGGTCTACTTAGCCTTGTTGACTATCTAACATTCACTAGGGTATGTGGTATTTGTTGTTGCATTTGTTGTAGATCATGAGAAATTGTTGGAACATCATATTTTAGAGTATCATCCAGCACTAAATAATCATCTTCTTTCTTCTTTTGTTGCTGCAATAAATCTTTGTACAACACTTTTACATTGACTATGACATCCTTGCTTCTTACAATTTTATAATTTTCAAAATCCCAAAGCCCATAACCAAATTCATCAATGTGACATTTATTTGACATAGCTTCCAACTTGGTTCTATTTTTACAATTGATATGAGAAAATGCTTCATAGCTGAAGGTTTTGAGAAAAGAATTACTCAACTTCATACTAGTCCATGCCTCCTCTGGAATACCACAACCCAAAGGAGTAGAGGGACATATATTTATCAAATTTACAATAGTATTGAAAATCTCTGCCCACATGTTTAAGGGAAACCTTCCATGTAACCTCATGCTCCTTGCACGTTCCATTATAGTCATATTCATGCATTTAGCCACTCCATTTTCCTATGGAGTGCTTGAAACACTTTTCTATCTACGAACACCATTACTAGAGAAATATTATTCAAATTCATCACTACAATATTCACCATCATTATTAGATCTTGGATATTTTAATGTACATACATTTGTATGTACAAGCTCTAATCTCTCACTTTTATTTTCCTTCCCACTCTTCACAAAAATCACTCTCTTTTATTTTCCATACACACAACTTTCATAGAAATCCATATTAACACATTTCATACCTGGTAAAACTTTCTTTTAATAAAGTATTTTTATACCTTTCTCACTTGTGTGCCCAAGTCTGTTGTGTCATAGCATTGTATCAATATCTGCATTAACTATTTGTTCCCCTTGTTCAACTACAACAACTTTTCCTGAACATTAATTTTTCTTTGAAACAATCAAAGTACAAGGAACAATATGACCTCTATAAAGATATAAGATGCCTACCTTCACACATTTTTCTACTATAAGGGAATCTTTTGAAACCTTCCAAATTTTATCGTTAAAAGTAAATACACAACCCTCATCACCAAGTTGCTCTGTTGAAATTAAATTCCTACTTAGCCTTGGAACATGTCTTACCTCATGTAGTAGCAAGTGATTCCCATTCTGCATCTTAATCTTAACTTTTCCCTTTTCGACAATCTGATAGGGTTCATTAGCCCCCAAATAAACAAGCACAAAATCCCCTTAGATATAATCAATAAAATAACTTCTATGAGGTGTAGCATGAAATGAAGTCTTAGAATCTAAAACCCATAAATCATCAACACTTTCTAAAAAAAGAAGAAAAACATCCTCTTTGTATTTTTTACTTACCATATTTTCCTCCTTGTTCATGTTTGGCTTATATCATTAATTATTCTTTGAGTCCAACAATCATTCTTCTTATGCCCTAGTTTACCACAGTACCATCAATCTCTTGGTCCTCTAGATTGAGACCTCTTTCCCTTTGACTTTCCTCTTAATTTCTCATGATTTTCATAATTATTTCCTCTCTCAATCATTCTACCTCTACTTTGTGTGTTCAAAGAACTTCTTGATGTAGATCCACCTAAGGTTTTCCTATAAGTCTCCTCACTTAGAATAACACCAATCACATCATATAATTTTAAGGTATTATATCTAGAAACAAAATTATTCATAGCCATTACCAAGCCATTATAGCTTTTAGGCAAAGAACACAAAATCAAGAGAGCACTAAGTTATTCGTCAAAATTAATACCCATAGAAGATAAATTACTAGGAACTATATTAAACTCATTTAGATGATCCATAATAGATCCTCTTTTTGCTATCTTCATATTAAATAAATGCTTCATGATAAATACCTTGTTTGAAGCGAAGAACTTTTGGTACAATTTTGCAAGGGTTTCCATCAAATCTTCTGTTGTCTTCACTTTTATAATGTTAAATGTCACTGATGATGCCAGTCATAGCAAAATACTTCTAAGTTCCTCTCTATCTAAAATCTCCCAGTCTTCATCTATCATAGTTCCCTGTTTCTTTATTTTTCCTTCCAAAAACTTCCATAAATCCTTCTAATAAGGATAGTCCTCCATTTGCATTTTCCATAACTAAAATTTCTCGTGATTAAACTTGTCAAGCTTCAACTTACCCTCATCTTTCATCACTCTGACTCAACCATGAGACTTCCACTCAACTATGAGACTCCTAGTCAACCATGAGACTTTCCTACAAAGGATAACTACAAAAAGAATTGCTCTGATACCACTTATTAGGATTAAACCATGGACAGAAGTAACAATTACATGAAAATATGAACAATAACATAAAATATTGAATTGTATAGAAGAGAACACAAGACACAAAAATTGAACATGGTTCCCCCAAACCCTAGGTTATGTTTGCTGAATAGCAAGTCTAATATTATTATGATCCAATGATTACAACTTAATTACTTTTTGTAATTGCTTTAAGCTCAATACCACTACAAGAAGAAATTTTCACATCACACATTATGAAAGATACCTAACTGTTGTATTTTGATCTTCCCGCCAAAATTCATAATTCATATTTTCCCTTCCCGCCTTTGAAATGTCCATAGTCTGATACTCGTGGAAATATTAAAAAATACCAAGCTTCGAACCTTATAACATATTTTTTGCAGCCCACAAGTTCTCTTTCGTTAGATCTGAGGAGATCGATGGTTGACGTTGACTCGCCATCAGAAGCTGCATGAGATTTATGTTAGCGACATGGTGCCCTGATGGCACGTTGCAATGGTGGGTCCACATCTGGGTGAACACATTTTGATGGGCCGAAAAGTTCAAAAGGCAACGAGGCACCATGTTGCCATCGAAAAACTCACGAGTTTTCCAATAGCGACATAGCGCTTTGCCGGCCGGAGGGTGTTTCTATGGTGAGTCCCAGTGTTTGGCGAGCAAGGTTTGTGGCAAGAGAAAAGTCACCATGGCGAGAGCTTTAGGCAAGTGGTTGGGTCCCATTTTGTACCTCATCTACCCAGTTGGTGGAGTTTGGTGCCATGGTGGCAAATCATTTGAAGACACGTGCAAATCAAAAGACATGTCATCATTGGGCGCCATGGCGCTATGTGAAGTTGGTCTTGATTTTCCGATAGCAACATAGCGCTTGGGCGCCATGTGTCCCGTCAGTAAGGTCAAAGCAGTACGAACCCTCCAGGTTGGTGCCTTGTCAAACCACTAATATTTCTGACAAGGTGGTCCTTTGTTAGGCCAATGGGGAACAACCACGTATGTCAGGTCAGAACACAAATAGAGTGTGGGACTAGATCTTCAACATGACCAGTGCAGTAAAAGGTTAAGTTCTCGACCGTCAGATCAGCGCAGATCAACAGGAGGCGTCATCTCACTATGGTGAAGTTGTGCGATATTTACCATAGCGACATGGCGCCCTTTCGCCACATGTCAGTGGGGCTAAGTCTCGCCAAGGTGCGGTTGCTAAGGTGATGCCAGGTGTGCTGACAGTATTTCATGAGCCTAGAAGTTGAAAAGCAAGCACGAAATGTGACGAGTCTTCATGATCGTCAGATCAGGGCAGATCAACAGAAGGTGCTATCTCGCTATGGTGAAGTTGTGCAATCTTTACCATAGCGACATAGCATCTTGTTGATATGTGTCTCGTTGGTAGACCAGGGTTGACGGTTAACAGCTGGTAGTTAGTGCAATCATCGTAGTCAATGTGGCAGTTAGTTTTGATGTTGTGGCTAGATGGTGGAAAGGTGGCACAATTAGGTTGAGACCACTAGGCGCTATGGCAGTATCAAGATTTTTGAAGACTTTTTCAATAGCGACATGGTGCCCAGTCAATACTAAGGGTGGTCAAATGTGGAAAAGGTGTCCAGAGTAGCAGAAGGAAGGAAGGTGGTTGGCCTGCATGGCCTAGTCAGCATGTGGAACCATTTGACCTCGCTGATCCTGCTGATTCATGAACCAAGAAACGAAGGTGATCGATTTTGTTGTGCGATATGATCTTCATGATCAATCCTGACCTACCCAGAATGAATGCAAAATGGGGAAGAACACTCCACCATCTCAATCAATCCATCTACCCAGTCAGAACATCGATGGTGCCATTTTCAGTCCTCTCAGAACACCTGTTGCAACAAAGATCAGATTTTCTTCAGATTCCCATGATTGTTCTCCACAGGACTTAATGGCAAGTAGCTGTAGGGTCACTTCAGCAGCACAACATCTCAGTTATGCTTGAACTATAAAGGCAGATTTTGTAATTTTTGTAAAGGGGGACCTTCTCTCTGTTTTTTCCTTTGCTTTTGCTCTGCAATTCTAGTGTGAATTCCCCTGTGCCTCTGAACTGTCTGATTCTCTACTGATCTCCTTCAGCCATTGGTATTAAAGTGCAAGAATTCTTTGCCTGTGCCATTATTTTGTGGAAATCTGTAATCTGCATGACTGTATCTTTGCTGGTCTGTGAATGATATATAAGTGAAATTCTTCCTTGTGTCATTCATCTTGGTTTTCTAATTTGTATATGGTTATTTGATTAGAGCAAGTCTAGATGTGTATATCCTTAGTTTCATTCAAGTTCAGTAGTGCACCTATGGGCAGAGATTGGTCTGAACACTATATTTTGGTGCATCACCTCCTTAGATTAGAACTAGGTAGATTTTCTTTTGTGCTCTCTTTCTCCCTTTTTCTCTCCAAGAGTAGTTGGGTGCACCCTAATAGTAAGAGGAAGCCAGCCTTCTCCAGAGACTCAACCTCGCACTTCAAGTCCCACAGCTTGGAGGTTGTTTCCATGTTTCACTAGGTTGTCCTCGCGCATAGGCCTTGGACAAGGGTGCAAACCTAAGTGACAACAATTTTTGGCATGCCTGGTGGGACACTTTTTCAAACAAAATTTAAAGTCTACTGGTGTCAAAAGAAGAAAGAGTTTCAGAGATTAATGCTGAAGAAGTGGTGCTAGCTTCAGTATTCAAGCCTTCAAGAGGCTGATCCTTCAAGTACTTAGCGACTCTGAACATCAACAAATCTGGTTCCAGGCCAAAGTTGCAGCGATTCATGCCAAGAGCTGAAACAAGGGCATCTTCTAGAGGTAAATTTCAATATCAAGAGCTTTCTCTTTCAAATCTTAGAAGAAGGAGGACTAGAACTTAATTATCACTAGTTAGGGGTGTAATAACAGTTAATATACCTGTAAGATCTATCTCTACTCCTCCTACTATTCGAACTCAGCCTAGATTGCCATCAAAACTCATCAATAGAACACTTGTTTACATGGCACAGCCAAGAGTTCATGCTTTTGCCACCTTTAATGGTGGAAGTCCTCTATTTTTAGCCCAAAGACATGATATACCAGTATCTGCACTCAAAAGTATACCTGATTTTACTAGTGAAACTTCCATGTCCCCTTTAGAGCATACCCAAGAAGTAGCAAATGTCTATAATATTCATGGTATCACAGAGGATGATGTTGTTGTCAGACTTCTAGCCTCACCTTTAAAAGGAAAAGCATTACACTGGTATAGAGGCTTAGCTCTTGGTTCTATAACCAATTGGGATGGACTAGGAGTAGGGTTATGCAAACATTTTGAGGATAGAAGTGACCATCTGTCACTTTTAGAGTAGCTGACTACTATAAAAAGGGCCCCCCATGAATGTATGACTGATTTTAAGTATAGATTTCAAAAGACATGGGATAGAATACCTACTACAGTGAAACCTACCCCTAGTAATGCCTTCTTGCATTACCTTAGAGCTTTTAACAATGATATTGCCACTATAATCCAAACTATGGGAGGAGATACCTTGCCTAATGCCTATGAGATAACCATAAAAGCTGAGAACATCCTAATACAAGGAGGAAAGTTGGCTCCAAGGCCCCCTATGCCTTTCTTTCCTGATGTTCCCAACCACCAACCAGCAATGGCCCCTCTTCCTACAACTTCTACATCACAAGCCCTTCCTCCAATCCCTCAAGCTTCCACATCCTCAAATGGGATAGATGAACTCAAAGAGATGCTCCAAGGTCTAGTGCTGAATACAGATAAAACAGAGAAGACCCTGGATAAAAAATTGCAAGAGTAGGGGAGGGAGTTGAAAGACCAAGGAAAGAGATTAGAGGATAGTTTCTCCATGATACAAAAAATGAGTAACAAGGTGGTGGCCTTAGAAAGGCAGCAAGCTCAAGGTGGCAAGCCTCCCCAATTGCAATATCAAGCTCCAAATGGTGGTAGGCCTCCTAATCAGTGGAATAGCTCTTTTGATCAAGGTAGGCAAAATAGTCATGCTTCTGCTTCAAGCTGGAATTAGAACAGAGCTATAGTCCCTCAAAATAACTTGGCCCAAGATCAAGATTTATGTCCTTCCTGCAACTATTCTTATGCCTATTGCATGTGCCAAAAGGAAGAATCTTATTTGGCCCTAACTGACCAAGAACCTACAGCAAAGCAATTATACAAGGAGGATCATCCCAAGGAGGCCTCATATATTCAAGGACGTGATGATTTCTCTTTCATGAATCATCAGATTGGGGAGCATTGTAATGTAAACTAGGATTCCGTTGCTCATAACACAAGAAGTAAGAGGAGAGCTATAGAACATGCTGCCCCTCCTTCTCCTAAGCAGGCCTCAACTTCAAGTGTTGTACCTCATGCACATGCAGCAAATGAACAATCAAGTACTTCACAGCAGCAAAAGCAAGATTCTAGAAAGAAAGATGCAAGTGATCCTTATGTTGCCCCATCTCAACCTCTTATAAGTGCAGCTCCCAAAGTTTGTACCAAAGTTCCTAATACACCATTCAGTGTGGTAGATCAAATGAAGAAGACAAACGTGAACATTTCTATGTGGGATGCTGTTGCTACCATTCAATGCAGAAGAGGATGCTGCAACAAGAATTAGAGAAGATTGAACCCAAGGATCAGCCATCTACCATGGAGAGTGCCACAAGTCTAGTACAACCAGCAGGGGATGTGGAGACAAATAAAAAGGTTAGACCTCCTCCATTCTATGTTTCTCTTATTATAGGGGGAAAATTAGTCCACAATTGCATGATAGATTCAAGGGTTAGTAGCTCAGTAATGCCTAGGTGTGTTGCTGATGCTTTAGGAATTAAATATGAGCCCATTGTTAGGGATGTGTTACAATTAGATGGTAGTACTGTCAAAATTGTAGGTATCCTTTGAAATGTGGAGATGGCCCTACGTGCATGCCCTGGTTGCACTGTGATTCAAGACATATCTGTTGCTAAAGTCAAGCCCTATTTTGCTATCTGTCTTTCAAGAGACTTCACTGCTCAAATTGGTGGATTCATATCTACTGATTGGTCATATATGTCATTTAAGACCAGATATGGAGCCAATGCCTCAATTAGAGTAGAGCCTAAAGCCCTTCATCACACTGAATCTTACAACCCCAATCCCATCAACATGAATTGCCCTATTCTAGAGATGGATGAAAATGACATAGTAAATGAGCCTACCACTTCCATAGCAGAGATTTTTGATTTCTTCTTGGTTGAATGGGCTAGTACGTATTAGTTTGAACCTATGTCAGAAACTCTTGAGACAGGCCTTAGTACATATTGCATAATAGAGAAAGATGCTCAAGTTCCTGATCTAATCAGGACTAATGATGATATAAGTGGAACATGGAGTATGTACTTTGATGGCTCAAGGAATAGAAATGGGTCAGGGGCTGGTGTTATGTTGATCTCTCTTGCACAAATAAGAAACTACTTCTCCTTTAGGCTCCAATTCAGTTGCACCAATAATGTGGCCGAGTATGAATCTTTGATTCAAGGTCTCTTACTTGCCAAAGAGAGACAAATTCAAGCCTTGAGAGTATATGGGGATAGTGAGTTGGTAGTTAACCAAGTGAGAAACCAGAATATCACCAAAAATTGCCTGCTCAAGTCTTACAAACATAGAGTTTGGGATTTGCTTGAGGGATTCAGTGCATTTAATATTCAGAGCATTCCTAGGAAAGAAAATAGACATGCTGATAGACTTGCAGTAGTGGGTGTAGCTTATGATGTACCAGGGAATCTTGAGGAAGAAAAGAAGCAACAAATAAAGGTGTTAGTGAGGCCTGCCATCCTTGACAACAACACTCATTGGCAGGCATTTGATTCTGATGAGCAAATTGTGAGTTTCTTGTAGAATGAGGCAGAATTCTCAGATAGAAACCAATCAAGACTACAAGATCAGTATGGTGATCAGATCATTCATCTCAGTTCTAACAAGTTTCCCAAGGGTCTCATTACCTTGGAGAGTATCTTTAATCCTAATGATTGAACAAGAGGCAAAGGAATGAATCTAGTTGCAGAAAAGGATGATCATGCCCCAGTTACAATTGCTAATGGAAAATCTTTGAATATGGGGAAGGTATGTTCTGAAACTGAGCAAGAAAACTTCATTCATTTATGTCAAGAATTTAATGATGTATTTGCTTGGACATATGATGACTTAAAAGGGTTTGACCCTAGTTTGTTTCAGCATACCATAGATTTAATTGATAAGGCCAAACCAGTAAGGCAAAAACAGAGGCTAGTGAATCCTAAGATTGAACCTCTAATGAGAAAAGAACTATCCAAGTTAATAGAGGATAATATAATATTTCGTATCAAACACTCATCATGGGTAGCTAACCTTGTCCCTGTAAGGAAGAAGAATGGAGAAATTAGACTATGTGTGGACTTTAGGGATCTTAATCAGGCTTCTCTTAAAGATCACCATCCTCTCCCTTCCATGGAGCAAATTCTATCCAGAGTCAGTGGGTCAAGGAGATTCTCTTTTCTTGATGGATTCTCTGGTTATAACCAAGTGTTGGTTAGAGAATCTGATAGACATAAGACAACATTTACTACTAAATGGGGCACCTATGCTTATTGCAAGATGCCATTTGGGCTAATAAATGTAGGTGCCACATTTCACAAGGTAATGGAGATGGCCTTTAAAAAATTAATTGACAAGTTTGTCTTAGTATGCCTTGATGATATAACTGTATATTCAAAAAATATAGAAGATCATTTTGATCATCTAAGACAAGTATTTCTAAGATGTAGAGAGTTTGGGGTTTCCCTTAACCTAGCCAAGTGTGTCTTTGCTACAAGCCAAGGAAAATTATTGGGACACATTGTATCTAAGGATGGGCTGACCATTGATCCAAAAAGAACAAAGGAAATAATTGCCCTTCCTCTTCCTAAACACAAGAAGGGGCTGCAAAGTTTCCTTGGTAGAATAAATTTTGTAACAAGGTTTATTCCTAATCTTTCTACCATGGTGAAACCTCTTACAGCTATGCTTAAGAAAGGTATGACCTTCTCATGGACCAAGGAAGGGAAGGAGAGTTTTGAAGAGATCAAGATAGCCATAGCCTCAGCCCCTAGTCTCATGAACCCAAATTTTGAAAATGATTTCATCCTCTACACTTTGGGTGGTGAGTCAAGTATCTCTACTGTCTTGACTCAAACAAATGACAAGGATGAGGAGCAGCCCATAGCCTTCTTTAGTGAAGGGCTCAAGGAATATGAAGATAAGTACAACTCTGTTGAGAAGCAGACCCTTGCGATCATCAGGGCCTTGAAGAAATTCAAGCACCTCTTGTCCCACAATAAGATCCATTTGTTGATGCCCCATGCTAGTGTAAAAGACTTCCTGTTAAGCAAGGATATCACTGAAAAGAGATCTGGATGGATCACTAAGGTAATTGAATATGATGTCGATATTCAGATTATGAAGCTGGTAAGAGGGAAAGGGTTGTGCAAAGAAATGTTATCAGGTCAGGAATGGTGACTCCCAATGTTCAAAAGACAAGGTTCACAACAACGAAAAAGTCACCATGGTGAGAGCTTTAGGCAAGTGGTTGGGTCCCATTTTGTACCTCATATGCCCAGTTGGTGGAGTCTGGTGCCATGGTGGTGAATCATTTGAAGACATGTGCAAATTAGAAGACATGTCATCGTTGGGCGCCATGGCGCTATGGGAAGTTGGCCTCAATTTTCCCATAGCGACATAGTGCCTGGGCGCCACGTGTCCCCTCAATAAGGTCAAAGCAGTACGGGACCTCCAAGTTGGTGCCTTGTCAGACCGATGATATTTCTGCCAAGGTGGTGCTTTGTTGCGCCAATGGGGAAAAACCATGTATGTCAGGTTAGAACACAGATAAAGCGTGGGACCAGATCGTTAATGTGGATAGTGCAGTAAAAAGTTAAGTTCTTGACCGTCAAATCAGGGAAGATCAACGTGAGGCACCATCTCGCTATGGTGAAGTTGTGTGATACTTAGCATAGCGACATGGCGCCCTTTTGCCACGTGTCAGTGGGGCCAGGTCTAACCAAGGTGCGGTCGCTAAGGTGATGCTAGGTGTGCTGATAGCATTTCGCGGGCCCAAAAGTTGAAAAGCAAGCACAGAATGTGATGAGTCTTCACGATCATCAGATCAGGGCAGATCAATAGAAGGCGCTATCTCGCTATGGTGAAGTTGTGCGATCTTTACCATAGCGACATAGCGTCTTGTTGACATGTGACTCACTGGCAGACCAAGGTTGACAGTTAATGACTGGCAGTCAATGCAATCATCACAGTCAACGTGGCAATTAGTTTTGATGTTGCGGCTAGATGGTGGAAAGGTGGTGCAGTTAGGTTGAGACCACTAGGTGCTATGGCGCTATCAGGATTTTTGAAGACTTTTTCAATAGCGACATGGTGCCCAGTCAATACTAAGGGTGGTCAAACATGGAAAAGGTGTCTAGAGCAGCAGAAGGAAGGAAGGTGGTTGGCTCACGTGGCTCAGTCAGCATGTGGAACCATTTGACCTCGCTGATCTTGCTAATTCATGAACCAAGAAACAAAGGTGATCAATTTTGTTGTGCGAACTAATCTTCATGATCAATCTCGTCCTACCCAAAATGAATGTAGAATGGGGAATAACACTCCACCATCTTAGTCGATCCATCTACCCAGTCAGAACATTGATGGCATCATTTTCAGTCCTCTTAGAACACCTGTTGCAACAAAGATAAGATTTTCTTCAGATTCCCATGATTGTCCTCCGCAGGACTTAATGGCAGGTAGCTGCAAGGTCACTTCAGCAGCAAAAGATCTCAGTTATGCTTGAACTATAAAGGCATATTTTGTAGTTTTTGTAAAGGGGGACCTTCTCTCTATTTTTTCCTTTGCTTTTGCTCTGCAATTCTAGTGTGAATTCCCCTGTGCCTCTGAACTGTCTGATTCTCTACTTATCTCCTTCAACCATTGGTATTAAAGTGCAAGAATTCTTTGCCTATGCCATTGTTTTGTGGAAATCTATAATCTGCATGACTGTATCTTTGCTAGCCTGTGAATGATATATAAGAGAACTTCTTCCTTGTGTCATTCATCTTGGTTTTTTGATCTGTATGTGGTTATTTGATTAGAGCAAGTCTGCATGTGTATATCCTTAGTTTCATTCTGGTTCAGTAGCACGCGTATGGGCAGAGATTGGTCCGAACACTCTATTTTGGTGCATCACCTCCTTAGATTAGAACTAGGTAGATTTTCTTTCGTGCTCTCTTTCTCCCTTTTTTTCTCCAAGAGTAGTTGGGTGCACCCTAATAGTAAGAGGAAGCCGGCCTTCTCCGGAGACTCAACCTCGCAGTTCAAGTCCCACAGCTTGGAGGTTGTTTCCATGTTTCACGAGGTTTTCCTCGCGCATAGGCCTTCGACAAGGGTGAAAACCTAAGTGACAACACTAACCCTAAGCCATTTTATACAAGTATTTTTGCCACTTTAGGGTTATAATTAATTACAACATGTTGGCAAAAAATCAACTAAAATAGGGTCCAAAAGAATTTTGAAGTATGTATAGTACTTACCTGATCAATCACCACAAACTAAGAGAGTTAACTCTTCAATTAATAATTACAAATCACATTCAAACACATTACAATAGTTTTGTTACCTTTAATGATCATGTAGAAAGGACTCAACTAACTGGGCTTCTTGATTGTCCATCTAGCATTTCTAAAGCTTCTACCACATACCATTATAATTTTTGTAATTATTTAAAATAATTTCATTTAAATCTTGCATCTCCTCCATCTTAGTCATAGGTATGTGTAGGATCATGGTCAACCAAACTATGCTCTTAAGTGGCAATAAAAAATCAAAAAATCAAGGTTATGTCAAATTGACATGCAATTTTCTACTTGTTATTAATTTTATATCAAAAAGTTGAGAGAAAAGAATCTCTAGAAAATTGAATGTAGTTTCTAAACTACTAGGACTTATCTCATAAAAACAAAAATTGATTGGTGAAAATTTTGAATTTTAATGTAATATTACAAAAAATTTAGAACAAAAATAAGAAGTAGAAATATGTCTAACCACCTTAATTAAAATCAAATGATAATATTTTTTAATAATATTCTAGATATAAGTAGTAGACTCATGCCTGGATGTGACACATATTTTTGGGTATTTTTATTCTAAATAAATAATAAATAATTATTTTTAGCCTTTAGTATTTTTGGAATAAAAAAATCTCGTGTCTGACCACCTTAACTAATTCAAAACTTTACAAAATTCAATTTTTAATTAATTTTCCTTATGATAGAAGAAACATATAATTTGATGCATCTTTTGGATTTAAAAAATGTTGTACCATTTGAAAGTTATAGTTGTTTTTCAAGTAGTGTGTCAGTTAGCACTTTATACATAACTCCATTAGAAAATAAGTAATAATTACTTACTAAACTCATAATTTGACAAACATTACATTTATGGAAAGATAAGAACATTCTTAAGAAACCCTTTTCATTTCATCAAATTTTGGTGAAAAATGTCATCAACTTCATGTTTGAAGTAAAAATCACATAAAAATAGGCCAAAAGCACATTTTTAGGATGTTTTTAAAGTTGACCATATAGGTTTCATATCAAAAGATATAGTAGGAGTTATAAATATATTAATTCTTTTCATTTAGTATCAGAGTGGGTGGGAAAAATGTTGGAATAGATTTTGAAATGGTTTCAGATATCTCAGAACTATAGATTTTTCAGATCGCCACTTTGGCAAACCATGATTCTACACATACCCTCACCATCTTCCATTCTTCATGGTTTAACCCCCATGTAGCAATGTATTCTGCTACTTTGTTCCCTTCTCTAAGGATGTGTTTGATTAGCAGATTCTTGAAAGGCATGAGTCTTGTTTTTCAATCTTCCATTATAGGGGACATACTCCATTGGAACTTGACTTCATTTAAAATAAGCTCAATAACGAGCTTTGATTGACTTTCCTACTCAACATTGACCTCTCCTAAGTCTTGCAAAGTTTTAATACCAAACCACATAGCTATAGCTGAGCGACATAGTTATTGGACCTTATACCCAGCTTCTTGGTGAAACCAAGGTTAATATCACCTTTCCAATCTTTAATAATTCCTCTTGCTTGAGCTTCACTCAGATTTCCTTTGGAGCAGCCATCCACATTACATTTCAGCCATCCTTTCTCAAGCAAGATCTAGTAGCATTTTTTTCTTTTCCATATTTTTTGGCAGTTGATATCAATCAAGCTTTGTTTAGTAGCCCATTTTGGTTTTAGCCTTAGATCGTTAAGGTTGGGGAACATAATTATTTTGGGGAAACAAGCACAAATTATACTATCTCTGGTGATATTATGGATGATATGGAAGATGGAGCCAACTTATCTCTTTTCATCTCTAATGATTATGTTATTTCTTTCTTTCCAAACACCCTAGCTAACCATAGGAAGAATAATTTTCCAACTATTAGCCAAGATAGGGTGGGGGAAGGGTGACACCTTCCATTGTAAGATCATGTCCTTAATTTTTTCTAGGAAAACCATGGCAAGATGACACTCCCTGAGCCCCAAATTCCAAATCTCAACCATGAATTGGTAATGTATTAGAATATAATTAATAGAATCAACATTCTTTTCACACAAGCCTCATCTATTAGCCAAGTGGAACTAACATTTAATTAAGTTGTCGAGATCGAGGATTTTCCCATGAGGAATAACTCACCAAATCTAATTTATTTTTGGTTGTATATTATAGGTCCAAATGCTTTTCTAATAATTATTAGTAGAAAAAGAATCTTTAAGCTCTCTATAAGGCCAAACTAACAATGAAGAGGATGTTGTTGGTATATCTCTGGAACCATTTATCCAAGTCTTGATTAAATAGAGTAGTGTCAAGGAGAATGTTCATAAGGGATAAAACTACCTCCTTGCTAACATTTCTAATTCTTCTAGCTTCTTGCTGGAGATGACACAAGTTAATAAGGTCCTTTCATCTGACATTACCATTCTTCCATTCTAAGTAGTTTTTTACTTTCTCCCCCACATGCACATTTAACTAGTCAATTAGGCCCTAGTCATTCACCACCTCCTTAATAGGTACCTCATCCTTCCAAATTTCTTCCTAGAATAGGATTTTTTTTACCATTTTCTATTTGGGTTTGAGTAGCTCTTCTAAGAAGGCTTCTAGTTTTTAGAATCTTCTTCCATAGAATAGAGCTACAATTGTGGTTGTTCTTGCTGAGATATGAACAAGAAGGTTTACAAGATAAGTATTTAGCCCTCTAAATTTTTGTCAAATTTTTAACTCATTCTAGAATTAACCAACCTATCTTAGAGACAAGAGACTTTACCAAGGAACTACCATTTCACCCTATCATTACCTTTACAAATGTCGAGCTTGAGATTCATTGTCAGTTTAACATTGACATTCATAGAGTGTAATGTTTCATGAGTCTTAATGACCACATCCATAACATTCGTCCCACCAAAAAAACCTTTTTGTTTTTTTGAAATGATTTTTCCCAAGATTAATTTTATCCTATTCACTAGAACCTTGAGTACAATTTTTGAAATTGTTTTACAAAGGCTGATAGGGTGAAAATTTTCTATATAGCTCAGGTCTATTTTTTAAGGAATGAGTACAATGTAGATTTGATTTTAATTTTTTTTGCAATATTACCAATTCTAAAAAAGTGACAAAATCTTCAAAAATATTCTCTCGGACAATATCCCAGTATGCTTGAAAATAGGTAGGTGGGAACCCATCAGGACTTGAAGATTTGAAGCCTTGGAAGGAGAAAGAAACAATTCTAACTTCTTCACTATCAACATTTTTGGTAATACCCTCATTGTATCCTCAGGAGAAGAAAGCTCAAGGAATACAATCTCATCTTCTTCCTCCAATTTATCTCAACATCTTTATCATTAATGCCTTCACGAAAATGGGTCCGATCTGCATTGGGTCCAAGCTCCAAGTTATCATTGTATCTTTCTAGAATGGTGTCAAATTCTAACCCAATCACATTTTTCATTGTTTGAATGATGTTAACTGATGGATTGCTCTCAATGGTAACTCTAAATTCCAAAGATTCTAAGTCTAGGAACTTTTAAGATGAAGCTTGAAGCCCCCTTAGGCATAAGAGGGTTGTGTCGTAAGCTCTATCTGTAGCTTCAATAGTAAAGTATGAACCCATAAATATGTGAGATCTCCTTCTTGACCTAATCTCTCCTAGATATTTCCCCCATTTCCACTTTCCCACATCTTTATATATTATTTCTCCTCTAGCATTAGACATATTGCAACAAGTCTAGTGTCTACAATTTTTCTTTTACAAAGTATTGATAATAGGGATATTTAAACTTGTATCAAGTCTAAAGCTACAAAAAAGAAGATTTAAAATTTGAGAGTTTTAAAAAATCCTCTAACAAAATAGATCATCAATTGAGAATTTAGAAGAACACTTAATAAAAAAAAGAAACAAAAAATATGTACAATATTGGGAATGAAAAAAAGAGGTACCTCTAAATCAAATTGAACCATCAATAGGCACTCAATCTCTAAACCAATCTAGGGAAAGGAGATTAACCTTTTAATCCATACTTTATTATCGAGGGTTCCTTCAATTCTTAGCTTCCAATGATTCAGTAACACTCCAAAATGGGAAAGCATAGATTTGAAGAAAATTCTGCTGAGGATGAGATAGATGAGGCAGTTATTCAGTCTATTTAAACAATCCATAGACATAGAAAAGGAACTCCTTGTGCAGTTGACCATGGGGAGAGTCTTTCATGTGTTTCTATGTTCTAGCTGAGTGAAAGAACCAAAATATAAAATGACTCAATTTATCAACTCAGATTTTTTGGATACATATAGATACATATAGACTTGATATTGAATTCATACTGAATGTTTCACATTGATATGTGAACAACTTTATATAGCCTCATTTTCTCTTACAACAACTACTTATGGGAATAAATTCCTAACAACTATATATCTAATTTATTAATTTATTTAAACTAAACCTAGAAACTAATCTAATTTAATATAATAAATCCAACACTGAAGATGTGCTATAATGGTAATGGCGATGGCAACTAAGCCTCGAAGAGTTGAAGGATACACACCTATATTTAATTTTACACCATGTTTGCTCAGCATTAGGACCTTATTGATTCAATTTTTGGACAAGAGTGTTGGCAATATGGAAAACATTTTTAAGCATTTAAAATTTTACAACAATCGTACATCCCTATGTTCAATCTATAGTTATGGAAACTTTCAATCACTTTCTCATTATAAATGCTTGCTCCCACACTGAAAGTGCACACCATGAAAAGCATAGTAAATTTTGATGATTTTTATAGCACGCCAATTTTTTTTAGTGAACACTTACATTATTGTCTTTCCAGTTTTTTCCATTTCTTTATTTTTGATAAAGAATTTTAATTAAATAATAGTATAGATTTAGGGAAAATCCACCCATGAAATTGTCAATTTGGTTAAATAGATATGGTACAAACATGAAATTCGCGCTACAAAGAAGAAGAAAAAATATGAGATATAATGAAAAACACTAAGGGCCTATTTGGTTGCAAGCATAGGTTTGGAAAATAGGAATGCATATTAGGAATAGGAATGGCTATTTAGATAACAACTATTTTTTGGAATGGGAATAAGCTCATTTTAGAGTCAAAATAGGAATATTTATTCCTATTCCCTATTTTGATTGATGTACCAAATGAAAAATTGAAAATGTGTTCCTAATTTTTTATTCCTATTCCATCAATGAAACTAGACATAAAAGTTTACAAGTCCTATGATGAATATAACTCAACAAGTCACTTCACACAATTCTAATATAACTAAACAAAGTCACTTCACACACACACATACTAAGGCTTCACCAACACTATTTTATAATTTATACTATAAAGTTAAAGTATTCATATTGAGTTCTAATTTTGATCTAAGGTTACAAGAAATTTGATGTTTATTAAGATATGAGATGTTTAGATCAATTATTATCAAAAAATTAGTTTAAAAAAAAGTACATTCAAAATAAATTACAAAAAGTAAATGATGCAATTTTCACCATGAAAAATATCTAAAATCACATTAAATTACAATCTATTGTGAGATGTCATTTTGATAATAATAATATGTCTTAAGTAGAACCAAAGCCTATAACCATAATACAATAAAATGATGTATAGAATTAAAAATTGTCTAATGGAATTACAAATGGAAACATACACTTATGGGGGCAGGTGTGAATCAGAAGTTCAAACTTTAACAACTAAAACTTTCACCATTTCATTAGATGCATATAATATCTAAACTATAAATGACATGTAAAGTAAATGCATCTAAACATGTAAACACACACACACACACACACACACACACACTTGACACCTGATATGATTACCTAGAAGCCCTCCAAATGAGAAGGTAAAATTGGGGTGGGGATGAGACCCATAATTCTTCATTACTATAGCAATAAAGTGTCACCAATTATGGTTACAAAGTGTTGACCATGATACATGATCTATCCTATGAAAGGCCTACCCTGTTAAAGGGTTACAAGGACTATTAAGTCCTATCTTGTTAGAGGATTTCAACACCCTATTAGAAGTGTGCCTAGCTAGAGGACTTTTAGAACATCCACCTACAATGTCACCTTGTTAAAGGATTTACAACAGTCTGTTAGAACTACTCCACCTAGGAGATTTAACTAAAATGACCTGTTAGGATTTTTCAGCATAGATCTTGTGATTAACTCTGGTAGCTTGATTAAAGATCATATCCATATAGTGTTCTTCCTGATCCTCTTTGATTTGGTATGTCAATGTCATATCCTCTATCCTTGTTCTTGTCAAATTGATTTTGCAATCCACGCTCTATATCTTCTAAGTCTCGATGAATGCTCTACTTTTCAAATGTAAAATTCACTATTCTCCTCCTTCAATTCCTTACATGCTCATTGTGAAGTTTACAGTTTCATCCTCCTTAAGAAGACTGTAAGAATTAGAGTTAAGTATGAATCTACGGCTGAGATTCATCCTTTTTGCTGCTTAATCCTTCCATTTTTCAGATTGGTTGCATGTAATCTTCAAAAGATCATATTCTATCCTTAGGTCAGATAAAAAATGGTTTACATAGTTGTTTGTGCAATCAAAAACAAATATATCGAATGTATGATGCTTGGCACTTGAAGTTACTAATGCTTGGCACATAATATAATTCTATTTCTTACTCAACAACTAAATTGCTTGGCATCTACTATTTTCTTGACACTTGGATCATTTGGCATGTATTTTCTACTTTAAACTTGAGTGACTCAAAACATGAGTGACTTGACACTCATTGCAAGTTAGCACAGTCTTGTATTTACATATCATACTCAACATGCATTACTAGTTTGGCATGAACTTAGTAAATGACTTAAGTGGGTTGACACTCAATTGTCAAAACCAATCTGAGATCAATAATCTCTTCCTTTGAAATAAGTGTAAAAAAAAACTTAACTTTATGTCATCAATCTAACCTTCTTGAGTCTAATATATTCACAACTCTGCTTATAGACAAAACTTCAAAATTTTGTGATAAACTATACACATCAAAATTTCTTATTCCCCGTGAGTTAATGTGCCTAATGTGTATAAAAAATTCATTCTCTATTCTGAGTAGATATGTCTCTTGCTAATACTCTTTGTCTTCAATGTGCTGATACTTTTTATCTGATATGCTCTATTGTTCTTTTTTCTGTTTTCTCCCCCTTTGATTTATTTTGTTTATCTCCTCCTTTTTTATTCACTTGTATCTCCTTGTTATTCTTTTATCATCTCCCCCTTGCGTATTTATCTCCTTCTTTTTGACACTTATGTCAAAGGGTCTATACACTAATGGTGTATTTATCCAAAAAGGATTTGTGGGCCTCCATGATTATTTTTAGAGCTACATCCCAATTGTCACATGCAAAATCTAGTGACTTTATTTGGATTGTTATCTCTATTGCAAGGTGAACTAGTCTATCAGATGTAAAAAGATAAGGATTTTTTTTCAACAATGTTTCTGCAAATCCTAGTTCTTTATGAAGTATCTCCATATGAGGGGTAAGGGAGGCTTGGATATTAATCAACTTGGCTCTTATATTAGCCTCTTCTACTATTAATGTACCTAGTTGACTTTGTGATTGAAACAATGAATGAAAGTGCTTCTCACTTTGAGCTGAGTTCTAAGGTAGTTGCATACTTGATACTTTTAAAATTCTCTCCAGACTCAGAATTCTATGGCTTGTTTCTTTTGTGAATAGTGTGGGATCACACAATTTAGTGTACACTGAGAATATGTTCTCAAGTACCTTCTTCACTTTCTCAATTTTTGTAGCCAATTCAACTTGTTGCAATGCTATGTCACCAAATATCTTTTTATTCACTTTTCCTTGAAATTTACTTTTAGACCATTCCAATAGTTTTGCATTAGTGTCCTGGTCTTCATTGTTCACCTATTGCACAATTTTTGATAATTGTTCCAATAGTGGCTTTGATTCTACAAGCATTTGCAAGATGAATACATCTAAGAAGATGTATTTGATATCTTGTAATGCTTGCCTCTGTTTATACTTCTTCTTGTGTATTTCTTTATTTTTCTTCTTTTCCAATGCTTGTTGCATTATGCCAATCTACTCTAATGTTATGGTTACATAATCATATTTAGGTATCACTATTTCTTCATCTCCATAGTGAATTATATTAGCAACCTTGGAGGAACTTGAGCTTGGTGTTGATATCTACAATGGTATAGCTTTAGTGCTGGGCTCTTGAAGAACTTTTGTAGGAGTGCTAGATGTTGGTAATGTTACCAATGCTTGAGTAGCCTCTTGCTCCTTCTCCTTTGGTATGTCCTTAGTTTTTTTCAAATCTACTTACAATTATCTAACTTGCACTTGTATTTGTGCTATAGGTAACAAAAGTGTCTTTCTATCCTATTTGCTCTGTTGTAGTTTCTTCTTCTCTTGTAGTCGATTTCTATTTAACCAAATTAACTTTATTAGTTGTGTCAACCTTTGTTGGTTTGTCTATTGATATTTGTGTTAAAGGTTATGCACTAGTAGGTGAAGGGATGGTAGAAGGTGGTTCTTGTATGTTCACCTTATTCCTTGTAATGCTAGCTACTACCTTGTGAAGTTCATCAACACCAACCAATACTAGATTCTCAACAATCAACATTGTAGTGTGGATTGGTCAAGAATCTTCTTGAGATTCTCTACAATTAAAGGTTGATGTTTTGAGCTGAACTATCAGGAACATCCTTTATAGTTATCGTGTCTGCAGACATGCTTGTGTCATGTGAAGGGCTCATGCTCGACATTTGTGTGTCTTGCACACTTTGTTCTTCTTATTGCTCTTCAATTATAGTCGTCTCATCTATCTTCTTTTGTGTCTCTTGCATAGTAGTACCATCTTTTCCTTTTACTATTTCATCTATTAGTTTATGGTGACTAATCAACAAAGTACTCTATATACTTCATAAATTCTTTGTTGGGCCCTATTTTATCAAGATTTTGGGCTGACATTTAATTATTAATTATAAACCTAAAGTGGTAAAAATACTTGTATAAAAGGGCTTAGGGTTAGGGATTGTTTCATAAGTTGATGCAAAAATTGGTTCTTGTGGCAGTATTGAGCTATAAGGGATTACAGATTGTAATTAGGTTGTAATTACTGGATCATAATAATATCTGACTTGCTATTTAGTGGACATAGCCCAGGGATTGAGTGAACCATGTTAAATCTTGGTGTCTTGTGTTCTTTTCTATGTCATCTATTATTTTCTAATATTGGTTATATTTGCATGTAATTGTTATTTCTGTCTATGGTTTAATCCTAACAAGTGGTATTAGAGCAAGGTAGTTTTTCAATTATCCTCTATAGGAAAGTCTCACGGTTGAGTGGGAGTCTCATGGTTGAGTGTGAACGATGGCAGAGGAGGATAAGCTGAGGGTTGATAGGTTTAATGGGTAGAACTTCTAGTTATGGAAGATGCAAATGAAAGACTATCTATATCAAAAGGATTTATGGAAGTTGTTAGAAAGAAAAGCCAAGAATCAAGGATCTATATGAAATGATGAATGAGATATTTTGGAAAAAATTGCACTTGGAAGCATTCAATTATGCTTGGCACCATTGATGGTATTTAATATTAAAAAAGCAAAGACAATAGAAGAATTGATGCAAACCCTAGTGAAACTATATGAAAAGCCCTCTACTTCAAAAAAGGTATTTCTCTTTAAGCATTTATTTAATATGAAGATGACATAAGATGGATCTATTGTAGATCATTTAAATGAGTTTAATACTATTACTAGTTAATTATCTTCAATGGGTATCAATTTTGATGAAGAGATTAGGGCTCTCTTAATTTTATGTTCTATGCCTAAAAGCTAGAATGACTTGGTAATGGCTATGAGTAATTATATTCCGAGATCTAGTACCTTAAAATATGATGATGTGATCGATGTTGTTTTGAGTGAGGAAACTCATAGGAAAACCTTAGGTGGATCTACATCAGGAAGTGCTTTGAATGCACAAAGAAGGGGTAGAATGACTGAGACAAGAAGTAATTCCAGAAGTTGTGGGAAATCAATAGGACTGAACAACTATTGGTACTATTGGAAACTAGGTCGTGATTGAGACTATGAGTATTGCATACATTGCATAATATTGTTATACTTTATCATTTTATTTTATTATGTAATTTTGTATCTAGGAGCACCTAGTTGGACGTACAACATGTAAAGATTCTCATGGCATATACTTGATGAGTTGTATTGTAACATTGTGATAATATTTTATGTAATCATTTAATATTGGGAAAAAGATTTAAATACCCAATATTAAATGTGGGTTCAATTGGTTAGGTAGCATATGGTTTATGTAATACCACTTTGTGGTTTTGTGGGACTTTCTACTATATGAGCAACCATAAGGGTAGTTGTTTTGTGAGTGAGAAAGGAAAGAGTCGAGTGGGACAAGGCTTGATAGGTTAGCCAAGCGAGCATTTTTGAAGGTTCGAAGCATCTTGGATTCATGATTGTTCACATAGTTTTCTTGGTTGTGGCTATGGCTTTGGAGGCTTCCATGGTTGTATTGCAATGGTTTTTTTTGTTGAATAATACATGGTGATGGATGCTTTTGGAGGCTGGGTTTCTCCCTCAATGAGGGTTTCACAAGGTATATCTTGTGTCACATTTTTGTGGGTATGTTGTCTATTCTCTTGCATATGAATTTTAATTCTGTATTTATTTTAGATCTATTATGGGTTATGTGGAAATAGTTATATTCTTTGTTGTTGAGTTTTCTTATAGGCACAAAAAGAAAGATTGTTGGAATCAAAAGAAAAATGAATGAGATAAACTAGATGGAGACAAGATGAAAAATGTGGTAAGTAAAAAATCTAAATAGGATGCTTTGCTTCTATCTTTAGAATATGTTGATGATTCATGGGTTTTAGATTCTGGTGATTCATTTCATGCTACACTTCATAGAGGTTATTTCATTGATTATGTCCAAGGGAATTTTGGACTTTTTTATTTGGGGGATAATGAACCTTATTAAATTGTTGGAAAGGGAAAAATTAAGATTAAGTTGTAGAATGAGAATCATTGGCTACTACATGAGGTAAGACATGTTCCAAGCTTGAGTATGAATTTAATTTCAGCAAGGCAACTTGATGATTAGGGTTATGTAGTTACTTTTAATGACAAAAATTGGAAGGTTTCAAAAGGTTCTCTTCTAGTAGCAAAAGGTACGAAAGTAGAAACCTTATATCTTTGTATGGGTCATATTTTTCCTTCTACCTTAATTGTTTCAAAGAAAAATGAATGTTTAGGAACAGTTGTTGTGGTTGAGCAGGGAGAACAAATAGCTACTGTAAATTCTGATACAACGTTGTGGCACAATAGAATTGGGCACATGAGTGAGAGAGGTATGAAAATACTTCATTCAAAGAATGTTTTACGAGGTCTTAAATGTGTTAATATGGATTTCTATGAAAGTTGTGTGTATGGAAAACAAAAGAGAGTGAGTTTTGTGAAGACTAGGAAGGAAAAAAAATAGAGGAATTTGAACTTGTGCATACCGATGTAGGGGGACTGGCTTAGGTATCTCCCCTAGAGGCTCTCATTATTATTTTACATTTATTGATGACACAACTAGAAAAGTATAGGTTTATTTCCTTAGACAGAAATCTGATGCATTTCAAACTTTTAAGAAATGGAAATGCTTGGTTGAAAATGAGACTAGTAAGAAATTAAAATGTTTTGGATCTAATAATGGTGGTGAGAATTGTAGTCATGAATTTGAAGATTATTGCTCTACTAATGGTATTCATAGACATAAAACTCTTCCAAGGACTCCATAGGAAAATGGAGTGGCTGAATGCATGAACAGGACTATGATGAAGCGTGCAAGGAGCATGAGGTTGAATGCTAGGTTGCCCTTACACATCTCGGTGGAGGCTGTTAATACTACTATTTATTTGATAAATAGAGGTCCCTCTACTCCTTTGGATTGTGGTATTCCTAAGGAAGCATGGACTGGTAAGAAGGTAAGTTATTCTTTTCTTAAGACCTTCAATTGTGAAGCATTTTCTCTCATAGATTCTTAAAATAGAACTAAGCTAGAAGCTAAGTCAAAGAAATGTGTATCTTTTGGATATGGGATTAATGAATTTTGTTATAGGCTTTGGAATTTTGAAAATCATAAAATTATTAGAAGAAAGGATGTCATATTCAATGAGAAAGTGTTGTATAAAGATCTATTGTAGGAATATGAGAAGTAAGAAGATGATTATGGATTGCTAGATGATACTCCAAAAGCCAATGTTCCAGCCATTCCTCATGATGTGCAACAAAAGAAAAGAAAAAATACCACACACACGAGTGACTGTTAGATGGTCAACAAGGAAAATTAGACCTCCACAAAGATTTTCTCCGTCTTTGTATTCTATTTTACTTACTGATGCTAGTGAACTTGAATGTTATGATGAAGCTGTGTAGGCAGATACTAAGATTCAGTGGGAGTCTATAATGAAAGATGAAATAGACTCTTTTCTGAAGAATAAGACATGGGATTTATGCAAGTTGCCTATAGGTAAAAGAGCTTTATAGAATAAGTGGATTTATAGGTTAAAAGAAGAGGATGGAGGTAACAAAATATTTAAAGCTAGTTTAGTTGTAAAAGGATTTGCATAGAAAAAGGGCATTGATTTTGATGAGATATTTTCTCCTATTGTTAAGATGACTTCTATCCATACTATTCTAAGTCTTATGGCTACTGAAGATTTTCATTTAGAGTAGCTTGATTTTAAAACAACCTTCCTTCATGGTGATTTGGATGAAGAGATATATATGGCCTAGCCATAGGGATTTGAGGTCAAAGATAAGGAGAACTTAGTGTGCAAATTGAAGAAAAGTTTATATGGCTTGAAGAAAGCACCTCATAAATGGTATCTAAAATTTGACAATTTTATTCATGAGCATGAATATCACAGGTGTAATTCAGATCATTGTATTTATTTTAAGAGGTTGGATGATGATAGCTACATTATTTTATGTTTATATGTTGATGATATGCTTGTAGCTAGGTCTAACATGGATCATATTAAGGGGCTAAAATGCTAGTTAGCACATGCATTTTCTATGAAGGATTTGGGTGCAGCAAAATAAATCCTTGGCATGAAGATTTTTAGATATAGGAAGAACAAAACATTGACACTATCTGGGGATGATTATGTGGAGAATGTGCTGCAATGTCTGTCTATGGAGAACACTAGAGCTGTTAGCACACCTTTACCTAGTTATTTGAAATTGACTAAGGAAATGTGTCCCAAGACATGAGAAGAGGAGGATAAGATGTCCAAGGTACCCTATGCTTTAGTTTTAGGAAGCTTGACATATGCTATGGTATGTACAAGGCCAAATATTGCACATGTAGTGGGAGTTGTTAGCAGGTATATGAGTTATCCTGGAACTGAGCATTGGAATGCAGTCAGATGGATTCTTAGATATTTAAGAGGAACATCCAATAAGTGTTTACACTTGGGGGGCTCTACTACTAATTTATAGGTCTATGTTGACTTATATTTGGTAGGGGGTATTGATACCAAGTGGAACACTACAAGTGATTTCTTTATTATTGTTGGGGCAGCCGTGAGCTGGGTTTCTAGGTTACAAAAGATTAATGCTCTATCAACTATAGAGGCAGAGTATGTTGCTACTATAGAGGCTAGCAAGGAGATGATATGGCTTCGATTGTTCTTGGAAGAATTGGGACATCCTTAGAAGCATAATTATTTGTTTACAGATAGTCAGAGTGCCATTCATCTTGTGAAGAATTTAGCTCTACATTTGAAGACCAAACACATACAATTGCGATACCATTTCATTCTATCATTTTTGGAGGATGAATAGTTAAAGCTAGACAAGATACATATAGATGAAAATCTAGTGGATATATTGACCAAGGTAGTAACAAGGGAGAAGCCGAACTCCTCTTTAGCTTTAGTTGGTCTTTTAGACTAAACATAAATAAAAGAATAGTAGGGTCCAGGGTGGTTTGATCCAATAGTCTCATGGAATAGCGACATAGCTATAGGATTAGTGTCCAAGTGGGAGATTTTTGTTTAGTGTGGAGCCTAATCAGTCCCCAAGTGGGAGATTGTTAGTTTGTGGTGATTGATTAGGAAAGCACTGTACATACTTCATAAATTCTTTGGGGGCTCAGAGCATCATCACAAAAAGAATTTGGACCCTATTTTATTAGGATCTTGGGCTGACCTGTAATTATTGATTATAACCCTAAAGCAGTGAAAATAGTTGTATAAAAGAGCTTAGGGTTAGGGATTGTTTCATAAGGTGATCCAAAAATTGGTTCTTACGATGGTATTGAGCTAGAATTGATTACAGATTCTAATTAGGTTGTAATTAATGGATCGTAATAATATCAAACTTGTTGTTTGGTGGACGTAGCCTAGAGATTTGATGAAGCATGTTAAGTCTTGGTGTCTTGTGGTCTTTTTTGTGTGATCTATTATTTTCTGATATTGGTTATATTTTCTTGTAAGTATTATTTTTGTCTATGGTTTAATCCTAACATCATGTTCCTTGTCTTCCTCTTCATCTCCATTGTTTCTTCCCTCAAAGGGATCCTTTTCTCCTTCTTTAACTATTGTTAGACCATATATCAATTTCCACATTTGAGTGGATTTCTTCATAACATCTTCAATATTATTCTGAAGGATGTTGAATGCCCTATATTTAGGTGCAAATATGTTGCCATACTTCTTATTTGCCTTGACAATTTTTCCTTTTGTCATTTATTGCATCACCTAGGCTAGTGTTGATTCCCTTATTTTTCTTCTCTAGATTTAGGTAGTAATGCCACTTATTTTCTATAATTATATACAACTCCTTTGGCATTGTATTTTCTAATTCAAGTGGAGTAATTTTGAACTTAGACATCATTGGATGAACCGACTCTTCTACTTGGTCCTGATCTTCTCTACCATGCTTTTCAAAGTTAATGCTTTTCAATCCTATCAAGTCTGCATTATTCTTAACATTATCATAGATATTCTCAAGATCAAATTTAGGTGCATGACTTACCACTCTAAACTAACTTGTATCCTTAGACTTTATTATTTCATCATCTTTTTCTGGTTGTAGAATGTATTTTCTCCTTTGTTTCTTCTATACTGGGTTTTTCTATTTAGTAGCCTTTTTTTCTCTTTGGCTTGGTCTTTGTCCTTCTGAGTAGTCGCTCTTGTACTTTCCCTAGTTGTTAGTTTTGTTGGCTCTTTTGGGATGGACTTGATAGTCTTCTTTGCTTTTGGTTTAGCCATAGGTTGTGCCTTGGATTTTCTCTTGTTAGGTGTTGATTGGACTAGTTCCTCTTTGATTTCCTCTTCTCCAACACCTTCCTCTTCAATGTCTTCACCCATGCCTTTGTTTGAAGCTATACTTTGTTGTGCTTGTACCTCTTCTTCCTCTTCATCTTCTTCATCATCTTCTCATTCATCATCTCTTGCACTTTCTCCAAAATTTTCCTTCAATTTCCTCACTAGTTTGTCTTTCTTCTTTAGTGTGGAGGCTATCTTAACCTATATCTCAACTTTGGACTTTATTACATCATAGTTACCAAATATTTTAGCACTTTTATCAATCGCCTCTGCTAGGAGTGCAATAATGGCAGTTGAGGCTTCATCAACATTGATCTTATAACCTAAGGGTCTTAGCCATCTTAACCTAGGTACTACTACCTGAATGTATGTGTAATCAATATCTACAAGAAGAAATATATCATTATATTGTTGTTCTACTAAGGAGATAGGTATCCTAAACTTATGCTTCATAGACTTCTTAAAGTCATCAAAACACCTTTTCATAATTGTCTCAAACTTCTCACCCATTTTCTCAATATACTCATTAATTTGGACAACCACTAATCTATTTGTATTCCATCCAACCTTTCCAAAAGATGGAAATTTATTTTGTAGATAGAAGAATATGTAAATTAGAATTCATCCAAATTTGCATTGAGAACTTTTTGTTTTCCTAATTGCTCCAAGATTCTCCATTGTTTGTTGTAGTTGCAGCTCTGCAAGATCATGGGTATGATCTTTCTTGACAATTTTGTAGCCAACATCAACTGCTATCCAAGGTACATTGCTTAACCTGCTTGACTGATAGAACTTGTGGGAAATAACCCTTATTGCAAAGTCAAGTAAAGGATATGTAATGGTATCTATGGTCATTCCATGCTTGTTCCATTTAGCACCTGTATTTTTCTCAATTACCTCTTTGGAATCACTATGTAGGGTCTTTGGCTAATCTAGGATTAGATAACCAGTCACCCTATGAATAATTCTTTTTGAAATCTTGATAGGTCCACCCTCTAATTGGAGACATTCATCATCAATTCTATTCAGATCTATTTTTATCCATTCAATTTTGAAAACCATGGGAAAATCTAAGTCATCAATCAAGCCCTTTCTCTCCACAATATTAAATTCTTCCTTCAAGACACTATTTTCACACAACTTATCATATGCTTGTCTTATCTCCATGTTACCTATGCCCCCTACTTTACAGCTATAACATTGTCTAACATCTTGTACCATTATGACTTTAGGCAGAATCATGAATAATGTGCCTGATAGATCTTGTTTATGGGAAATTTCTAGGATGGCCTTGAAATTGGAATGTTTGACCTCATTGCTAACTAATTGAACCTAAAAATCTTCTTTCCCCTTTGCATTCTTTGAACTAGAGGCCATTTTGTCAAACTAGGGTTTACCAAATTTAAACTGCGTAACTTAGCTTATGAAGAATACCTTTAAAATTCAATGAATTGGTACTTGATCATTGCTAGAATCCTTCCAAATGCTTCAAAATAGTTTGTGAATTGCCTCTTCACTCTGCTCATTCTTTTTATGAATATTTTATGATGAAAAATAGGTGAAAATTGACGTTATACCCTTCAAAACATCATGTATTCTTGGTACTTGTATAGCTATAAAAATTTACATCAACATGATTTTAGATTCACTCAACATCTATAAAGACTTCCTTCACCTGATAGCTACTATAGACTCAACTCTAACTATCTTTAAGTAGTAGCTCGATATTAACTAGTTTTTCACTTGTCATACATAGAAGACTTTTCATGCTCATCAACAACATAAAAAATTAAAGATTTAACCTTGAATTTTCCATAAATTCTTGCATCTTAATTCATGCTAATGTAATCATTTCAATACTAATTTCTTTTGGAAGTGATGTATAATCTAACACTTTAAGTACTAGTTCTATGTACCTCTTGTTTGCTCAGTTTGATGAAGTGTGACCACTTGAGTGATCCCTTCTCCATTTGATATATTGCCAACATCTTTCTTCTTCCATGTCTTGTTCATCTCATTCTTGATGTGTTCAACATCTGCCTTTCCTTTACCTTTATCAAATTCACAACTTGGTGCCTTAGACCTAGTTAGATAATGCTTACTTATGTGACTAGTCTTGTGACAACTAAAACATGTGGTTTGACTCAACCATCTCTTGTAGTTACCACTGAAGTGAGTCCTAATTCATTTTTTAGATACATGTCCATATTCCTAACAATAGTGATAGTTATATCTTGTATTGTAATCCCAGTTATAGGAGTTTTCATAGCTTCTTACCTTTGTTGGCTTGCTTGATGACCATGTGGACTTGGATCTACATTCAAAGGCTCTATGTCTATACTTTTGATAATTGTAGCAATGTCCTTCAAATTTTGGTGCATGCATGGTTTTGGTTCTATATTCATGTACCTAATGACCTTGTTTGTTGCACTTGTGGAAATGAGTCATGTTCTTAGACTTACCATTTTGATTTTCATTCTTCCTCTTCTACATATTAGTTGTATGTCCTTTTGTACCATAACTATCACAAGTAGGTTCAAAGTTCTTACCTTTATTGTTCCTTTTCTTAGTAGCTCTAGATGATTCTCCTTCTTCAGTGCTTGTGTAGCCCAATCTTGATGTATCTCTACTAGATCTAGGAGATTTTAGTAGTTTCTCAAGGTAATTGATGGCTTCATTTGGCTTGTTGAAACTTTCAGAAAACTCCTTTTCTCTTTTTAGGTCATTTTATAGTTGTTCATTATTCAACCTTAGAGTGGTTATTTCAATGTCCTTGACATTCAACTCATGTAATGAGAATTCATCATTTGGCTTAAGGTATCCAATTGCATGTTTGAGATCCTAGATAGCTTTGTTGACTTTTCTTCCAATCCATTTGCCAAAATTCTTTTTTCTTCTTTAATCATGTTCTTGTCTTCTATAGCTTTCTTCTTTTGTTTAGTCACCTCCCATAGTAGTATAGCTTGTGATTCTTGCTCCAACTTGAGATTTCTAATCTGTTTAGCTTGTGCTCTATTCTTTTCTATTAGATCTACAATTATTGCATTGAATTCAATGGAGTTACCATCTACAAATAGCTTTGTGGTGTCAATATCTTTGTATTGTTTTTCATTTTCTACTATAGCAATCTCTTTCCTTCTCTTTAGGGAACTCTTGAAAGCATCTCTAGCATCATTCAGTTAATGTAGTATGAGATGTATCTCAATCTCCTGGTTCTCAATGGTGTTTCCCAACTTGTAGACTTCCATTTCAAGATCTTTCCTCTAAGATGCAAAGCTTCTTCTTTTGAGAACTTAGCTCCGATATCAATTGATGGAATTGCAAATGGGGATATACACTTCTGAGGGGGGGTAAGCATGAATTCAAAGTTCAAACTTTAACAACTAAAACTTTCACCATATCATTAGATGCATATAATATGTGAACTGTAAATAACATATAAAGTAAATGCATCCAAACATGTAAACACACACACTTGATACCTGATATGATTACCCAGAAACCCTCCAAATGAGAAGGTAAAATTGGGGTGTGGATGACACCCAGAATTCTTCACTACTATAGTAGTAAAGTGTCACCAATTACAATTACAAAGTGTTTCCCTGTGAAAGGCTTGCATTGTTAAAAGCTAACAAGGATTGCTAAGTCTCTCATTGTTAGAGGATGTTAGCACCCTATTAGAAGTTTTCTTGGCTAAAGGACTTTTAAAACATCCACTTGGAATGTCCCTATTAAAGAGTTTACAACAGTCCATTAGGACTACTCCACTAAGAGATTTAACTAAAATCACCTATTAAGATGTTTCAGGATAGATCTTGTGATTAGATCTAGTAGCCTAATTAAAGATCAAATTTTTATAGTGTTTTTCTTGATCCTCTCTAATCTAGTATGTCAATGTTGTATCCTCTATCCTTGTTCTTCTCAAATTGATTGTACAATTTTCTCTCTATATCTTCTAAGTCTCCATGAATGCTCTATTTTTCAAATGAAAAATTCACTAGTCTCCTCCTTTAGTTTCTTACATACTCATTATGAAGTTTAGGGTTTTGTCCTCCTTAAGCAGACTATAAGACTTAGGGTTAGGTATGAATCTATGGCTGAGATTCATCCCTTTTGTCACTTAATCCTTTCCTTTTTCTGATTTGCTGCATGTAATTGCATAGGGAATCCACAAATAGATTCATCCTTATCTTCAAAAGATCATATTCTATCCTTAGGTCAGCTCAAAAATAGTTTACATAGTTGTTTGTGCAATCACAAACAAATATGTCCAATCTGTGATGCTTGGCACTTGAAGTTACTAATGCTCAGTACATACTATAATTCTATTTCTAATTTGACACCTGAACTGCTCGGCATCTACTATTTTCTTGGCACTTGAATCAATTCACATGTATTGTCTACTTGGTAGTTGAGTGACTCAACACTCATTGCAACTTGACATAGTTTTTTATTTACATAACATACTTGACATGCATTACTAGTTCGACATGAACTTAGTAAATGACTTAAGTGGGTTGACACTCAATTGTCAAAACCAATCTGAGATCAACATTGTCAAGTCAATTAATTAAATGTTTTAATAATTAATAGTTTCCCTCTATTAGCTTTAATAAATTATTTAATTCATAAAGTTAATTCACTTTCTCTTAGTTATTTAAATATTTTTATATATAATTAATGATTTTCTTCTATTATCATTAATAATTATTTAATTTATTAAGCTAATTCACCTAAGCTAGTTACACTATTCTAATCCCTATAAATAATTGTATTAAGTGATTTATTAAAATTGCTTTATTATTCACTCACCTAAGTGACTGATGCTATTAGTCCACCTATTAGTCTATGTCATGTGCCATATCATCTTTGCACAAATAATTATATTTAATTAATTATTAACTAATCCTATTTATCCTCACCAATGTGTCCCATTTTATGGGTCTAGAAAAGGGTATGTGGCCTTGTATGAATTAGTCTCTGAGACACATGTCTCTAGGTGACAATGTCTTCTTCCACTTCTATTAACTAAAATTCAATCAATCCACCTCATACAATCAAGAATGACTCATGGTACACTTGTCCGTGGAGTCCTCCTTAAAGGAAGAATCTTCTTAAGAGTCTAAATGAAGTGTGTGCCATGTGTATTCCCCCTTTCCTAATATTTCTCTCACATCTCAAGTAAGTCTTTATTTCTCTCCACTTATTCAGCCTAATCAATCTCACCTTCTCATGTGTCTTATATTATCTCTCTACTATTGGATGTTGCCATCTAGGCTAGGATCTTCAAAAAGTCTATAAATGGAACCCCCACTCCCCCATATAGGCAATTTAGAGAACATAGAATTTATAGGCAATTAGAATTAGAAGTAATTGTAGAAGTAATTAGATAGTGAAATAACAATCAAGAAAAAATTCATCAAATCCATAGTTGTTCATCAATCATCTCATGGATCTACAATAATCTAAGTTTTCTTATCCATCCATCTTGATCATTTGGATTTAGCATTCTAGGATCTTTTTTATAGAATTTGGCATTGAAATTCATAATCTCGAAAATATTGAAGCATATTGAAGAAGGGATTTGATCAAAGTCTGAGAGCTCACAAAATCAAGAAACTTAAGATTCGGAAGACAATGGAGGCATGTTACACTAGGTAAGACAAGGTAAAATTTCTAGTTTTTATTTTACTTTAGATTGTAACCTTCATTAGGTATGCATTGTTATTCTAGATTCATTTGTTTTTGCATTGAAACTAATTTTTTCTTACAATTTTTTGAGCCCACCGTGGGGTTTAGCCCCAAAAATTTGATCTTTTTTTATAGTTTTTACATGTAATGATGACTTACATGTTGCTTCAACACATTTAATCTGTATACATGTGCACTCATCCATTACTACTATGCATCTATACATATATGTGAACTCATTATGCCTTCTTGTGCTTTTTCTCTTTTCTAGCATGCATCTATCATATTAGCACATCCATTCACCAAAACATTACATATATTCATCTAATACCCACATCTATTACTTATGTGCATACATTTCATCTTTCTATGCTTTTATTTATTTCTATTGTGCATATTTCTTTTATGTGCTTTCATTTACTATAACTACACTTCAGTTTTATAGAGTTGTGCATTGATTTCAATAGTTAGTTTCTTGTTAGCTTTGTAGTTGTAATTTATATTTCTAACATTTTAATGAGTTATTGTTTGTTATAGTAGTTATCTAGTTTTGTTTATGTAGGATATTGTGCACAAGGCCCCTTAAGAAAAATTTGATTGATCCTTGTTTGTAGATTGCTAAAATAGGTTCTTAAATAAAAACCATAACCTTTATTTGTGCTTAAAATATGACATGCTTAAAAATTTTGTATGTTTTTCTTAAGAATAGATCATTGTCTTAATTTTATCTTGTCAAATAGCCATGTTTCATGTTTTCCTAATTTTAGTACAAAATGTATACTCTCCCCTTACCATTCATGGATCTTGGATGTAAGAGAACTTTGTAATAATCTTTAGAGAGCTTGCCTACAAAGATTCACTTTAGCAAAGCTAGTTAGATGGAATGACCCTACTTGTAATAGGATAATGCCAAGCTCTTCTAATCTTCTATAAATAAAGACCTATTCGGATGAAACTTTCATGGAGTGGTTGTAATATTGTTATGCTAGGATGATAAGAGTGGCTGAAAGCATAACCTTCCAAATCGATGCACTTTCTAAATAGTTTTTTGTAGATTTCCAAAAATATTCTATATTATGGCATTAAGGGTGTTCCTAAAGGAATCCCGCACATCTTGTGGCTTTTTTGTGGGGCAGTGGTTCCTTGGGATTTAATTATCCTTGGAATTTATAGCTTAGTGTACTTGAGAAGTGAGTGCACTCTAAGGAGGAGAGTGTGCCTCAAAGCTACTGCTCTATTGACTCTGAGATAGCAAGCCTAGACCTAGTCCAAGTGGAAATTCATAAGATACTATCGTGACCAACCTTAGAGTTATGGTGTGTTTGTGCATTACATTTCAGAAATACTTTTATGGAATCATTCATACTTTTTTATGTCTGTGCATTTTTTTTTTTACAAAAAAATAGATAAAACAACAACAACAAAATTGAACAACCTCAAAATAAATAAAAAATTCACAAAATGAACCTAATGAGGAGTTTTTTCATGTGTTTCATGGATTTTATAGGGAGCATCTTTGAGCACCCTGGGATGTGATCTACTATGCCATTGTGAGGCATATTACACTTGAAGACTAGTTCTAGGTATTGTATTACTACCATTTCCCCATTCTCAATATTTTAGGAACCATGCTCTAATTTCTTTTTCTTAATTTTTTTGTATTCCATGGAGGACTGTTCCTTTGAGGTTAGGAAAAAGAAAGAAGAGGGAGAACCCTTTTCTATTATCCACTAGGGTTTCATGCACAAACTTTACAAACACCACCTTGCCTAAAACTTGCTACTTATGGTCAATCCGTTCATTATTGCTACTCCCTAGATATCCATGGACCCAACCGCTAGCTCTAGCGATGCAAAAATGAAGAAAATACCTTTTTTGGAGGTTAAAATTAGCCTTATTGAGTTTGATACTAACATAGGTAAGAGCAAGAAAACTACTCAGAGGGCTAGCAAACATCTCCAAATGGAGAAATTCAAGTTTCCCCTAAACAAGACTTTAGCTCATACTCAACTGAGAGTGAGAAGAAACCCATCAAGAGGAAGAGGCCTCACTAGGATACTAGAAAGAAGGTTGTCTCTATCCCTCCTAGCCCCTCATATGTCTCAGACACCCTGGAAGCTATCCCTTACATGAAAATAAGTTGGGGGAGGACATCACCTCCCTCATGAAAGGAACTCGCAAAGATGGAGGTGAAAAAGGGAAACATAACAATGGTTAGAAACATAGCTAGGAAAGGCTTGGGAATTCTATCAAAGAGCTCGTGGAGAACCACATTGGAATCTATAAAAAAAATTGAAACCTTGGTGGAATTCTCCATGAAGTTCATGCACTCTGCTACAACCACTCTATACTTCATGCAAATGAACAAGGATGAGAAAGATCTAAGCAAGGAGAACAAAAACACTCACTCCATTTATGACTTCTTGGCCAAGGATTGGCTCAAAAATCTCCTTGAGAAACCTATCAATGAGAAGGGGGTGGACATAAATGGGGAAGATCCTAAGGAGAAGAGGAATGAGCAAGATGGAATGAAAGTAGACGATTAGCCCTAGTTCTATTTTTTGTTGTTGTTTTTATGTTTTTGTGCCTGATGAACTTGGTGCCCTATGGGGTTTTGCTATGTATTATTTTAATCAAGTATTGGATTGATAGAAACAATATGTCTATTAGCTATTGCTATGTTTTTACTTTTGATATGTTTGTTAAGAATAGGATAGATAGTAAGAACTTCCTTGGTTTGGAGCTTTTTTGTGTTTTTTTTCTTGAAGTTTAAAACCGGTATTAGTTAGATAGGTGGGTGGTAACCTCTGGCTATTTTTGGTTAGCCTTTTTTTTACTTTGGGATTATCCCCCCTTTCTTTTGGCTTCTATCTAATGCTTCAAAACCAAAATTTACCAAATCCATCAAAATTGTGCATTTGTCATCAATTCATGTGCTTTCATTCTGAATATTTATTTGTTTTGTTTGTGATTGTGTGGTTTTCTGTACTATTTTTGTGTATTTTCTTCATGTATCTATGCATCTATAATACTTAGTTTCATGCTTTTTTCACTCATACTTGCACATTTGTTCAGTTCATTTGCACATTCATTCATGTGCATCTATAACAAAAAAAATTTAGAGACCTTTTCTGGAAAAATAGGAAATATTCTTGGATACTCATTTGGTTCATCATTCTAGTTCTACCAACAATATAAATTGCAAATATAGATAATAGTAGTTTTAAAATAATTTAAATTTTACATCCTTCTAGTGTACCATACCAAAATCCTTAAAAAATCTACCATCAATATCTATTGTTGGATAATTCCATCTTAATGAGTTTACTTTTCAAGATTTATTGCCCTTTATCTGAGAACTTACTTATATTGACATTTTGAATTATCTTTGTCAACACCATAGTGAGTGCCTATCTCCTATAGACTTAGAGTTTCATTGTCTACATCCAAATATTCAACACTTTGGCAAAACCTTAAATAAACATCTATGCTTCAACATTTTATGGTATTTCAAAGTAGAGCTCTAAAATTGAAAGACCAACAACAACAAGACAACATGGAAGAAATGAATGATTGTGAGAATCATGGGCCCAAAGAAACTGTTAGGTCCTCTCAATGCTCAATGGAGGATGCACCAATTGAAGATGAAAATGTTAGGTTCTCAAGGTTATGTCTAACAAATACCTACATAATATTTTTGACAAGGTCATTTCCAACAACAAAGTTTAACACATCAAGGACCTCATCAACAAGGTTACAATCCTTATGTTATAAACACCTATGGTCCACAACCTTGAGGATTCAATACTAAAAAAACAACTTTATATGGACATACATTATCATTAGATCCTTTGGTACACCAGATCTAGATTCTTTAATGATAAATTCAACATATACAAATTTGATCTTCAACCAATAGGTACTTTAGAAGATATGTGTCCATACCCTTTTTACAAGAGATTGTTCATGGTTCCATTTCCTCCTCAATTTGAGGTACCAAAGTTTCACAAATACAAAGGAAGTACAAATCCACAAGACCATGCTAGATAATTTTATAATTCTTGCATTGAAGTAGCTCCTAATAAGAATCAACTTATGAGTCTATTTAAATGAACTTTGGTAGGCCAAGCTATGGAAAGATTTCTAAGTTACCACTTGGTATCAAGTCCTTTAATGAGATAGTTGATATATTTGTAACACATTATTGCTACAACATTATAAATAAAGTCTCAATGCTAGACCTTTGCAATACACAACAAAACAATGGGGAACCAATTCTCATCTTCCTACAAAGGTGGCATCACCATTTATCAAAATATCCAAGAATTATTCCTAAACATGAAAAAATGGAAATCCTAACACAAAACCTCACACAAAAGATGAGATATAGAGTATAATTATAATGCCCACAAAAAATTGAGAAGCTCATTAAAAATAGTGTAAATATCTAGGAAGATATGGGATGAAAAGGATAACTATAACTTTACACAAAAGACAATGCCAACTCTTCAAATATCAATAATGATAATTCCAATATCAACAATGAAAAATCAAAATATTGAAAAAAAGAAAAAATAAAATTTTGAGTGATGGAGTTGTAGATAGTCAAAATGTCAAGACATCACAACCAATATTGAATCTAAGAAACAAATTTACTACTCCTCCAAAAAATAAAAAATAACCAAGATGTCTCAAATAGTCAAAAAAATAATCATTCTTTCACAAGAACTTCTTTCATACCCAAGAAAGGAACATTCACTCTTAAATGTGAATCTCTCAAATTAGCTTTAAAGAAATTAATCACTAGAAAACTCATAAAACTTTAGAAAGTGAAAGAATATGAACCAAATTTAAAACCATCATGATGGAATAATGATAGAAAATGTGAATCCCATAGATGTAAGGGAAATTTAAAAAAACAATTGTCAAAGGTTAAAAAAAATGATACAAAATTTGGTAGAGAGTGTTGAAGTAAATGTTGATGGACATACCTCAAATGAGACATACTCCTTTCAAAGATCAACTTCTAGATCACAATAAAGGAGATGCTTTCAATAATAAAAGTCACAATGAGGCCAAATACAATGCAACATCTTACACATACATTAACAACATATCTACAGTTGATCATTCTTAGAAGTATGCCAATAGCATTACCCTACATTAGAAGGATGAAGCAAAACAAGTTAATGCTACCACTAGAAATCAAGCTACGGTCACACTACAAGGTGTCTCATCCAAACCATCCATGTCTCAAATAAAAGTCTACACTAGGGACATTAAAAAAATATAACCTTTTAGATCAATTGAAGGAATCATCACCCCACATATTCATATTAGAGCTTTTATAGTTGTCAACATTAGATATAGAAATTCTTGAAAAATCTCTTTTAGAGACAATAGTCCCTATGAATCTAGGTCATGATCATTTCCAAGCTATTGTGGCACATTTTCCCTCACCACTTTGCATATGTTTTATTGAAAATGATGATCTTCTCATCCACAAACCTCATAATACACCACTCCATATCAAAGTCCTTGTACAAAAAAACAAAATCAAAAGAGTTCTTATAGATGGAGGAGCTGGCTTGAATATCAAGACTCTAAGACTAGTCCTTCCACTAGGATTTTCATAAAATTTTGTAAATATTAGAAAAAAAATCATAATTAAAGCTTATAATGAAAAGGAAAGAGAAACTAAAGGATTAGAGGTGATACTTATCAAAGTTGGACCTATGGTAAAAAATGCACCTTATCAGGTTCTTGATATGGAACTAGCATATAATATTCTCTTGGGATGTCCTTAGATTCACTCTATGTTCTAAATGTAATGAAAAATAAGGGACTAAGAAGGGTTTTGGGGTGGGGGGATGGTGAATCAGGAACTACTTAAACTTTTTGCACTTAGAGTACTTTAAATTTTACCTCATTAGATTACCTAATCTACTTTCATGCATGAACATAATACAATTATGAAATCAACACCATTAACACTTTGACACAATTTTTTCTAACCCAAAATCCATCCAAGAAGAAGGTAAAAATTGGGTTGGGATAACACCCATAATGCTTCACTATAGTAGTAATATAGTTGGCCTATTAGGGCCTACAATTGATCACTTATGGCGATATACTTTGTTAGGAGTATGAAGGACTTTTTGGTCAACCTTGAAAAATTATTTTACAATACAATGAAGTATGCACTCTTTGAAGAGATTCAAAAAATGATTGTTGGATCCACCTGGTTAGAGGATTTGACAGATACATGTATTAGGATGGATTAGTACATTGATCTTTTCTTTGGAATTCTATTTTGTAATTTAGATCCTTTAAATAATATGATCACCTGGGTGTGATAGATAAATCTCTACTTTTTCCTTTATACTTCTTTGTAACCTACTTACTCAATCTACTCTATATTCACTTCTTGTATTCACATATTTATATTTTTAACATATTCTTCATTTCTTCTAAATTTGACAAATGAATTTTTCTTCCTTATATATCCATCAAATGATAATTCTACACCAACTCGGCTCACACAAGAGATATCTCCATAGTAAGCAATTTATATGTTTAAGCCAGTAAAGCATTGATTCTTGGGAAACACAGTAAGCTTGAATCATACTATGGCACTTAGGTGATACTAGATGCTTGAGTAATACTTTAACACTCGGGTGACACTGGAGCTTACAGACTTGAACTGGTAGCTCGATTCATACTATGAAGTTAGTAAGAACTATAAACTTAGTTCACATTAGGAACTTTCCTCACATTGGGAACTTTGATAACTCAATTTATACTATGAGCTTGATTAACATAGTATGGCCTTGAACTACTCAGGCTACACTGAAAATTGTTGACTGATGGAAAGCTTAGTTATAGTGTTAACTGACCTTCTTAGATAACTTAAGTGTTTTTTTACTCATTGATAATATATCTTTCCATTAGTGAAATTTTTTTTTAATCTTGTGTAGCTCTTTCAACAATAAATAATCTCTGAATAAAGAATTTTTTGTCAAACTACCCCTTTCCATGTGCATGGTTCTACAACTCGGTTTGAACTTAAAGCTCTATGCCTTAGTTACTATTGAATTTTGGATTTTTTGTTTTTTTTTTTGAAATTTTTCTTGTAGTTATTTTTAAATTTGATCATCCTCTTTATGTATACATGTACATTTCCTTTACTCTATACATTTCTCCTTTATGCATATTTCCCCCTTGTTTATATATTATATTTTCCCCTTTATTTTTGTTACAAATTCCTTATAGATATCTTTACAAGGTTATAACAAAATGAGTGAGGAAATCATGATGTAGTTTCAAAATCAAAGACATAGTTTTATCCCAAATTTCCTTCAATACCTTCAAGATGTGCAATTCAATCTGAAGTTTAGTTGACAAGTCCATTGTGAGGTCTGCAACTTGTTAGGATAAACCACAGATAGAAATAGAAACTACATGCAATTATAACCAATAAACAAAAATAATAGATCACACAGAAATGAACACAAGGCACCAAGATTTAATGTGGTTCAGCCAATCCTTGGGCTACATCCACCAAACAGCAAGTTCAATCTTATTACAATCGAGTGATTATAAGCTCATTACAATCCGTAATCCCTTACAGCTCAATACCGCCATAAGAACAAATTTTGCATCACAACATAATGAAAAATACCCAACCCTAAACGCTCTTATACAAGTATTAAACCACTTTAGGGTTATAACATGTTGGCCATATGTCAGCCATAATCTAACAATCTCCCACTTGGGGACTGATCAGGCTCCACATTAAACAACATTCTCCCACTTGGAGACTGATCCTGTAGCAAGACCACTACCACATGGGGCTCCCACTAGATCAAACCACCCTAGACTTTGCTATTCTTTTATTCATGTTCAGTGTAAAAGACCAACCGAAGCTAAAGAGGAGTTCAGCTTCTCCCTTGTTACAACCTTTGTCAACATATCTACTAGATTGTCATTGGTATGTATCTTCTCCAGCTTTAACTGTCCATCCTCCAAAACTGACCCAATGAAATGGTACCACAATTGTATGTGTTTGGTCTTAGAATGCAGAGCTGAACTCTTAGCAAGATGAAAGGCACTCTGACTATCTGTGAACAAATAATTATCCTTCTAAGGATGTCCCAATTCTTCCAAGAAGAACTGAAGCCATATACTCTCCTTTGCTGCCTCCGTAGCAGCAACATACTCTACCTCTGTAGTGGATAGAGCATTAATCTTTTGTAACCTAGAAACCCAACTCACAACTACCCCACCAACAGTAAAGACATAACCTATAGTACTCCACCTGGCATCAATATACCCTGCCAAATCTGAGTCAACATAGCCCTATAAATTAGTAGTAGAGCCCCCAAAGTGTAAACACTTATTGGATGTTCCTCTCAAATATCAGAGAATCCACTTGACAACATTCCAATGCTCAAATCTTGGATGATTCATATACCTGCTAACGACTCCCACTGCACGTGCAATATCTGGCCTAGTGCATACCATAGCATACATCAAGCTTCCTACAGCTAAATCATAGGGTACTTTGGACATCTTATCCTCCTCTTCATGTGTCTTGGGACAAATCTCCTTAGTCAATTTCAAATGACCAGGTAAAGGTGTGTTGACAGCTTTAGCATTCTCCATAGAGAAATGTTGCAACACCTTCTCAACATAATCAGCTTGAGATAGCCTCAATGTTCTATTCTTCCTATCTCTACAAATCTTCATACCAAGGATTTTTTTTGCTACCCCCAAATCCTTCATAGAAAATGCATTTTCTAACTGGCGTTTTTGCCCCTTAATATGATCCATGTTAGACCTAGCTACAAGCATATCATATACATATAGACATAAAATAATGTAGCTATCATCATCCAACCTCTTAAAATAAACACAATAATCTGAATGAAACCTATTATAGCCATGCTCATGCATAAACCTATCAAATTTTAGATACCATTGCCAAGGTGCTTTCTTTAAGCCATATAAACTTTTCTTCAATTTGCACACTAAGTTCTCCTTACCTTTGACCTCAAATCCCCGTGGCTGGGCCATATATATTTCTTCATCCAAATCACCATGAAGAAAGCCTATTTTAACATCCAACTACTTTAAATACAAATCTTTAGTAGCCACAAGACTTAAAACAGTATGGATAGAAGTCATTTTAACAACAGGAGAAAATATCTCATCAAAATCAATTCCCTTTTTTTGTGCAAACCCTTTTACAAATAACTTGGCCTTAAATCTTTTCTTACCTCCTTCCTCTTCTTTCAACCTATAAACCCACTTATTCTATAAAGCCTTTTTACCTGCAGGCAACTTGCACAAATCCCATGTGTTATTTTTTAGCAAAGAGTCCATTTCATCTTTCATTGCAGACTCCCACTGAATCTTAGTATCCACTTGCACAGCTTCATCATAACATTTAGGTTCACCAGGATCAGTAAGTAAAATAGAATACAAAGAGGGAGCAAACCTTTTTGGATGTATAATTTGCCTCGTTGACCATCTAACATTCTCTGGTGTGTGTGGTATTTTTTGTTGCAATTGTTGCACATCATGACAAATGGCTGGAACATCAGCTTTTGGAGTATCATCCAGCACTACATAATCATTTTCTTTCTTCTCATGTTGCTGCAACAGATCTTTGTACAACACTTTCTCATTGAATATAACATCCTGACTTCTAACAATTTTAAGATTTTTAAAATCCCAAAGCCTATAACCAAATTCATTAATGCCATATCCAACAAAGACACATTTCTTTGATTTAGCTTCTAGCTTGGTTCTATTTTCAGAGTCTATATGAGCAAAAGCTTCACCACTGAAGGTCTTGAGAAAAGAATAACTCACCTTCTTACCAGTCCATTCTTCCTCTAGAATACCACATCCCAAAGGAGTAGAGGAACCTGTATTAATCAAATATACTACAGTATTGACAGCCTCTACCCACATGTGTAAAGGAAACCCAACATGCAACCTCATGCTCCTTGCATGCTCCATTATAGTTCTGTTCATGCGTTCAGCCAATCCATTTTCCTGTGGAGTCCTTGGAATAGTTTTTTGTCTATGAATACCATTAGTGGAGCAATAATCTTCAAATCCATGACTACAATACTCACCACCATTATCAGATCTGAGACATTTTAATTTCTTACCAGTCTCATTTTCAACCAAGCATTTCCATTTCTTAAAAGTTTGAAATACATCATATTTTTGTCTAATGAAATAAACCCATACTTTTCTAGTTGTGTCATCAATAAATGTAACATAATAATGAGAGCCACCAAGGGAAGATACCTAAGCTAGTCCCCATAAATCTGTATGCACAAGCTCTAATTTCTCCTTTTTGTTTTCCTTCCTAGTCTCTACAAAACTCACTCTCTTTTGTTTTCCATACACAACTTTCACAGAAATCCATATTAACACATTTCAGACCTAGTAAAACTTTCTTTGAATGAAGTACTTTCATACCTTTCTTACTCATGTGCCCAAGTCTATTGTGCCATAGTGTTGTATCAGAATCTACAACAGCTATTTGTTCTCCCTGCTCAACTGTAGCAATTGTTCCTGAACATTAATTTTTCTCTGAAACAATCAAAGTAGTAGGAACAATGTGACCTATACAAAGATATAAGGTGCCTACTTTCACACCTTTTTCTACTACAAAGGAACCTTTTGAAACCTTCAAATTTTTATCATTTAAAGTAACTACACAACCCTCATCACCGAGTTGCCCAGCTGAAGTTAAATTTCTACTCAGCCTTGGAACATGTCTTACCTCATGTAGTAGCCAATGATTCCCATTCTGTAACTTAATCTTAATTTTTTCCTTTCCAAAAATCTAAAAAGGTTCATTATCCCCCAAATAAACAAGCTCAAAATCCCCTTGGACATAATCAATGAAATAACCTCTATGAGGTGTAGCATGATATGAAGCACTAGAATCTAAAACCCATGAATCATCAACACTCTCTAAAGATAGAAGCAAAGCATCCTCTTCAGATTTGTTACTTACCACATTTGCCCCCTTGTCTCCATCTAATTTATCTCCTTCATTTTTCTTTTGATTTCAGCAATCTTTCTTTTTGTGCCCTGGTTTCCCACAATACCAAAAATCATTTGGTCCTCTTGATTGAGACCTCCTCCCCTTTGACTTTCCTCTTGATTTCCTATGATTTCTAGAGTTACTTCCTCTTTCATTCGTTCTGCCCCTGCTTTGTGCATTCAAAGTACTTCTTGATGTAGATCCACCTGAGGATTTCCTACAAGTTTACTCACTCAAAAAAACATCGATAACATCATCATATTTTAGGGTACTAGATCTAGGAATAGAATTACTCACTGCCATTACCAAGCCATTCCAACTTTTAGGCAAAGAACACAAAATCAAGAGAGCCCTAATTTCTTCATCAAAATTGATACCCACAGAAGATAACTGACTAGTAATAGTATTAATCTCATTTAAATGATTTTCAATAGATCCACCTTCTACCATTTTCATATTAAATAAACGCTTCATGAGAAATACCTTTTTTGAAGCAGAGGGCTTCTCATACAATGTCGCTAGGGTTTTCATCAAATCTTCTATTGTCTTTTCTTTTTTAATATTAAATGTCACCAATGGTGCCAAGCATAACCGAATGCTTCCAAGTGCATTTCTGTCCAAAAGATCCCATTCAACCTCTGACATAGTTCCTTGATTCTTGGCTTTGCCTTCCAACGGCTTCCATAAATCCTTCTAATATAGATAGTCTTCCATTTGCATCTTCCATAACTGGAAGTTCTGCCCATTAAACCTGTCAACCCTCAGCTTACACTCATCTGCCATCACTCCCACTCAACCGTGAGACTTCCACTTAATCGTGAGACTTTCCTACAAAGGATAATTGAAAGACAACCTCGCTTTGATACCAATTGTTAGGAGAAACCACTAAGATAAATAAAAACTACACGCAATTATAACAAATAACAAAAAATAATAGATCACACATAACTGAACACAAGGCACCAAGATTTAACATGGTTCACCCAATCCTTGGGCTACGTCCACCAAACAGCAAGTCTGATCTTATTACAATCCAGTGATTACAACCTGATTACAATCTGTAATCCCTTACAGCTCAATATTGCTGCAAGAACCAATTTCACATCACAACATAATGAAAAATACCCAACCCTAAACCTTTTTATACAAGTATTAAACTGCTTTAGGGTTATAACATGTCGACCATATGTCAGCCATAATATGTTGGCTACCATGTCGGCCACAGCCCCAAACCCCACTATTTATGAAGTATGTACAGTACTTTCCTAATTAGTCACCATAATCTAACACAACTGAGAAGTTTGTAGGGATGTATCATACTTTGAATATCTACATCACATCCATGTAAGGATGTATCATACTTTGAGTATCTAATATTGATTTCCTAATTTTGGCTTCCTCCGTCAATAATTCTTCATGTAAATCTATAAAAAATATGACCTTTACAAAATGAGTTGAGTTGGAACTTAGGGCAAGTGCTAACTGACTAGCACAATTCTTCATGTCATCATTGATCTTTGTCATTTTATCCTTTATTTCCTTGGTGAAAATTCAAGTATCACATAATTTTGTGAATATGTAAACAACATTATTTACAAATCCTTCTAGAGTACTAATGAAAGATGACAATTCCACTTGATCAATAGCAATTTTTTTTGCTACATTCTCCAAAACTTTATTTTGAAATTTTCTTTCCACCATCTATGAAAGTTTATTCTTGCCGTCTATATCTTTATTATATTTATGTACAATATCAACTAATTTCTTAATAATAGGTGCCTTATTATTTGCCTCAATTTGCATAACATCCAAACATATGTCCTTGATGCCTTCAGGAAGCTTTCCTTTGTCTCTTTTTTCTGTCATTTTTCTTTGTTGTGCTCTTCTCCTCCATAGTTCACTAAGAATTTCCATCTGGTTAGTAGTGAGATTATATTGATCCTAATTTGGAATCATAATCTTAGTACCAAGGTCTATCTCATCAGAGATATTTTCCTTTTTGTTTCCTTTGGCACTAGGAGAAACTATGATTTTATTTTATTTTATCTTCATCCTTCTTCTCTTTTCCACTCGATTGACTTTTAGATTATTCTTTACTTTATTTGTGAACCTTGTCCTCATCCTTTTCTAATTTCTACTTGGTTAAGCCTATCCCAAAGGTAGTCAAAGGTTGTTTCTTGGTTACTACTTGGGTGGATGTAGGACTTTGTTTCTCCTTCTCTATCTTCTCTACTATTGATGAAGCAATGCCTTGGGTTGGACTAAAGGTTAGTGAGAGAATCACACTAGCTATCATCATTTATGTATTTGAATCTTCTATCTTCATCTTTTTCTATTTTGTTTTCTTCCTAAAAATAGTTTTCCACAACTTTATTATGGACTAAACTACCTCTTCAATATTAGTAGAAAAAAATTGAAATTCCTTAAATCTAGGAGTCTTCATATTTTCATGTTTTTCCATGGCCTCATTTATTTCTTCATTTTTAAAGTTAGGAATGATGCTTTTCAAGGTTTATTATTTGAGGACCCTCTCTATTTTTGTAGTATTGATCTTTGTGTTGTTGCCTTAAGTAAGACATCAGGTGCTTGGATCTTTAGCCTATTTTGATCATACTTTGATTTAGCCATCTTCTCAATAAGAGAATTATTTATTTTCTATTGTTCCTCCTTGCCTTTGGATTCATATTTGATAAACTTGAATCCTGCCAAACCACTTTCTTCCTTCAATATTTTCAATTTATGCTCAAACAATAGTGGGGGCTTCTTTCATTGAATGATATGAGTGTTTTCTTCCTCTTCATTATCATCTTGAAGCTTCAATTTCCTTTTTTACTTTCTTCTAGTAGTGATCATAGGGGTAGATACTTTCTTAGGTGTACCTTTCTTTGGTGCTGACATGATCACTTTCCCCTTTTTGTTTGGAATTTATTCTTTCTCTTCTTTTTCTTCCTTTTCTTCCTCTTCTTCTCCTTCCATGTCTTCTCCTTTTCCCTCATTGAGCATAAGAGAGCCATCTTTCTTTTCCAATTTCTTCTAAATGGATTCTATTCTCTTCATTCCTCTCTTCAAAACTAGAGGAAACTCTATTTCTAGAGATATCCTTGTTTTTTCCTCCTCATATGCACCAAACTATGTTTCTTTTCGGTCAACTAGCTCATTCAAAAGAGCCTTGATGATATCCATAGTGTCATCAATTTTCTCCTCATACCCAAGTGTTTTACACATAAAGTCCTAGAATGTGATGTAGGAGCATTCGGGGTTGCACTACTATCTTGCATGTTTTCATTTTTTTCCTAGTCCTTCCAAGTTTCAATGTCTTGCATTGCCAACCTTTTAGTAGTTTCCAAGAATTTCAGACACACTGGGGAACCTTTTCCTATGTGTGCAAAGAGATTGGAGTTATCATGTTAAGTATTGAGTGATTTTTATCTTATTGTTGGAGCTATGTTTTTCTAGTTTTTGGGTGCTTGTTGTGGATTGTGTAACTAATTCTATGTAATGAATTAGAGGCTAAATATTTCATGTATCGAAGAGGACCTAGATTAATCTATTCTATCAAAGGAACAATTACTAACTCATTATAAGTTGGGAGATATGGAAATTCTCCTGCAGTATTGATTTCTAGTAGTTTGTACGATGAGTTTCCATGCATGAATTTTAGGATGGATGCGCAGATATCCATAATGAATCAACCTTTGTTCCCTGAAGGGGTTGTAGAGGACCTAAATTGCTAATTTTAGTTTTAAGCACAACTTCTAATCCAATTAGGGCAAGGAGATATTACAATTTATCTTAGGCATTGACTTTTGGACATTTAATTTATGTTGGAGGTCAACTTGTGGCTCTTCAACTATTTAATGTTAGGTTTATTTAGTTCTTAGAATTCTGGGCTAACTTGTATGTTAGATTGGTATAAGTAGCAGTTGTGATGAAGTCTTGGGGATTATTATTCATCCATTTTGAAGGATGATAGATGATAGAAGGAGGTTAGGAAATGAAAAGCATATGTGTGTGAAAATACAAACTTGAAGCTAGATCTTGTATTTGAATGTATTTTGTATCTAGTCATAACCTAGAAGGCCTTACAACTAGGCATGTATGATGATATTTTCATGAATCAATAAAGAATATTGTTCTCTTTATCTATGGTTTTGTTCAATTTTTGTGTTTCCTTCTGTTGTGTTTACTCTTGCATGGTGGTTTGGGTAGCTTAGTGTGCCAATTGGCCTTACTTACTCACACATCCCTACATTAGGTGGTATAAAAGCTTGATTATTCCTAAGTTTGAAAGAAGATCATTAAAGTGTGAGGCAGTTTGTACCAAGACTTTGGATTGTGTAGAACCTTGATTCAAATTTTATTGTACGATTGTAGATTGGTGGATTTGACCTATAACTTGTAGAGGGTAATGGTCTTGTAGGAACAAATCTATAAAGATTGTTCGTGGTAGAGGAAATGTTGATAATGCAATATTAGATACACTGAGACAAATATCAACTAGATTAGATGCTATAGAGACAACCCAGTGGAGAGGAGCAGATCTTGATGATGTAAGTGATGATGAAGTAGTAGCACCATTTGAACCCTAATCTAGAACCTAAAGAAGATCAAGATAAAGAAAGGTTGTTGAGAGTGTTGTCTAGGGAAAATTCAAATCCTACTCTAGAAATAGTTCCTTATGATGGAAAATTGGATATCAATGTTGTGTTAGATAGGATCTCAGATATGGAGAAGTTCTTTGACTATGAAAACACTCCTGATAATAAGAAGGTGAAGATTGCAATTGCTAGGTTGATAGGTCATGCTTCACTATGGTGGGAGAATTTGCAAATTGATAGACAAAGGAGAGGAAAGGAGAAGATTAGAACTTGGTTGAAGATGGTGAAAAAGGTAAAGAACAAATTCCTTCCTGTTGATTACCAAGTTAGCTTGTTGAGAAAGATGAAAAATTTGAGACAAAAGGATATGACTATGAAAGAGTATATCAAAGAATTCTATAGATTGGACATTGGATCTGAACATGTGGATGATGATGTTGAAAAAATTGCAAGGTACATAAATTGATTGAAATCTAGTATTCAAGATAAAATAAGTTTTCTAAAGTTGGAAAGCATAAAATAAGCATATCAATATGCCTTGAAAGCTGAGGAGATGTTGACAAAGAAGCATGAACAAAGATGAAGAGGTAGAGGTGGTAGATTCTAGAGAAGTAGAGGAATATCTTATGGTGAAGGTGGTAGATATGATAGTATTTGTGCATGATAAAGGAAAATTTGAATAGAAGAGTGATGAAAAAGATAAGATCGAATGGGAAGATGGTAGTTCTTATCGAGGAGGTACTGGTTCTTACCTAGGAAGAGGTAATTCATATTCTAGAGGTAGTTTTTGTGGTAATTGTATTAGATGTGGTAAAGAAGGGCATATATCATTTTAATGTAGATCTTCTGAAAGTTGGCAAAATAATAGAAATGTTGTGATTCAAAGAGACATTGAGAATTCACCAAGTGGACCTAAGGTTGGAGAAAATTTGATGGGAAGAAGAACCTTAAATGTAATAAAGGAGGTGATGAGGAACCTATTTTTAGAAGATGTAAGATGGCTAGAAAATATTGCAAGGTGATCATTGATAGTGGATGTTCAACAAATTTAGCATCCAAAGAGCTGGATACAAAGTTGTAGTTGTAGAGGCTGAAACATCCCAAATCTTATCATGTTTCATGGATTAAAGATGAGCATAAGAAATTGGTAAGCAATGTATTGTGAAGTTCAAGATTGGACATTAATTTGATGGAGTACTGTGTGATATTATGCCTATGGATTGTTGTCATATTTTGTTGGGTAGACCTTGGCAATATGATAGATATGATGTACATGATGGAAGATTGAATCAATATATACTCTTTGGGTAAATGGGAAGAAGCAAATGTTGCTACCTTTGATTGAAAGTCTAGATGAGGTTAATTATACTGCAATAAATGTTTGCATTGTTAATGGAAAACAATTTGAAAGGAAGTAAAGAAGAATCGATTTTTTTTTGCTATAGTTCCTAGAGGACCAAGTGTTGGTAGTAATGACTGAGAAATAGATGCTGGTAATGATCGACAACAATAGATAGTGGTAGTCGAGTACTAGAAAAAATTGTAGAATTGCCAAATGAGTATAAAGAGATTGTTGTAGAGGATATGCGTGATGGTTTAACTCCAATGTGAAGTATACGTCATTGTATGGATCTAATTCTTGGAGCTAGTTTTCTAAACAGAGCACCATATAGATTGACAGCTACAAAGAATGAGGAACTTAACAAACAAGTGCATGAGTTGTTGCAGAAAGGTTTGATCAGAGAAAATTTGAGTCTATATGTTGTACCTATTGTATTAGCACCTAAAAATAATGGAGAATGGAGAATGTGTACTAATTCCAAAGCTATTAACAAGATTACAATGAAATATAGGTTTCCTATGTGATGGATGGATGACATAATGGATTTTTTGAGTGGAGAAAAGTATTTTACCAAGATTGATTTAAGGAGTGGCTATCATGAGATCAGAATCAAAGAATGTGATAAATGGAAGATTGTTTTCAAGACAAAAGATGGTTTGTATGAATGGTTGGTTATGCCTTTTGGTTTGACTAATGTACCTAGTACCTTCATGAGGTTGAATTTGATTAATGAAAAGAATAGTGATGGATTGGATAGACATTTTGGAATGGATAAAACATTGAGTTTGCTGAAGGATAAGCATTATTGGCCACAAATGTATAAGGATGTTTAGAAATTTGTAAAGAGTTGAGGAGTTTGTCAAGTTGCAAAAGGAGTAAATCAAAATATTGGTTTGTATACACCTATTAATGTTCCTAAGAAATTTTGAAGTGAAATTAGTATGAATTTTGTTCTTGGATTACCTAAGAGAGTGAAGGGGTATGATTCTATATTTGTTGTAGTGGATAGATTTTCTAAGATGACTTATTTCATACCATGTAAGAAGACATCAGATGATAAGCATGTTGTTGAACTTTTCTTTATAGAGATTGTGAGATTGCATGGACTACCAAAAAAAATTATTTCTGACAGAGATAGTAGCTTTGTTGGTTTTTTTGGAAGACTTTATGGAAGAAGATGGGTACTAAGTTGAAGTTTAGTTCCAAATTCCATCCACTAATAGATGGATAGACAAAAGTTGTTAATAGAAGCTTGGGTAATTTGTTGAGATGTTTAGTTGGGAATAAGCCAAGTAATTGAGAGATGGTATTGGCACAAGTTGAATTTGCATATAATAAATTTTTGCATAGGAGTATAGGGAAGACACCTTTTGAGATCGTTATTGGAATACACCCTAGAGGTATATCAGATTTGAGAGATATTATTGGTGAAGAAAAGAAAAGTGTTGTAGGAGAAGAATTTTTTGGTTCTATGGAATCTTTACATAAGGAAGTGAAGTTGAGGATACAACAAATTAATCAAAAGTATAAGGAGAATGCTTATCAGTCTAGGAGACATTGTGATTTTCAAGTTAGTGATGAGGTGATGGTTCATCTAAAGTCAAGAAGATTTCCTGTTGGAACATACAATAAGTTGAAGATGAAGAAGTTTTAACCTTGTAAGATATTGAAGAAGTTTGATAGTGGAAAATGCTTATGAAATTGAGGTACCTGATGACATGGATATATCCCCTATATTCAATGTTGCTGATTTATACATGTATCATGAGTCAAATGATGAAGTTGTTGCATCAGAGGATTATCCTAAGAAGTAGATTGAAGAAGTTGAAAAGATATTAGATCAGAGAGTTGGTGAGAGCATAAGGGGAAAAGATTGCTATGGATATCTGGTGAAGTGGAAGAATAGACCTATGGAATGGATTTCTCAATTTGAGTTGGATTTAGCTTAAGTTGTGACATCTCAATAATTTAGGAGAATCATTTCTTCCAACCCTAGTTGTCTAATGCAGGAGCATCCTGGGTTGCACTGCTATTTTGCATGTTTCCAATTTTTTCCTAGTTTTGCCGAGTTGCAATTTCTTCCATTGCCAAGCTTTTAGTAGTTTCTAAGCATTGGAGACACACTAGAGAACCTTATCCTATGTGCACAAAGAGATTGGAGTTATAATGTTAAGGTTTGAGCCATTTTTATGTTGCTTACAATAATTACCTTGCACATTGCAATTATTTTTTCCTTCTTTTCATTACATGCCTGTAGAATGCGTAGAGATGGGTAAAATATAGATGGCTTGTGGTTTAGGGTTAGAGGATATACTAAATAGACATATGAATGTCATGGATTAGGCATGTTGTATAGATGTGTTAGGGGGTTGGATTTTTTCTCTAACTTAGTGTTGGCAAGAAGACATTCTGAAAAGATTGGAGCCACAAATTGTACATCTAAAATGTGATAGGGGTTACAATGTTCTTAGGATGTAATTGATGTGTTTTTTCAGAGTCTTTTATGCTTACAAGGGGTGCGCATACCATTTTTTCATAGATTTTCTTTGTATACTATATCTAAAATCTTACTGAATTTTGTTTTGATACTTTATATAACCAAGCATATATCTAATTTTTCTCTTCTTATACTTGTATTATTAGTCCTTGCCTCCTTAAGGATGGGACGTATTTTTTTGGATGACTTCAGGCTATTAATCTAGTATCAAAAACCCTAAAAATAGGAAATAAATCCTATGAAATCAAAGCTTATTTCATTTATTTTATTAAATACAATTAAATGCTTCAAAATTCTAATTTTCTAATTGGTAGAGGCCTTTTTTCTCAGCTATAGTTTTCCCTTTTGAGCATAGTAAATTTTGAAAAAAGTGGCAACTAATGACACGAGACTAATGTGTTGTCAAATATTCTATGCAGACAAACAAATGTGGCCTTTGCATGGTGCATTCTCATCAAGGGCATCAACAACGATTTACATATTAGTGAAAAGGAAAGTTCCCTTCAAATGGTTAAAATTCCCTAGGCATAATTTTCTCCATCTCCTTTCTACTACAGTTTCAAGCGTATCTTTTTCTATTTTCTAGTTTTTATTCATTCTAGCAGTAGTTTTGTTGCTCAATTTTCTAGTATTTGTCCATTTCTGTAGCAATTTTGTCCGACTTCCTCAATTTTCTAGTACTTGTCCATTTCTTTAGTGATTTTTTTGTCTTGCTCTATTATGGCTTAATATTGCTTCTTTACCATAGTTGTCTCTAAAAGTCTGATAAATTCTTGACAAATTCAAGTTTTAGGGTTTCACTTTAGTTGTACTAATTTCTCTGACATGTTGGAGCCAACTCTTTCAATTTGAAATATAGGACAATTGGTAGTGGACCTACTGGTGTCTACACAAAAGGATGTTAGTATAGAGTATTTGGATGATCCATATGTTTTACTCTGCGTAGGTAATGATGCTCACATACCTCAACCATAAGGAGACCTAGTAGTTGCCCTAGAAGGTTGTTCTTATTATTTTTATTATTCAATCTTTTTCTCTTCTATGAAGCTTGATGGGGAGGGAAAATATTGCTTGCCCAAGGATTTAGAAGTTTACATTAGATTCACGACTATGGAGAAAATTCAAGTGTTAGATTTAAAGTTGAACTTAATGATTTTAGTTCTATTATAGGATTTCCATTTCATGCTATTTCTGAAGTTGGGTATTTTTGAAAGTATGTTGATATTTTACCAATACATGCAAAAGAGAACAAATACTTTTGTTAAGTAGAGAGGGAATCTCACAAAGTTGTGAAGCTGTGTATAAATTCTATTTTATGCTCTATTCTACTAGAGGAGTGGATTTCTGTTTTCATAGCTCTTTCTAAAATTTCTTTCCATTTTGGAGTTGCGTTGATTTATCCCTCATTAAATGCCTCTAATTTTGAATTTGTCTTTTCCTACTCCCTTTTTCATCTTTGTCCTATCCATGTATCTTGTTTTTCTTTTACACCCCATTTGTTTTAATGCTATTTTATCTTATTTATCCCACTATTTCCATTCAACATATCCTTTCCATCTCTAAGTTCTCACATTACTGGGTTATAAGTTAATGACCTTTAAACTATTTTTTTTTCAAAGCTTTGTGTAATCTAAAGCTTTAGGCTTTTTAAAGCCTTGCAATTACAATAGAAAACAAAATAGGGTGTTCATTCTCTATTTATTGTCACCATGCTCTGTTATCACTATGTCCATGTTTTCTTTTACGCAAATCTTTCCTTACTTTATGGTCCTTTACGATTTTTTGCCGATGCAATCTTTACCACAATCTGTCTACATTTTCTTCTATGTCGATGCCTTAGAACTTTAGAGCGGTATGGTTTGACTGTAGACACTTGATCCCTATAAAGTATTGCAAATTTTCTGTGCTGCATCGACATCTCTTGTGGTTTAATTAGAAAGATCCTCATCCTACTCGGTTAGTATGTTTCAGAGCACAAGCCATAATCCTGATCAAAAACTGCAAATAGTGAGTGTAAAATGGGTGCAAATTAAATTTGTAAAGATGCTCCCAAAGCCATCACAACCAAAAATCTACAAAAGATGAAGAAAATAGATTTATTGAAAACACTTAGAAAATCCAAACTAATTCATTCATTTCCCGCCAAACATTATATGAGCATACATACTATAAAGTGAAATTTGATCACTTCTTGAATAACTCTTGGATCTGTAGATTTGACATGTTTAGGTACATTCTTGTAATGATGAAATGTCTAAATCTTTCAATATCACATTTTCTCTTATACTGCCACTTGACTATGTTGTACACTTAAACAATGTTCTTTATGTCTTTAGATCTTTTGTTAATCCATCAAAATCAAACTTTCCTTGTCTTAGGAGCAATGAAAAATACACATATTATCCTCACAGGAAGCACCTACACTGACAAGTGTTGCATTGATAAGCATAACCGAATATCCATCAGTAGAGAGTGGCTGATAACAAAAACTTGCTGCCATGGCTACAATGAATATGCTAACCTCACCTAGCATTCATCCATTCATCTAGTCTGATTGACAGAAAACTCTCGCCAAGCTCACCAAAGACACCATTCATCTAGTCCAAGTAACACATCTAGCAAATCCTGCCAAAGGTAAGGACTAATGCTGAATGTAGCTCTTGTTTATAAACATATTATCTTTATTTTAGCATGAAGGGTCTGTGACACCAGCGACTACTTTTTACACATTGAAAAGTATAAGATTTTAACGTCATTAACAACCCAGAATCCACATATAGTTTGATTCAAATATGAATCCTACCTTTTCAAAATACAAGAATACAAAGAAATATCACATCATTAGCAGCACCACATGCAATCTCATTCGATACTAGAATGATTCTCGAATTCAATCAAGTAAACGTATGGAATTTGGAAAGCTAGGTCATATACAAACCGAGTAATCCTTGGTGTTCGTGTGTATACGGATACAAAATGGTTTTGATGATATCCACCGCAATGTTTGAAAAGGGAACTCCGTTGTGGATACTTTACTACATTTGAAAAGGGAAAACATGTGTTGATCTAAGATTCTTACGACTCACTGCTACCTTAAAGTTAACGTTACTATAAAATCAATTGTATGTTCTATGGTTTGCTTCGATGTAAATTTCTTGGAGCACTATATCGGTTCGGACACGGAAACTAAAGTTAATACTTTGTGTTAGATGAAAATTTCAATGGGATGGTACGTGAAGAGGTTTGTGGACTACTCAATAAAAGGATCCTAAAGAAACATAGGATTGACATTACTGTAATATTAATTACTTTTAAGGGGTTGACGTAAAGGTAAATGTCCATTAGTCAAAAGAATATAATTTGGTAGTTAAAAAGTTTTATTTCAGAAAAATGACTTGTAGACTGAAATTACATTTGTAGACTGAAATTACATTCTCATGTATATGTTAGACATAAATTATAAATGCTATGAAGAACAAGGACAAATTATATAATATGACTTAATTTAATTAAAGTTTCAAAAAACAACTTTTTAAATTTAAATTTAGATAACTATAAAGTTAAAATATAATTTTAGTTATTAAATAAGTAATGAGAAAATCTTTTATATATAAAGTTTGAGTTGAAATTATGAAATAAATAAATTATTTTTGAAGATTAAAGATACCAAACATTCAAGGCTAATTCATAAATTCTATAATCATTTATTTTCATGTCCATTCTAAATATATAGTTTTGGCTATGCATACGATGCATCAAAAGTATAGTATATTTTCAATCAAAGGAAACATCCTATTTTAGTACACAATTACCATAAACAAAAATCTTGCTCTTTCATTATGAGACTTCTAGAGTTTTATATGTTCCATATGTTAAATACTATGTAACAAAGTTAAAGACAATATAGGAGAAATCATCGTATCTCATCATAAGATTATTTTATCCTTAGAAGTAAAATTCTACATTAGAACAACCATTTGTACTAATTTATTCCATTTCGATAAAGTATGAAAGTGTTTTAGAATGAATGCAAAAAAAATGAATTAAGTATCAAACTATTGTAGAATGAATGAGGAAAATCCTTAGGATCACATGATCACTTCTGATATAGTGATTTGGCGAATGGCACAAACTTTGGGTACCTAAGACACTTGTTTATATAGGAAATCTTTTGTAGAAAAAACATGAGATGTCTTAATGCTCCAAATAGTGAAGGAAAAATTTTTGTTGTAATTGAGACATTCAGTTGTTCCACAAAAGTGGGTTTCAACTTTTTACTAATTTAAACACTGAAATGATTATTCTAATAAATTAACTTTACATTTAGGCACTTGTTACTCCAAATCTTTTAAGAATTTGAATATGATGTAAACTAGTGATTTTTAGCATTATATGTTTGGATTCTATTTCTTCCAATCGATTTATATTCACTTTTTTGACCACATTAAAAAGAAAAATTTAATATAAAATAATATATTTAAAGAGCAACATTGACTTGATATGCATAACATTTTTCTAAGATCAATTTAGAGTAATTTGTTTGCATTTAGATTTATAACATAGACATCTAGTAATTTCAATTGGTCTCATTTGATTATGATCACTATTTTGTGTTTTTTTATGTTATTTAAGCAATGCTAATTATAATTTACACATATTTTTATTTGGTAGTTTCTAACTTGTTTTTCATATATCAATAAGTTTTTCTTTTTTCTTTTTTGCTAGAAAGAGGACATGGTTAAAAGTACAAAGTTATGTCACCTTTTAGGTTGACTTATCAGAATGACTGAATTTGAGTATTTCTCTCTAAAATTCATTTTTAAAAAAAAATGTATGATCTAGATAAATTCATTCTAGCTAAGTTATATATGGTCTCACACTTTTCCAATTAGAAATGTCTATTAAATGTATTTTTTCATACTAGTTTGTATACAATTACTAAAGAAATAAAATTATTTCAAAAAAATGGCATTTCAATAACTCTTACTCTTTTTTATGATATTTTTTTAACAAGATATAAATACTATTTTACAGAGCTCAAAGTAAAGAATATTCTTGTGTAGATTTTATAGTGTTTTAATTAGATATAGTATTAAAAAAATCCATAACCACGTATTTTAACACTCAAAAAGATGTCAATTTTGAGAAAGAAAAAATATTAAATCATATCAAAAAAATGAAAAAATTATAGACCATTCTAGAGGAGAGAGTCCTCTTCTAGAATGTATAATTTTTCTGTTGGTTAGAATAGATTTGTTTTGAAAACTGTGGTGGGAGATGAAAACTATTGATTTTAGGTGAGTTGAAATTTCAATCCTTATAAAAGAGAAAATATAGTTCTAAAGATTTTTTTTATTTTTGATTGTTCTAGATATATATGTTATCTATAACATAGTTTGAGATGAAAGCGAAATAAGTTTAATTTGCATGTAGTTTTGTGGTGGGAACTAGATCCCTAATTTTCAACATTTTTTAGCAACTAAAAATTATCTATATAATTTAGGAAAATATATCAATTCTTATTCCGAATAATTATTAAAAATTATAATCATAAAATTCTTCCATTTCTACACATTTCATTAGTTTACTTCATTCCCAAATTTAATATAATAATACAAATTTTATTTCATTGAAGGTGAACAATTATACTTTTGTTAGCCTTTTCCTTAACAAAAGGATGACACAGGTTTGTGCTTTTACCCATACCTAGCTGCTTAGAAGAGAAAATGAAAGTATGATATTAAAAAAAAAATTATTCAAATAAATATTAAATTAGTTTATATTGTATAGATAGAGAAATTACTAAAGCGAATAACTTCATATGGGAAACTAACTTCTAAACTAAAAAGCATATATTAAAATTTTTTTATTAATATAAAATGGATTCTCACCCAAATAAATATAAAAATCCAACTTTGACCCCTCATTACATTAATTCAAACAAAATTGAAACGTAGAAAGGTTTTTGAATGAAACCCTTATGGAGACTTTGACAATGCACCTTTACTAATTCACGTTTCTCACTCAAGTAAAATAAAAAAGTGATATTGCCATTAGGATTTAACTTTGTGGTTTTGAGTCAAACTCATTGAACCATGATTCATGAGTAGTGATTAAACATGAATTCATCTCTAATGAGAATAAATGGAACACTTAGCACTTATTGGATCTAGGTGATGCTCCCAAAGGTGAAGCATTGAGACTTCCCAAGAGGTCACCCATCCCAGTACTACTCTAGCTTGAGAAAACTTAAATATGGACTTTCCTCCATGGTTAAACAAATTATTCTTGTAACCCCATTTGTAAAGCCTTCACCAAGTCTTGTGCCTTATGAACCATTCATTTGAAAGCACCTTAACCTCATTAATTGATAAGTAGGAGATAATTTCCGTAGCAAGTCAAATTGTGATATTGCTAATAGGATTTAACTATGATATTTTGAGTGAAGCTCATTGATCCATGCTTCATGACTAGTTATTCAACATGAATCTATCTCTCAGGAGAATAAATGGAACCCTTATCACTCATTGAATCTACATGAATCTCACAGATGTGAAGTATCAAGACTTCTTGGGAGGTCACCTATCCCAGTACTACTCTTGCTTGACCGTGCTTAACTATGGAGTTTCCTCCATGGTTTAACCCACTCTCCTTGCAACCCCATTTTCAAAACCTTCACCAAGTGTTGTTCCTTATGAACCTTTCATTAGAGATCCACTTAAGTTTATCAATTGATAAGTAGGAGATGATTTCCACAACAAGTTAAATTTTGATATTGCTATCAGAATTTAACTATTTGATTTTTAGCCAAAGTCATTCAGACATGCTTCATGAGTAGCACTCATTGGATCTAGGTGATGCTCAAAGAGGTGAAGCACGAGGACTTCTTGAGAGGTCACCCATTCCAATACTACGGTAGGTTGAGCACACTTAAGTATGAAGTTTCCTCGATGGTTCAACCCACTATGCTTGCAACCTCATTTTAAAAACATTAACCAAGAACAATTCATTATAAATCCCCTTAAGATCATCAATTGATAAGGACATAATTTCCATAGTAAGTCAAATTGTGATATTCCTATTAGGATTTAACTATCTGATTTTGAGTCAAATTTATTGATCCCTGCTTCACGAGTAGAGATTTAACATGAATATATATATGGAACACTTAGAACTCATTGGATCTAGCTAATGCTCATAGAGGTGAAACACTGGGATTTCTTGGGAGGTCACCCATCCTAGTACTACTTCAGATTGAGCATGCTTAACTATGAAGTTTACTCAATGGTTAAACTAACTCTTCTTGAAACCCCATTTGAAAAACCTTCACTAAGTGTTGTACCTTATGATCCATTCATTAGGAATCATCTTAAGCTTATTAATTGATAAGTAGGAGATAATTTCAATAGCAAATCAAATTGTGATATTTCTATCAGGATTTAGCTGTGTGATTTTGTGTCAAACTCATTTGCCCATGCTTCATGAGTAGTGATTAAACATGAATCCCTTTCTCATTAGAATATATGGAATTGTTAGAACTCATTGGATCTAGGTCATTCTCGTAGAGTTGAAGCACTAGGACTTTCTAAGAGGTCACCCATCCTAGTATTACTCCATCTTGAGCATGGTTGACTAAGAAGTTACCTCCATAGTTAAACCCAATCTTCTTGCAACCTAATTTACAAAACCTTCACCAAGTGTTGTGACTTATGAACCATTCATTAGAAACCCCATTGAGTTCATCAAATGATAAGTAGGAGATAATTTCCACAACAAGTCAAATTGTGATATTGCTATCTAGATTTAACTTTGTGATTTTGAGTCAAATTGATTGACCTATGCTTCATTTGTAGTGATTAAACATGAATCAATCTCTCATGAGAATAAATGGAAAACTTAGTACTTGTTGGATCTAGGTGATGCTCACAAAGGTGAAGCATCAAGACTTTCTAATACGTTATCCATCCCAGTAGTAGTCCTACTAGAGCTTGCTTAACTATGGAGCTTTCTCAATGGTTAAAACCACTCTTCTTGCAACCCCATTTGAAGAACCTTCACTAAGTTTTTTTTCTTATAAACCATTCTTTAGAAATCCCCTTAAGCTCATCAATTGATAAGTATTCCAGATAATTTCCTGAACAAGCCAAATTGTGATATTGCTATCAGGATATAACTGTGTGATTTTGAGTCAAACTCATTGACCCATGCTTCATGAGTAGGATCCATCTCTCATGAGAATGAAAGGAGAACTTAGCACTCATTGGATCTAGGTGATTCTCATACAGGTGAAATTATCTCCTACTTATCATAATTCAAGAGACTGTGATCGATAAGGTACTAAGAGCTTTAGCTCCTATTTATGCTATCGGAGTCTATGTTAATGATCTAACCTTGGATAGTCTAGTTGGTAGAATTACTGCTTTTGAATTGTCAAATTTTGATAATTTTACTACCCCTACTATCAAATATTATTTTAAGTAACAATTGGTTTTACATAATTCTAAGAAGAAGAAAAGAAAGTATGAGAATGAGAGACAATATTCTAATGATGATCTTGAGGATCTTGAAATGTTAATGGCTAGAAGGTTGCCAAGAAGAAAAAGAAAATTTAAAGGTAAACTTGCTATAATATGTTTTTCATGCAATAAAGCTGGTCATATTGCTGCAAGATTTCTTGACATGGATGAAAAGGATGAAAGGAAAGACAACAAGTTCAAAGGAATAGGAGATGATAGAGGCAATGAAGGATAAAAAGACTACAAATGTAAAGATAAGAAATCTTACTGTATTACTGAAGAATAGACTAATAATGATTCTAATAGTCATTATGAAAAAGTTATTTATGTTTCGATGAAAGATGATTCTAATGAAGATAAGAAAACTACACTTATTTAATATCTTAGTAAAGGTTACATATGGATAATTAGTAATGGTTTCTCATATCACGTAGATGGTGATAAAAGCAAGTTTAAAACCTTATAATACTAGAAAGATAACAATGTTAGGTTTGGTAATGAAGCACCATGTCTTGTGAAAGGTAAATGATTAGTAACATTGATTGAGAAGATTATATTTCATAATACTTATGGGGTTGAAGGAACGAACTACAATTTGTTGATTATGGAATAATTGAATAATTTAGGCTATAGATTTGAATTTCAGCACAAGATGACCAAGATATACAATGGTTTTGAAGAACAAATTGGAAGCAGAGATCGAAAAAAGGCAACGTGTTCTATCTAGACCTATCTAATATGATTCATGCTTGTTTCCATAATGTGAAGATAGATAAGAGGCTATGTCATGTGAACTTTGACAATTTGGTAACTCTTAGTAAGATGAATAAAGTAAGAGGGTTAACCAAATTGAACAAACCTGATTATGTCTTGTTCAAAAAATGTGTTAGGATTAACCAAAGACAAGAAATAATAATTACTTGAAAATAAAATCAATATCATAAAATAATAAATTGAACAGAAGAGAACATAACACACAAATATTTAACATGGTTCACCCAATCTATTATTGATCTCAGATTGGTTTTGACAACTGAGTGTCAACACACTTAAGAAAATTTAGTTGCTATATGTGCTGAGCCAGAAATTCAACAAGTGTTGAGTCATTCAGATGCCATGTAGATAGAAAGTGCTAAGAAAGTTTCAAGCACCAAGTGACTAATAGATGTCGAGCAAGTTCAAGTGTCGAGAAAGACATAATTTAGTATGTGCTGAGTGTTGGCTTCTAATTTAACAATTTTTTAATAACCAAGTATACAGGGTAAGATTGCATCTATGGGCAACTATCTCCAATAATGGACACAATTTACTAATAACCTGGGCCAACTATAAGGCTTGACCCTTCTTCTACTTTAGGCTCTGCAAAACCTAGGCAAGCGAAGCTCTTAGGATCCAATTATGTGACCAGTGCAATAAGCATAATCAGAATCCATAATAACAGATAAAGCCCCTAATTCTTCTATACTTAACCAGTACTTCATAAGCATGAAACAACTAATGACATAACTCATGAAAATGGCAAGCTAAGTGCGGGCTAACATTGAATAACTTTCAACATGAAAGAGGAAACATTTGATTAATGATGTTGATTCAAAACAACCTCAAATATGCACCAGTATAAAAAGTGATCCCATAACTGATCAGTTCCTAATCCATTAGGAAATTCCATGAATTCAAAACATACATTCGATGACATTAGGACATATTTTGTATACCTAGACATCAGATCTATCTAATCAACTTATGATTTAGACATCAGTGTTCATTCAGATCTCATTGTCACAAAATATCCTTCTCAAGTAACCAGTAACCTTGTTAAACATATCAAGCATTTACTTGGCCCTTTGGTCCAACAAAAAAATACATCAAACATACAACCTAAAGGGGATGCAAATGGATCTTAGATCTTTGTTCCAAGACCACATAAGACTTATAGATTTCTAAGACATGAGATATGAACTAGAATAAAACTAGTGAAACTATTGTTCATATTTATTGATTTCCTTGAAACTATACATTCAGATACACAAAATTAAAACATGAAAACACCTAACATATCAGAACTTGCTATATTATCTACACTACTATTGTTCACATGAAATAATTATGTAGAAGAATGGTGTCTCAGTATTTGGAATCCATCAAAACTAGAACTAGAATATGGTCTCTCAGTAGTGAGCGGTTTTTTCTTCCTAGAAACTAGAACCCATTCAATGAGAAAGAAAGGGAATGATATAGGAAGAAGTATATTCTCATATCTAATTAGGAGATGACAAGTGTCCACTCAGAATTCCTTCCCAAGAAGATGAGAGAAACCTCTTTCTACCCTCTCTCTTCAACTGAATATTAAAATCCCATCACTTGGCCTCAGAGGTATAAAATATCTCAAAACATAATGATGAAAGGATGTAATTGAGTTTCATGTAAAAATGAACTCAGTGTAAAGAGTGAGAAATCAATTAACTAGCTTCCAAAAAATAAGAAAACCTTTTTGAGTCAATTTTCTTCACCATCAAGCTCCAAAAACCTCTTATATTTTCCTCCTAATCACTTCTGATTATCCATGATCAAATCTACTTGTTCTGCTACCAATGCTCCAAAAATCACAAACTAACCTATAGCTCAAACTAGTGAGCACCTGCACAAAAACCAACCTCAAATTTGGAAATTTCGTCTCGTTATGGTTTTGATGGTATATTGAAGTGCCCATTTTCGATAAAAATTGCCCCATATATGGCACTCTAAAGATCGGGTCTCCATTCATGGCTTCCATTTAAAATTGCAAAAATTTAATCCCTTCATATAGTTTGAACTATATTATAAATCAAATTTTATTTAAAATTTCTACTCTATGAAAGTCTAACAAGAATAAAATAAGTTTTTATTTGAAACCTTTGAATTTGCCTCACAATTCCATACGGGTCAAACTTGGTTTGATCGACTTGATGACACATGTCAAGACACGATTGGTTCAGCCTGTACAGCTGGGTGCCACATGTCACATTGAGATTGGCCAACGACCTCATCTTCCTACCACATGTCATTGCCTCATCAAAGTTCACTATGTTGCTATGATAATCCTCATGCATCTTCTGTTTGGCGACGTATCGATGACCACATGATCAGGACATGTGTCACAATCTCCTTCCATCTCCATTTTATGTGCCATGTCATCATAGTAGGGGCCCATCACTATTCGCCAAATTTTCATAGTTTTCCAAAAACTCACTATGTCGCTAGCCAAAAAATCTAGGTTTTTTCGGCTAGTGAGGTAGCGACTACCAAATTTTTGAGCTTTTCTAGTGACCTCACCTATCTACATTGTCACCACCTCAACGCCACATCACAGTCAACTTATTGCACCACATCATCATCACTATCTCACCATACTAACTATCATACATCTTTCCTTTAGTGAAATAGTGACTATCCTCGGTTGTCCACATGGAGCAATTTGAGCACATCTCAGGATTTGGCACCATGTCATCAAGGTTCCATCTTCATTTAAAATAAAGTTGTCATCATGCTAACATCATCTTTGACTGATCAACCACGGTCCTACTAAACAACTTGCGGCTTCAAAAGCTATGTTGCTTTGAGACATATTACATGTTGATCAATTGTATATTTAAACACTTCTAATCCCATTTTGTAGTGAATGTGGGATAAATATATCTCATGAGCTATTTCATCTCTGCATGTGACTTGCTCGTGTGTCTACTACCTGGACCTTCCAACACAGTGGAGCTCTCCTTTCTTACATTAGGCATCCTCTACTATGTCTTTAATTTCTACGAGCATTCTTCCTCTTAGTCAAGTGTGGAGACCTCTGTTCTATGGTGGGATGACTTTGCCCTTTGAAAAGAGAACTTCAGCGATTTATCCTTTTTGTTTGTTGTTTCTTAAATCATGACCCTACTTTATCTACTCCCTTTAAAATTTGAATGCATGGATGATGCCAGAGATGGCTATTGGTGTCCTCTTTAATTGATTATTTGGATGCTTGTGCACACCCTTGCTTGCATTGCTTTGTTTTACTTTGATGCTTCTTCATGCTCATAACTGGCATCTTTATGGATCTATATACTCTCTGATTGCTCTACCAACACTTGCATGAATTCCTCTTTATGAGTGTTCTTTCCATGCTATGGAAGCTTTCTTAAATTGCATTGGCATTTTCTTCTTTGGATTTGACTGTGCATGGAGGCCTTTTTCTTCATTCCCGTTGGATACATGGGGCTGCCCTGTTCCTTTCTTCATCTGTGGGTTTCCTTCGATGTGGCAAATTTGTCATGCTTTTGGCATGAGATGTTCTCTTGCTATAATACATTGCTTGACTCCCCTATTATTTGTCGCCTCCCCTACTTTTTTGTACCCTTCTAACATTTGCTCTTATTTCTCTCTAGAGTCAATTGTTAGCTACTTCTTCCTTGTTTCTGCATGGGCTCTCATTCTTGTTCCTTAATCTCCTTACTGCTTAACGTGGGGCTTGCTCCCTAATTGCATGTGGACTGCTCCCTTCTCGTTGCTATTTGTTTCTTTTATGCCACCTTAGATCTCCTTTTGAAGTATTAATGTCATCAGTTTCCTTATCGAGTTTTGCATTGACATCAAAAACAAATATAACTGAAATTGGAGTTATTGCCTCTTCTACAATTTTCTTTGTTGATTCCAATGCCCCAACAATGATTTTCATTTCATCATATGTAAGTTCTCCACCTTTTCCTACCTCATTTCCATGAAAATCCACTAATGTTTTCAACTCAGTCCTGTGAAAGATAGCAGTGCATCCTTCTCCCAACAAGAAATCCAAGAGCTTACTTATTGGCCATGCAACTAGAAAGCGGACCCAAACAAGTACACGAATGAAAGGTGCCATTGTAGCACCAAATGCTAAACCATAGTGAGAACAAATGGATTGAGGTATAATCTCTCCAAATAAGAGAATAATAGTCATAAATATTAAAACAAAAAGCCATCCAAGAAAATAGGAAGTTCGTCCATAGAAAAAGTGTTGCATATTAGAAGTGTACACATCAATAAATGTTGTTTTTTCACCATAGGCATAATTTTACATGGACCCCATCCTACATAGAGCATAGTATAGGGTAAGTTTAGTACACTAGAACTGACCATAGTAGTGACATTGTGGAATGTAGAGTACCACCATTTGGTACTTCATGGAGATGACGCTCCTTCATGATAACAAATATTGGTATTTCTGAAGATAATCTTTCAATCATTAAGATGTATAAAATACATAAAATGAAAAAAAACAATAAACAAAAGCCTGGGAAACACATTATGTTTCTCAGCTAAAACTAATAGAGGAAATATAACTTCCTTGTAATCAATTTCAATGTCTTGAAGTTCTATCCAATATTTCCTCCAATTCTATCAGTTTGAGACCATTCAGTCAGATCCCAAAGTGGGTCCGACTAAAATTTTTTTTGTTTCCAAACAACTACTAATTGTACCTGATCCATTCATCACCTAATATTGATCAAAATCAAATTCAACCACTTGATCAATATTTGAAACTCATTTTATCATTATTCTACAAATTGTCAATTTAATGCCAGCAAGTCCTTTGTCTGGCTTTAAAAAATTGACCTAAACACCTAACTGGGCTCTGAAATCAAATGTTGATTCTCTATTTTGTATACTTCCACCCTGTCAAATCTTATCTCATGAAAAATTCGAGGTCAAAAGATATTGACCATCAAAGTTGACCTCTCAGAACTGCCTGCAAGAAAACATGTCAGAAAACACTAAATTGCATATGGAATTGGCTTTGAAAACTGGGCAAACTAACACTTGGGGAGACAAAAACTGGGGCATCAGTTCTCTATCATGAGGAGAGTATGGACCTATAATTTGGGCTCATGACGAATAACTGGGTGCAAATGGAAAGTGATCAAAGTGGACTACTTGGATTTTATAGATTGAAACAATGGCAGAAAACCAATTTTTTGCAAATGGAATGGAGATGGAAAAGTGTGCAAATGGATTCATCATGACTTAAGAACTGACACACTTGGATAATTTTTAGAGTACAACATAGTAGTATAATCCATTCAATCTAGGCAATCAGAGATCTCAAGTTATAATGTCACAAATAGGGGTACCAAACAATTTGTAAATATTGACACCAGTAAAAAGATAGAAATTTTGTTTGGAATCGTGTTTTAAAACTAATCAAATGGATTTGTCATAAGTTGAAACTTGACACATAACAAGTCTCTAACATCTATAATGTAACACAATAAGAATTTCAACATTTGGGTCAACTGGTCAAAAGTTATAACTCATCAAATAGGGCTTATGAGAATTATGTGCAATGTGCATTAGCATGAAAATAGTAGACTACCAAGTTTGAGGGATTCAAAAACTAGTCAAATGGACTCAAAATGAATCAAAATCTGAAACATAGGTTCTTGGGTATGGACACTAGACACTCCCAAAGAAAAATGTTACAAAATATTATTGGGTGCAAGATATTCACTTGCAAACAAGGCCTCTTGTTGCTACTTGACACTGGGTAAAATGCAGATTTGAAATTTGCTCAAAATGAGACTTCATAGAATGGCTCAGAATGGTGATTTAACTCCATGCAACAAGTAGACACACTAAAAGGAAAGTTTTAGAAGCATTGAACACCTCTTTGGCCTCAAAAGTATGACCGGGTACATGTACATTTAAAAGCATTTATAGGGCTCAATTTTCTCAATATACTTTGTGACATTATAACATTATAACTTTGTGAGATTCTCATTGGAGGGTTTCTAGGTAATCATATCTGGTGTTAAGTGTGTATGTGGAAACATTTTCTTTACATGTTAGTTACATATGTTTATGCATGCAATGTTTTAAAGTTAAAAGTTTTATTGGTTAAATTTTCATACTTCTACTTCACCACCCCCCCGACCCCCCATCCCCCCCACCCCTACCCACCTTAGAAGTATACTTCCCAATTTTAAATCTCAACAACTGGTATTAGAGCTAAATTTTCATCAAGAAAAGCCTTACAGCTTGCAGAAAAGATCTTGAGATGGAAGTCTACAATTTGGGAAAGACCACTGAGAAGTTGGAGATTGAGATATGCCACTTACTGCAACAATTGGTTGAAGCTAAAAATGCTTTGAGGAGTTCGCTAAAGACACGGAAATAAATTTCCATAGCTAAGAATGACACCCAATAGAAGGAGATTGACACCACAAGGTTATTTATAGACGATAATTCATGTGAGTTTGATGCAGCAATTGCAGATCTTATGGACAAGAATAGAGCACAAGTTGAAGAGATCAAAAATATCAAATTGGAGCAAGAATCAAAAGCAATATTGTTATGTGAAGTGACTGAACAAAAGAAGAAAGCCACGAGGACAAGGTCATGATTGAAGAAGACAAAAGAATCTTGTCAAACAGATTGGAAGAAAAATCAGTAGACTTGTCTAGGATCTCAAACATGCAACTAGACACCCTAAGTCAACTGATGAATGCTCATCATGAGTTGAATGTTAAGGACATTGAGATAACTACATTGAAGTTGCAAAATGAGCAACTGTAGAATGACCTAAAAAGAGAGAAGGAATTTGCAGAAAGCTTCAACAAGCTAAATGAAGCCATCAAGTACTTTGAGAAATAACTGAAATCCCCTAGATCTAGTAAAGACACATCAAGCTTGGGGTACATGAGCACTAAAGAGGGAGAGTCATCCGAGACTACTGCAAAAAAAAATGCAAAAGGTAATAACTCCAAACCCACTTGTCATTTTTGTGGTAAGAAAGGACATATAGCTAATGTTTGTAGGAACAAGAATGGTATTCAGAATGACAAACCAAAGAATATGATCCATTGTTACAAGTGCAACAAACAATGCCATCAGGTTCATGAATGCAAAACCAGAACCATGCATCGACCAAGATTTGAAGGATGCTACTACAATTGTCAGAAGTTTGGATAAAAAGCCTTTTAATGTAGATCCAAGACCACATGGTCATCAAACAAGCAAAGAAATGATGAATATTCCTATAATTAGGACTACAATACAAGACATAGCTATCACTTCTATCAAGAGTATGGAACATCCCTGTAAATTGCATAAGAACACATTTCAGTGGAATCTACAATAGATGGTTAAGCCAAACTACATGCTTTAGTTGTTTGAAGACTTGTCATATCAACAAGCACTGCCCAACAAGGTCAAAGGCACCTAACTTAGAGTCAAATAAGGGAAAAGGTAAGATAGTTGTTGAGCACATTAGAGGAAAGATGAATAAGATAGGAAGAAGAAAGTGGATGCAACACATCAAATGAAGGGATCACTACACCTAAAGGGTCAAGTGGTCATACTTCATCAAACTAAGAAAAAGAAGGTATGTGGGACTTATAATTAAATGCTTTATCATACATCAGTTCCTAGAATAAGTTAGTACTAAAAAGGATAGATCAACATGAATAAGGATGCAAGGTTAAATCCTCAAAGTTTTCACATTGTTGCTGAGTAAGGAAAGTTTCTTTCGGATGCCAAGTAAAGTCCTAGTATATGTCGAGTTGTCCACCAAAGTAAGTTGGAGTCAATTTTGTAGTGGTTGTTGAGTAAAAGGAAATTATTATTGAAGCCGAGTAAGGGAAACTCTAGTGGATGCCAAGTGTTGGAAAATCAATGGAATTTGAGTAAAGAAAAATTGCAGGAGGAGCCAAGTGGACAACCATATATGGAATAAGCATTAAATGTTATGTAATGAAGGGTATAAGGTTGAGTTTTTGACCATTTTTCATCACTGTGAACATAGAGCTAAGAGAAAGAAGAGAAAAGGAGGGATTTTAGGCAAGGACAAAGAATTCAAGTAGATTCCAACAATGATTTAAAGTGATATCATCAATTCAAGGTATTTAGACATGTGCTGAGCTACGCAGTTATGTAATTTTACATCTTGAAGCTCTAGTTTTCAAAAATGGTATCTAGCTCTAGGAATCCCAAGGACAAGGAATCGTTTGAGGTTTAGTTGATCAGTAGTGAAGTTAAACAACCATATTTTAGACAAATTACTAAAGTGGCTTTCAAAAATGACCCTGCTGGCACTTTATCTTTTATTCCACCTAAGGTTGTTATGGTGCAAGATGTTAGAAAGTGTTATAATTGTAAAGTTGGAGCAATTGGTGACATGGAGATTCGCGAAGCCTATGATAAACTTTTTGAGAATGGGGTATTAAAGGAGAAATTTTAGATTGTTTAAAGGAAGAGCTTAAACTGTGCCTTAGATTTCTCTACAGTCTTCAAGACTGAATGGATAAGAATAGTTTTGAGCTAAATTAACGATGGATGCCTATGGTTGGAAGGTTGACCTATCAGGTTGTTAAAGAGAATCATACATAGGGTGATAGATTACCCAACCCTAGAATGGCCAAATACCCTAAGGAGTGATTCAAAAGAAGCCATAGAGAAGAACACTCGGGCAAAGTGGAATAAAGGAGGCATGACTATTGACACAATTAGAGATCCACTTGTATAATTTGTTGTTAGTGTCATATACCATAAATTCTACTAGTTGAGCCAAATAAATAGTGTACCATGCATTGTATTTGATGTGGGATACAAACTTGTCAAGAAGGATCATACATATGATCTAGCAGAACTGCAACTACAATAGATTATGGAGAATTTGGGAGCAATAAGGAGATCCAAGAGTGCTCAGTGTAAATTTGGATCAATTTTGACATGCATATTTTTCTATGTATAGAATGAATTTCCCTCTTTTGGTAAGATAAGGTGGAAGACATATAGGTCTATATTAGTGCAAGTAAATGAGTATATAGATTAGATGGGAGCCAATTTTGAAACCTTAATGATAAGTTATTTTGAAGACTTTAAAATGTCTATGAAGCAAAGGCTCAGAATACTAATTTCTCTTGTAGAGAAACACATCAATGATATTTGTTTCTTAATTGATATTGACTACACTTATATCCAAGTAGCAATACCAAGGGTGAGATGGCTAAGGTCACTTGGATATGAGATAAACATAGATGAGGCCTTAGTAGAAATCACAACATTGGTTGCAGAGGACATCGATGAAAGTGCAAAACCTTTTGGCATTCTTGATGTTGTAAAGTCTAAAGTAGAGATAGAGTTGAAAACTACTTCCACCCTAAAGGAAAAGGATAAATTGGTCAAAAAGCATAAGGCTAAATTTGGAGACAGGACAGCAGGAGATGAAGAAGAAGATGAAGAAGAAGAATAGGGCCAAGAGCCACTTGCGTTGACATGAGGCATGGTAGAAGATGCTAAAGAGGAAGAAGGTGTCGAGGATGAAGAGCAAGCCAAGGAAGCACCTACCAAGCCATAGCCAAAGAAGAGAAAAGATCAGAAAGAACCTATAGCATAGCCCAAGGGTAAGAAAATTGCCTAGCCAAGTATAGCTAAGCGTACTATAAGGGCAAGTACAAGGGCCATAACTAAGGAGGCTAAGGAGCAAGAGAAGAAGAAGACTATTGAGCATCAAGGTCCAGTAAAGAAGAAGCTGAGAAGAAAATATGTTTCTTAGCCTAACTCAGATGAAGAAAGAAAAGAGTCAAAAGACACAAGCCAATTTATAGTGGTAAGTCACACCACCAAGTCTGATTTAGAAAATATATGTGATAATATTAGAGATAATGCAAACTTAACTAGCTTAAAGAGAAATGATAATAATAAGTTGAGTAGAGAAAGACAAAACACGGTTGAAGAATTAATCTACACCATGATGGCCAAGTTCAAGAACACCCCACTTGAACTCAAAAATTCATTACCCAAAGAGTTATATGCTATTGTTGAAAATAAATGGCATTATTCCCTTAATATGGAAAAAGAAATAAGAAAGTCAACATTGGCTCGAGTAATGCCTAAGCTCACAAAAGGGAAAATAACCAAGGCCAATAAGAAGCATGGGAGAGAATTTGCACCCAAATATAGAGCCTTTAGCATTCTCTAGAATAAAGTTGAAGATTTTGTTAAGAAGTCCACTCAAATGTGGAAATTATTATATGGCCTAACAACTATAAAAGAAGGAAAGGAAGATCCCTTTGAAGGGACGAACAATGGAGAAGAGGTTGACAATGATAATGAAGGAGAAGGTGAAAAAGAAAGGTAGATGATACAGTGGAGAAGGAAACTCAAAAAGATGATATGGCAACTGTTGAAGAGTAGTAAATAGAACAGAGTGTGCAAGACACACAATTTCCACCTCCAAGTCCTCCACATGACACTTCTACACCTACAAAATCAATAAAAGTAAAGGATGTTCTTGACAACTTTGTTCAGAATGTCAATCCATTGACTACAGAGGATATCAAGAAGATCCTTGACCAATCAACTCTACAAGCTCAATTATGTAGTAATCCAGTGTTGGTTAGTGTAGATGAGTTACAAAAAGTAGTAGCTAACTTGACTAGGGATACTATGGCAATACAAGAAACATCTTTTGTAATCCCTATAGCTACAAGTGGAAAACCTAAAGAGCAAGTTGCACAAGATATATCAGCTAAGGTTGACTCCACAGATAAAATCACTACAATTGCCAAGGAGCCGATAAAGGATCACATAGGATAGATGGAGACTTCTATTCCTATTGCACTAGTACAAGGTGCATCACCATAGATAATAGTAATTGATCAAGGAAGATCAGAGGAGGAGGAGAAGACCCCAAAAGAAAAGGAGCAGCAAGAAGTAATTCAAATTTTGGTTAATCTACAAACCACTAAGACTCCAACAAAAATGCCTCAAAAGATGAGCACTGAAGCAATACCACTTCAAATTTCAGCACTAGACTTGAGCTCTACAAAGGTTGCAAGGGTACTTCACTATGGAGACCCTACACTAGATGAAGAAATAGTCATTCCAAAGTATGATTATGCAACCATGAACATTGATAAGATAAATGAAGTGCAAGAGGCACTAGAGAGGAAGAAGAAGTAGGAGATACTCAAGAATGAGTATAAATGGAGTCAAGCATTAATTGAAATGAAAGACATCTTTTTAGATGCATTTATCTTATAGGCACCTGATGAAACAAAGCCCATTATGGAGCAACTTTCATAAATAGTGGACCAAGTGCAAAGTGAAGACCATGATACTAATGCAAAATTGATGGAATGGTTATAAAACAATTTTCAAACAAAGGTGAATGAAAGAATATCCAGTGAGATAGGACTATCACAGGCTGAGCTGGCTAAGAAAATTGAAAAGGTGAAGATAGTACTTGAGAACATTTTTTCATTGTACATAAATTTGTGTGATCCATCAATCTTCACACAAGAAACTAGTTAGCAAATAATGAGCTTGGAAAGGAACTTAAAGATATCAAGCATGAAACTGCCTAAAGATCTAGCTCAAAGTGAGAAGCATTTTAACACAAAATTTCACACACAAAAGGAACTAGTTGTATTAACAACAAAAGATGCTAACAAAAGAACCAAATAAGTTTAGATTCAATCTTCCCTAACCTCTCACATGGAGATTTTATAGAAAGAACTAGCCTACGCAGAACATGTGATAAAGAAAGATCCAAATCTTTGTACATTAGATGGCTTAGTTCACCTTGTAGTAGAGATAACTAGACAAATCAAATCCCTAAAAGTTGCAATAAAAAACTTGGATGCTTCTCTAAGAATCCTAATGGAAGTGAACAAAACCTTCTTGGCAAAATATTCAGTCAATGTATAGATCCTTTGACATAAGTATCAAAAGGGGGGAGAAATTAAAAGCAAAGGGGTAGAAATTGAAAGGCTAGAAGGATAATTAATTTGCAAGGGAGACATGTGAAAGGGGGAGCCAAAATGAAAGGGGGAGGGATAAAATAAATAGAGAAAACAAAGGAGAAGAGAAAAATAGGAAACATGACATAATAGGATACATCAAATAAAGAGTATTAGAATTCAAAATAAAGATAAAGAGAATTGGAAGAGGCAAATCAATCTACTCAGAGAGATTTTGGATAAAAGGATATGGCACATCAACTCAGGGGGGGACACAAAATTTAAGGCTATATAGTCCTTCACAAAAATTTTGAACAATTTTGATGTTTTTTATATATGCCAAACATAATGCATATTATACTCAAGGAGACTAGTTTCATCATGTATAGTTAAGTGGTTTTGACACTCATGTCAAAGGGGTGATTATTGATCTCATACTTGTTTTGACAATTGAGTGTCAACATACTTAAGAAATTTTCTAAGTTGAGGCCAAGTATAGTATAGATATTGAGTTGCTATATGTGTCAAGCCAGAAATTCAACAAGTGCTGAGTCATTCAGATGCTGAGTAGAAAAACATTTCCAAGCAAGTTTCAAGTGCCAAGTGACTAATAGATGTCATGCAATTTCAAGTGCTAAGCAAGATAGAATTTAGTATGTGCCAAGCATTAGTAATTAGTAAGTGTCAAGTAACACAAAATAAACATATGAGTCTGTGCCTTCACAAACTAAGATGTAAACCATTTTTGGGCCTACATATGGACAAATCTCAAAGGATTAAAGATAAGATTGAATCTATTTGGATTTTTTGTGGAATCAACATGCAACCAATTAGAAAAATGGAGAGATTTGAGGAAAAAAGTTGGATGAGCCTCAATCATAGATTGATACCTAACCCTAAGTCACAAAATCCTTTTAAGGAGGTTGAAGCCCCATAATTTATAGAGTGAATATAATCTATGAAAGAGAGAGAATGCATGTGAGAAGGTGATGATAGTAGTGAAAGGGGTGAATTGATCATGTTGAAGGTGACTTAGAGGGACATAACTATACATCAGTACGAAGAATAGAGTATCAGTACTATAAATAGCTTCATACCAGATCAGTGAGGATCAAATTGGATAGAACAAGGATCTGAAATTAGCAATAGTAGATTGCAAGTAATCAGGTCAAACACTCTACTATACTTTCCAACAATTGTATTAGTAGAATAAAATCCTATGGAGATAGGTTGGTTTAATAGCCATTGTATAAATCCTTTAATAGGGTGACATTCCAAGTGAATGTTTTGTAAATCCTTTAGCCAGGTACACTTTTGATAGAGTGTTAAGATCCTTTAACATTGTAGGATCTAACAATCGGTGTAAGCCTTTAATAGGGAAGATCATGGGAATGGTCAAAATATGTAATCTTAATAGGTGAACTTTATTGCTATAGTAGTGAAGAGTTGTGGGTGTCATCCCCACCTTAGTTTTACCTTCTGATTGGAGGATTTCTAGGTAATCATATATGGTGTTAAGTGTGTATGTGGATGCATTTTATTTACATGTTATTTACATATGTTTATGCTTGCAATGTTTTAAAGTTAAAAGTTTTATTGGTTAAAGTTTCATACTTCTGATTCACACCCCTCCCCCACCCCTACTTCTAAATCCCAACATCTATGGGCTATGTCCACCAAACAATGAATCCAATGTTATTATTATCTGTGATTATAACATTCTTACACTCTATAATCCCTTATAGATCAATGTTGCTACAAGATAAAATTATCTCATCACACATTATGAAATCCATGACTCTAAGTTATCTTATACAGGTATTTGCCACATTAAGGTTAAAATTAGTCACAACATGTCAACCCAAAAATATTAATAAAATAGCCCTGATGAGTCAACACAAACTATCAATCTCCGAGTTGGAGATTGATCCTGTATCAATGTAGCTACTCCATGAGGTTCCCACTAAATTAAACCACCCTGGACTCAATTGTACCTTTATTATGTTTAGTTGAGAATACCAACTGAAGTTAATAAAGAGTTTAGGTTCTCCCTCATCATGACCTTCATAACCATATCTATTGAATTTCCATCTATATGTATCTTGTCTAGCTTTAACCATCCATCATCCAAAACTAACTGAATCAAATGGTATTGCAACTCTATGTGTTTTGTCTTTGACTGCAAAGAAGAATTATTTGCAAGATGAATTGCACTCTGGCTATCTATAAATAAATAATCATCCCTTAGTGGGTGTCCTAATTCTTCCAAGAATAATTGAAGCCATATCATCTCCTTGGATGCCTTTGTAGTAGCAACCTATTGTACCTCTATAGTGGATAAAGCATTCACCTTCTATAATTGAGAAACCCAACTCAGTGTTGCCCCACCAAAAATAGATACATAATAGTAGCACTCTGCCTAATTCCAATATCCCCTACCAAATCTAAGTCAACATAGTCTTATAAGTTAGTATTAGAGCCCCCAAAATGTAAACACTTACTGGATGTTCCTCTCAAATATTTGAGAATCCATTTGAAAGCATTCTAATATTGAATTCAAAGATGACTTATATACCTGCTAATGACTCTCACTGCATGTGCAATATCTGGCCTTGTACATAATATAGAATACATGAAGCTTTCTACAATTGAAGCATAAGATACCTTAGACATCTTATCATCCTCTTCTTGTATCTTTTGAGACATCTCCTTAGTTAACTTCAAAAGACCAAGTAAAGGTGTGCTAATAATGTTAGCATTCACCATAGAGAAATGTTGCAACACATTCTCAATATAATCAGCCTAAAATAATGTCAATGATTTTCTTCCAAGCCCTAACTATTTTTGTACCAAGGACGATTTGAATTAGGAATTTATATTACAATACTTGGTGTAGAACCTGTAGTAGTGTGACTAAATTGAAAGCAATTAAAATGCAAAAATAGATGTTTCTACAAGCCAAAAAGTCATCCACTCATTTAAAAAAATAGAGTTTATACAAGTTTGATGGATGCTAAGGGTCACCATTATCCACTGGATATGAAAATGAAAAGTTAAAAATCTAATTGATTACAAAATAAACTCAAGCAACTATAAAAACTACAAAAATCTACATTAAAATTTACATCTACTTGTAGAAGTCGCAACTTTCTACTTGTAGCTCAAAATCACAAACCATCATAATTTCTTGAAAGATCTTCTAGATTTCTACATTTATTGTTTTCTCCTACTGAAGCCCAAAAATTCCTTGGAGGCCTTTGAAAATGAAAAATACTAGAACATAGAAAATATTGAAAAAATGGACTTCAATATTTTCCCATTGTTTCTTGTGCGAACATTGTCTACATCATCCTGAACCGTGTTTTGATCATTCCTTCCACCTTGATAGGAAATGGGATCCATTTCCTCCACACTTTTCATCAAATGTGGAAAATAATGCTTGATTTGTTCACGTATAAGACATTTTCCTTGTTGAACAAATTGTTCTACTTTTACCACATGGTACAAATAGATTTTCTGGTTCTTCAAAGTCTTCATGACAACTTCCACAATTTGATCACTTTCAAGTGGATTGATACCTTCTACATTAACTATGTATGAATTATTTTTTCGACAACATCTACAATATCTTGTGAAGGAGGGAAATATGGCTTCCATAGTTCTAGATTGAAGATTGGATGAACACCCAAAAATTGAGGCAAGTTGAGTTCAAATGCATTTTCACCAACTTTCTTTTATAATCTTATAGGGACCATAGCAAAGAGGAAAAAAATTCCTATGAGGGCCTTGTAAGCATTCCTTCTGGAAATATAACCATACCTTATCACCAACCTAAAAATTATGAGTAGTTCGATGCTTACAATGGCTCCTTTTATACTTCTTGGTGGTTTTCTCTAAAATTTCATGAACTTGTTTCTACAAATGATGAATTCTATCAATGAACTTTATTTCTTTGTCCTTCTCCTTATCCAAGCATAGTACAAGTTTAGGTTTCATAATAGGAATATAAATATTTACTACTGCTAAGGGCTAATATCTGAGACAAACTAAAAAAGGGATATTGCTAGTTGAACTATGAATTGTCCTATTTTAGCTATGTTGTACATAGGGAAGGATCTCATCCCATGTACGAGGATGTTTGGAGTGATACATACACAAGATTTGAATAATCATTTGATTAACAACCTCTGTTTGACCATTTGTTCAAGGGTGGAAAGCATTAGACTTTGTTAGTTTTGTGTCCATCATTGCCCACAATGAAGACCAAAATTTACTAAGAAACAAACTACCCTATTTTAAATAATTCTTTTTGGTAGCCCAAAATGAACTCAAACATGCTTAAACAAAGTTTTTTAGTTTATTTTGTAGAGATTACCTTTCTACAAGCCACCAATATTGCCATTTTTGAAAATCTATCGACTACAACATATACACAATCATGTACATGTTAGGAAAACTAGACATAAAATCCATTGAAATTGAATGCCAAGTTTTATTTGGGATAGGAAGTGTTAAATATAAACCTAACTTATGATTTGTAGGCTTTACAATGGCACATGTTGTATGTGCTTGAATGTATTTCATCACATCTTTTTTCATTTTTGGCCAATAAAAATATCTTTGTAGTATAGAAATAGTCTTACCTATTCCAAAATGACTAGCAATCTTACTATAGTAGGCTTCCCATATTAACTTCTTATATTCTTCCTTAGGAACACAGATTTGGCCAAAGTGATAGAGCATTCCATCTTGCAAGTAAAAATCATTCACATGTTTACCTTCCATTAGTTGAGTATAAACATCGGAAAATTCATTATCATGTCCATACAAGTGGGCCAAATTTTTGGTTTTGTGATAACATAATTCTAATATCATACTGTTTCCTATAATTGGAGGCCTACTTAGATAATTTTCTACCTTATTGGTGCTTCCTTTCTTATGAAAAATGTTGAGATAAAATTTTTGAAGATAAATTAGCCATCTTTGATGCCTATCATTCTATAATTTACATTTTGTTTGCAAAAATTGAACCAGCTTGTGATCTGTGTGGATGATAGTATCCTTTCCCAATATACAATATTTCTATTGCTTGCAAGCTTGAAAAATAGCATATAATTCTTTGTCATAGGTGGGATATCTATGCACTATATTAGAAAATTTATCATTATGGTAGGCAACTAGATGTCCGTGGTCATGAGGACTACTCCCAAGGTATACTTTGATGCATCAGTTTGTATTTCAAAAGAATATTGTAAATTAGGAAGAGATAGAAATGGTGTAGAACATAACCTTTGTTTTAATTCCTCAAAAGCTTGTTGTTTAGGACCTTTCCACTTGAATTTAACTTTCATACATCCTCATAATGAATGATGAAAAGGCCAAGACAAATGTGAAAATCCAAACATAAATCTATGATAAAAGTTAGCTTACCCCAAGAAACTACACAAATTTGTGAGATGTAGGCCAATCTTTAATTACCTAGATCTTTTCAGGATTAATATCCTGGACACCCTCACTATCAAGAGCATATCTCAAGTACTTAATAGTTTACATACCAAGGTAACATTTTTCTTTATTTACATAGAGTCCATGGTCTTGTAATGTAGAATGTATTTGTTATACATGTTGTAGATCTTCTTCCCAATTTTAACTAAAAATTAGAATATCATCTAGATATACAAGTACAAATGAGTTAGTGAATGACATAAGAACATAATTTATCATCCTCATAAATGTGGTTGGGGTATTTGTGAGACCAAAAGAAATCACCAACAATTCAAATAGTCCCTCTTTAGATTTAAAAGTAGTCTTCCATACATTTGTTGGATTAATTGGTACATGATGGTACCCAAATTTCAAGCCAATTTTAGTGAAGAATTTTTCACCTCTAAGATGGTCTAAGAGATTATTTATTTGAGAAATTGGGTATCTATTTTTGAGAATGATCTTATTCAATTCTCTGTACTCAATACAAAGCCTCCATGTACCATCTCTTTTCTTTGCAAAAACAATTGGGATACCACAAGGAGATGCACTTGGGTGAATATGTCCATTTTAAATTAGTTCTTGTATCTGCCTTTTGATCTCATCATTTTTTAGAACTAATCTCCTATATACTAGCTCATTAGGCAATGGGGTCCCTGGTATCAAATCAATAGAATGTCTAACTTGGCAATGTCAGGGTACCTCTATTGGTAACTCAAACACATTCTGATATTTTGTTAAAATCTAATCCATTGATCTTAGTTTTTTTTTGTGATGAACACCATGGAATGTGAATTATGCACATTTTTCTTTTGTTCCTCTAGATAGATCATTAATAACACAAATTTACCCATTTGGGCTATTAACCTTCTTCTCTATTTTGCACTAATCAAAGATGTAGAGTGTTTAGGACTTACCTTTGGAATATCATACTTTTTTCCACCTAATTTGATTGTCATGATTCATGGCCTTGACTCATACACTCCATGACATTGATACATGTATGGCTACCCTAACAGAATATCACACACATCTAGAGGAGCTACATCACAGATCACATTGTCTTTGAATGGTTTTATGGAATATGAAAGACAAAATTTCTTTTTTACTTGGATGTCTCACCCTTGGCTCATTCACCCTATAAAATATGGTTGTGGGTGTGATGCTGTCTTTAGATTCAATCTCTTTATAGTCTCGAAAGATATTAAACTCTTTTGACTACCACTATCAACAATAAAATGTAATGTTTCCCCTCATACTCACATTTTTGAATGAATAATCTCTCTTCATCATGATGAGAAAATAAATTTATAGTGGCCATAGTGGAATATGGTCCACCCTCGATGATTTGTGATTCCTCTTGTTTTCCAAATTCTATCATCTTGATTTCAATAGCTTCATGGTTTTCCATCTTAAATTCTTTGTAGTTCTACAATCTTTAGTGTAGTTTTTCCTCCTACTCACATTTGTGAATGAATAATCTCTCTTCATCATGATGAGCAAATACCTTTGTAGTGGCCATAGTGGAATAAGGGCCACCCTCAATGATTTGTGATCCCTGTTGTTTTCCAAATTCTATCATCTTAATTTCAATAGCTTCATGGATTCCCATCTTAAATTCTTTGTAGTTCTACAATCTTGATTTTTATGGACTTCACACCACATACCTAATTCTTACCCTATTTTATTTACACCCCGTGTCTTTTTTTATGAATTTGGAGATGGTTCCTTAGTTATTTATTTTCCCATTGGTTTATTATCTTCACCTTTCCATTTGTTGTTCATTGGATTTTGCCTCGTCCATTTTTGTTTGAACTTCTCTTAAATTTTTTATGCATATTTGAAAGCACTGGACAATGTTTCTATATTTAAAAAATCCATTTGAGTCTGAATGTATCTATGAAGATTGCTCTTATACTTTAGAACTTGATGTTTTTTTGAGTCTTTGATGCCAAGCTTTACAAAGAAAGCATGAAAAATGTTGTTGTAGTCCTGAACTAAATGGTCTTTCTTCTATTGGAGTAATTGATATTGCATATATTTTTATTCATAGGAATGTTTAGGGTAATATTCTTGTTTTATATGCTATACAAATTCTTCCCATGTGTTATTTCCATCAAATAACATAGAGAACTTATGTTCATCCCAAGATTCTTGGGTTTCTTCTATTATAAGTGTACCTCCCATGCCAACTTTACATGATTCTTGGTTTTGACGAGTGCAGAAGTTATCTTTTCAATATCTAAGAAATTATTAACAAAAAAAGTACCTCTCTAGTCTAGACAACAATTCATCAACAAAAATTGCATCAAATTTTCCTTGGAAAGTTTGAATGTCAAAATTGACCTACCCCTTGAATGGGGTTTTCCTACCAAATTTTTAATTTCTTGGATAAGCATGTAACTCTCATTTTTCAAGCATCCATAAAAATTATTGCATCATTTCTTCACGTTGTTTATTTAATGCATCTTGTACTAGTATTTTGAAGGATTCATCCATCCCTTCTTATGATTGTTTTTCCATCTGGGACTGTGTGAATATCAAAGGAGGATAATCTAAGAGATCTCTTGTGGTCAATCCCACACCTTGATAAGTTGACCATGTATGATGGTACATACATGAATGAACAAGAGAACAAGCTTAGGAATTCATATTGCAATACCTAGTGTAGAATGTATGGTATTGTGACTAAATTGAAAGCAATTATAATGCAATAGTATATATTTATGCATGCCAAAAAAGTTATCCATTCATTTCTAAAAGAAAAGAGTCTATACAAGTTTGATGGATCTCAAAGGTCACCATTATGCTTTGGACATGAAAATGAAAATTCTACAAGATAATTAACTACAAAAATCTATATTTAAATTTATGTCTACTTGTAGAGGTCATAACTTTGTACTCATAGCTCAAAATCACGAACCATCAAAATTTCTAGAAAGATCTTTTAAAGTTATACATTTATTAATTGATCTCTTAAGAATAGCACTACTTGCTAAAGCCCAGAAAAGCCCTAGAGGTCTCCAAAAATGAAAAATAATAGAACATAGAAAATACCAAAAAAATAGATTCAAATATTTTCCCATTTTTGCTTGTGCCAAAATCCTATTCATCTTCCTAGAATGTGTTTTGATGAAAGGATTTATTTTGTTGTCCCCTAATCATTCAGATAAAATGAATGTGCTAATTGTTATTTTAACCCCTTAATGTGATCCATGTTAGACTAAGATACAAGCATATCATTGATATATAAACATAAAATAATGTATCTTTCATCATCCAACATCTTAAAATAAACACAATTATCCAAATGACACCTACTATATCCATGCTCATGCCTAAAACTATCAAATTTTAGATACCATTTATGAGGTGCTTGCTTTGAACAATCAATATCAACTTTTCTATAATCTGCACACTAAGTTCTCAATACCTTTGAACTCAAATCCCTATGGTTGTCTCATATATATGTCTTCATCCAAATCACCATGAAGAAAGAATTTTTTAACATCAACCTTCTCCAAATACAAATCTTTAGTAGCCAGAATACTTTAAAAAATGTGAATAGAAGTCATTTTTACAATAGGAGAGAATATGTTATCAAACTTAATACCCTCTTTCTCTGGAATTCCTTTTACAACTAACCTGGCATCAAATATTTTCTTACCTCCATCCTCTTCTTTCAAATTATAAACCCATTTATTTTGTTTAGCCCTTTTACTTGGAGGAAACATATATAAATCCTAAGTTATTTTTTTCAAAAAGGAGTTTATTTCTTTTGTCATTGCAGACTCATAGTAAATCTTAGTATCCACCTACATAACTTCATCATAAAATTCAGCTCACCAACATTAGTTAGTAAAATAGAGTACAAAGAGGGAGAAAATCTTTCTAGGATTGTCTAACATGCATAGGGGTGTCTAGTATATGCTATTATAGTTTTTTTAGAGAATGAGGGACTACGAGAACATCTTACTTTTGAGTATCATCCAACACTACATAATCATTTTATTTCTTCTCATGTGGCTGGAACAGATCTTTATACAATACTTTCTCATTGAGTACAACATCCCTTCTTCTTACAATTTTATGATTTTGAAAATCCCAAAGTCCATACCCAAATTCATCAATGTCATATCCAACAAAAACATACTTTTTTTTTACTCAGCTTCATGTTTGCTTCTATTTTAAGAATATATATGTGCAAATTCTTCACAATTGAAGGCTTTGAGAAAATAATAACTCACCTTCTTAGTAGCCCATGATTCCCCTAGAATACCACAACCAAAAGGAGGACAAGAACCTTTACTAATAAAATATATAAAAGTATTGATAGCCTCCTCCCATATGTGTAAGGGTAGCTTAGCATGAAACGTAACGCTTTTCACATGTTCCATTATAGTCCCATTCATGCATTCAACAACTAAATTTTCCTATGGAGTCCTTGGAACATTTTTAATTCTACTAATGTAGTACAAGGTAGGAGAATCCCCAAAGGAGATTTCCAAACCCCCAACAAATAACCACATAGTAGATACACAACAACGAGCAATAATAATGCAAGATCTGATACGAAATCACAACTCTTTATTCTTATAATAACTCATTACATGCAATATGACCAGTTGTAAGGCCTTCTAGGTTAGGGCCAAATACACATAGCAATTACAATACTAGTTCTGCAAGATACCACAAGATCTAACTTACAATCTCAATCCTAGCTAGTCAAGATCCACAACCAGATAAGAACACTAAGAAGAATCAAAATTTGTACCCTAAGGTCCACCAAGTAATCCTCTAGTTCTCAAACTACAACCACTAGCTTTTCAAAGTTAACATCTACCCTTCATCCTTATCCCCAAGTTGGATGATCATAATGCCTAAAGATTCTACAAGACTCCCTACTTATACCCAACCAAGCGATACGTTAGGCTAGTTCATTAAAAATAAAAATAAATCCCTTACATTAAATAGAGGTTGAGCCACAAGTTGACTACAACACAAATTAAATGCCCATACATAAATTAAATTCCAAAATTCATCTCATATAGAACTTGAAACCAATAGGAACCAAGACCAAGTGGAGTGCCTGAGAAAACCATGCCGAGCATCAACAAATTTCCAAGCATTGTCAAGCTCCTAGAGCATGCCAAGCTCCCAAACCATGCTAAGCTCCAAGCCCATGCCAAGCCCCAATAGTAGACCAAGCTCCATAGTGTTTTTTGAACACTAGTATCTACGAAAATCTACAACTTTGTGCCAAAATCCTTCCAAACATGCAACATTGTAAGCAAGCCCAAGATACTCCTGCATCAAACATGCCAGGTTCAAAAAGATGTTCTCAGTCTCTGAAATTACATGTTCTAGGATTCATCACACAAATCCCAAATAGGTTCCTCACATACATGTCCTCCAAGTCTTCAACTTGTATAGTCTTTCCCTTGTTCTTCTTCTACTTCTTCACATCCATCCTAGGTACTCTATAAGTATTTTCTCCATGTTGATCTCTAACCTTCTCAAAATATATCAAATTAACTTGGTTGCTAATACTTATGTTCCTGCCTCCAAGCTCTTCATTCTACAAAGGAATTAGGGAGTACTTCCTACTAGCTTTCTTAATAGTAAAAACATTCTTTACATAATCATGCAAAACCTTGCAATCATACTACCAAGGTCCAGCAAGCAACACATGATAGCTAGTCATGACTATAATATCACACAACACTTGATCCTTATACTGCCAAATCTAGAAATCAACAAGGCATTTCACCCTCATTTCCAAAGCATGTTCACCTTTCAACTAGCCAATCCTATAAGGATAAGGATGTCACACTCTCTTCAATCCAAGTATCTAAACCATCTCCCCAAAAACATGATTATTAGTACTTCCACCATCCACAATTGCCTAGTAGAATTTATCACCTAACTTACAACAATTCCTAAATAAACTAGTCCTTTGATAGAAATCTTGTGTTCTTTGACTAACCAGTACTTGCCAAGCTAGTTTACTCTCTCCTATCTTAGGATAACTATCTTGGACTATAACCTCATTCACAACAACTTTCCTACCATGCAAACTTTCAAAAGATTTATGCCCTTCTTGACCACATCAAAAAATATTACCTCTTAGCACACCTATGCCTTCCCTCCTTTTTTGATCAACAAGTTTTGGTTCACCTTCTACACTTAGTTTACCTTGTGCCAAGCTATCCTACTTCTCTTTCCCTCTAACAATACCTTGACATTTTGTCTTCAACTTCTCTTATGCCTTCAGAGCATACTAATAATGATCCTAAACTGAAGAATATTTAGCATACCAACCTCATCTTAAATATTAAATCTCAAACAATTAATGTACTGAGCTACATTATTCTTTAATAGTTCTCTATGACCTAATTGAATAGTCAACTTGTAGAACTCCTTCATATAATATTTCATAGTGATATCTTTCTACTTTAGATTCTACAACCTAATAAATAAATCAAGTTCATAATCGGCACGAATGAACTTAGCCTTCAACTTAGTCACCATCAACCTCCATCTAGTGATTTTCATTTCACCTTCCTCTTCTTTGTCCCTTTGTCGTTAGTTCCACCAAAGAGAAGCATGTCCTTTAAGCTTAGTTTGTGCCAAGATCACTCTGAGTGGATCCTCAATATCCTTAAACTCAAAGTAGTCTTCTAATTCACAAATCCAATCAATTAGGTCTTTAGGAGTCAAAGTAACTAAGAAATAAGAAACCTCCATCTCATTCTTAAGCTTCAATCGAGATCTAGGTCTAGCTAACTGACTAGCCCTAATTCCAATAGGTCTCTCCACATGATCAACTATGTCCTCACCACTAGATCCAGTTGTTGGAAATATATGGTAGGCAAGGTTACTAAGAGGGGAGGGGTGAATGAAGAACCAATAAAATTTTATGTTAGTTTACCACTATATACTTCATATAAATTCTAATCTAATTATGTACATGAAAGAATGAAAGAAAATAAACATTCATAAATTTTTTTAAAAAGATATGGTAACCCATAAAAATTCCAATTAGAAAGTCAAATTGGGGTGGGGATGATACCCACGCGCTTTAGTACTATAGAATAAAGTTAACCTGATAAGGCTTATAATTGACCACTTCTAATGATCTGCCTTGTTATGAGCAATACAAACTATGAGGTCTACCTTGTTAAATGATTTTAAAAACACATAATGAAGTATGCACATGGTTAGGAGATTTGGAAATGACTATTAAATCCACCTTGTTAAAGAATTTGATTGATGCACTTGTGAGGATGAACCAGTAGCTGATCTCTGATCTTCAACTCTGATTTGGTGGTTAAGATTACTTGTATTGAAATGATCACCTAACTATGATAGATAAATATCTAATATCCCTTATACTGCTTGTAGCCTTCTTTAATTCTCACTTCTACTCATCATATATTCTTCACTTACTTTACTAGATATGATATAATGCATTACATATATACCAATCAAAATCATAACTTACTAGAGTTGGCTCCAATACCAATTTCATCATAATTCAAAAAGTTGGCCCAACTACTATAAGTTAGGTTCTTAAAAAAAACTTGATGATGTTATGATACATGGAAAAAATATCAATGCTTAGAAATCTTTGATACTCGGTTGAACTTGAAGCTTTGTTCATGCTAATCGCTTCCAAGTAGATTGAAATCAGTTAGCACTGTGTGACTCGGTGAACTTTAAGAAACTTAGTAGCAATTAGATCACTTAGTTGACACTACATGACTTGGTCAACACTAGATCCACTTTGTTAACCTTGTGATCTTAGTAGACATTGTTGGACTTGGTTAATACTATAGAGCTCAATTAACACTATGATCTTCTTCACTTTTTTTGACTAGCTCTATAGCCTTTGGTATGCTTGGTTTGCACTAAACTTTGTCCCCAAACCTCGGTAAACACTATGTAGCTCAGAAACCACTGCAAACTGACTTAGGTTCTTGGTAGAAATTGTATTCTAACCACTTAGCTTGGGAACAAATGAATTACTTGGTTAACACTGCAAACTAAATGATATTCTTGGTAGCAATGTAACCAATTGACAAAGTGTTGAGTCACTAATAGAAAAATTGACCTTTATGTAAACAATCTCTCCCTTTTTCATTAGTGACAAAAACACTTATTAAAAAAGAAAATTTGATCATTAAAACTATAAGTCAAAAACATTCTTTTCCATCATTATGTGTCTTCAAGTTGCTTTTGACTTCCATCTATTGTTGCTTGCTAACATACTCTATTTAGCTGATTTTTCAAAATTGGTTTTGTAAAGGTATATTTTTTTCTTATCCATACTATACTACTCCCTCATACATATATCTCTCCTATATGCATACAAATGGAGTATAATATATTTCTCCTTCTTTACATATTACTTTTCCCTCATTCTTATTCATATAATATTCACTTCTCCCCCTTTTTGACATAAATGCCAAAGGTGTATAATAACTATATGATAATACAAAAATGTGATAGGAATTTAGAATGTTCCTTTACAATAAATACCATTGTCTTGTCCCAATTTTCTTATAATACCTTTCTTGCTTGCAATGCAATCTAAACTCCTACTGATAATTCCATCATGTGATTGGCTATGGAGAAGTTTCTATCATGGATAAGTGTCTTTGCATGTGCAATATGTTTATACAATGGATGCATTTTTGGAAGAATCATGCCTAGATTTCTATGAGTGTGGCCCTGATTCTGGCATCTTCCTTCTTTAGTTCTGCCTATAGATTTGTTAGCTATCTGATCTTTAAATAATGTGAAGAACTACGGATTGGGTCAAGTGACAACTGGTGGACACTTTCCTTCATCTCTTCATCTATCTAGGAATTTTTTTTCTTGATCTCCTTTGTAAAGATAGATGTGTCACTTAACTTGACAAGTAATGATACAACATTATTAACAAAAGCTTCTAATGAACCAAGAATAGTAGATAACTCTACTTGACCTATTGGAATTCTTTGTGCACAACTTTTTCTAACACTCTATTCTCAAATTTCCTTTCTTCTCTTTAAATTATCTTCTCCTATCCAATCAAATCTTCATTGAATTTATGAACAATTTCTACTAACTGATCAAGAATAGGTTGAGTAATATCAACCTCAATACTTAGAGCATCAACAAATATGATGTTTATGTCTTCAAAGACTTGATTTTCTTTCTTCTTTTCTTCTTTGAGATTTTGCTACTTAGCTCTCTTCTTCGATAATTCACCTAGTGTCTCCATTTGAAAAGGTATGATAGTAGAGATATCCCAATTTGGGATAACTATATCCTCATCTAGATCAATATCATCCACTTCTTTTCTCTATTGCTTCAAAATGGTGGAAATAATTTGTTTACCCTAGTCTAGGACTTATGTACTCAGTTAAGATTGGTTCTCAACTATCATTGAACTAGCTATGGATATACTTGGAATGGAAATAATTGTGGAAAGTTATTGACTAGAAACAAATGTTGAAATAACACTAACAATAAAAATACCTTGTTGTTTCTCGGTCAAGCCTAATGATGAAGGGACTTGTTGCTCAATAAATGAAGTGTTGGGCACTTCAATCATTGTAACATTGAGTTGAAAAGATTTAGAGCTTGGTTGGGTGCTTTTTATAGTAGTGGTATCCACAACCAACTTGGTATAAGCTATCTCTGAGCCAGATTGCACCAAGGCTATTCTCGAAGAGTAAGGAAATGAGGCCATGACTGCTGCTACATTTTTCTCTACATTAGTTTCCTCAATACCTTATATCTCTAGAAGCCTTCCTCTAGTAGCTTCCTACTCTTTCTCATCATCCAAATTGACATCATCTAGCTCATCATCTTTTATTTCTATATCCTCTTCCTCAACTTCATCATCCTTGTAATCAACATGGAAAACAAAGTCATTGGCTTGATGTAATTGATAGATGCTCTTCCATGTAGTTGTAGTTGCCTTCACTACACACTCAATGTCCTTAAGAAATATCATACAAGTGTTCATCTTGAGAGTGGACTTCTTCTGAATTCACTTCAAGGATTCTTTTACCTCCTTTTTACTAAGATTTGGCATGTCTTGCTTCAAGGTCTACTCAAAGATGTCCTTAGTAGTCTTCTTTTCATGTTCCCATCTAGGCTTTATTGCTTGCATAAGTTTATTACGAATTTTCTGTGCAAACTCATCTAGTGAATACTTCTATTTACCCAGCTTGGTCATAATAGAATCCTCAATCTTCCATTCCTCTTCCTCGTTCCTTGTCTCATATTTGAGAAATTTGAAGTTTTCCATGCTAGCTCCTTCTTCCATCTTCTTTAAGATTTCTTAAAGTGTAGGTGCAAATATTTTTAAGATTATTTTCTTGGCTTCATCCTCACTTAACTTCAATTCCTTCCTTTACTTGGCTTCCCTTCTAGTGAATACAACAGGGGATGACTTGACAAGTATGGTTATAATAACCTTACCTTTCTTCCTAAGAGGTTGTTCATCCTTAGATTTGGCTTCTTCTTCTTCATCCTCTAAATCATCATCTTCTGTGTCATCACCTTTTTCCTTGGTAAGCATAAGAGTAGAACTTTCTTGTTTTGTGCCTTTTAGTAGGTTTTCTACTCTTTTCCTTCCTTTATTTACTACTTGAGGTAGCTTGATCTCAAGCTTATTCTTTCCTTAGGGTTGAATCATATGTTCCAAAGTATATAGCTTTGGGGTCCACAAGCCCATTCAACAAAGCCTATATGATATCCTTAGTGTCATCAATGTTAATCTCATACTCTAGAGGCTTAACCCATGTCACTCTAGGTCTAATTACCTGAATATATACTTTGCTAGAGTCCACCATGAAAAGAATATCATCCTTGTAATCTTCTACAAGTTTCTTAGGGATCCTATACCCATTATTCATCTTCTCTATGAATGCTTCAAAGTAGTTATCCATGATGCTTTCAAAATTTTCACCCATCTCTACTATATACTTATCAATCCAATATAAAATAGGAACATCTTTCCTCCATACTACTATACCTTTGGAAGGGAAGAATTTTTTAACAAAGAAGAATAAACATGTTAAAACAAATATGAATTTACATGGATTATTCTTTGATCCTTTGATTCTCTCCATGTTCTTATTGAATTGGTTCAATAGTAACTCAGCAAGGTTGAAGGATATGTTATTCTTCACAACCTTGTATGCAAGATCAACAACTTTGCATGAAACATTGTTTAACCAACTAGAGCTATAAATCTTGTGTGCAATAACATGAATTCCAAACTTCAACACCAATAGGAAACAAGACCAAGCTTAGCATCAAAAAATTCACAAGAATTTCTAAGCTCCTAGGCCATCCTAAGCTCCTAGACCATGCTAAGCTCCAATACCATGCTAAGCTCCAAGACCACATTGAGCTCCATAGTGTCTATTGAACACCAGTATCTACTAAACTCTACAATTTTAAGTCAAAATCCCTCCAAACACGTAGGATTGCAAAAAAGCCTAGGTTACTCCCACATCATCTTTAAATACCATTAGTGGAGAAATGATCTTGAAATTCATAACTACAATAGTCCCTACCATTATTAGATCAGAGATATTTTAGCCTTTTACTAGTCTCATTTTCAACCATGCATTTTCATTTCTTACAAGTTTGAAATACACCATATTTCATTTAAAGGAAATAAACTCATACTTTTCTATTTGCATCATTAATAAATGTAACATAATAATGAGACACACTAAGAGAAGATACCTAAGCCAGTCCTCATACATCTGTATGCACAAGCTTTAATTTGTTATTTTTCTTTTCCTTCCCACTCTTCACAAAAATCACTCTCTTTTTTTCCATACAACTTTCACAAAAATCCATATTGACACATTTGAGACCTGGTAAATATTTCTTTGAATGAATCAATTTCATACATTTCTCATTCATGTGCCCAAGTATGTTGTACCATAGTGTTATATCAGAATCTATAGAAACTATTTTCTCTCCCTACTCAATTACAACAACTATTCCTAAACATTCACTTTTCTATAAAATTAATTAATTTAGAAGGAACAATATCACTTGTACAAAGATATAAGGTGCCTACTTTTACACCTCTTTCTACTTAAAGGGAACCTTTTGAAACCTTCTAATATTTTCAATTAAAAATAATTATGCAACCCTTGTCACCTAGTTTCCCTATCAAAAGTGAATTCTTACTCAGTCTTGGAATATTTCTTACCCCTTTTAGTAGCCAAAGGTTCCTACTCTGCAACTTAAGCTTAATTTTTCCCTTTCCAACAATTTGATAGGGCTCATTACCCTCCAAATAAACAAGCCTAAAATATTGTTGCCTATAATCAATAAAATAACATCTATGGAGCGTAGCATGAAATGAAGCCCCAAAATCTAAAACCCAAGAATCATTAGCACTTTCTCAAGAAAGAAGAAAAACATCCTATTTAGATTTTTTACTTAATACATTTGCCTCCTTGTTTCTATCTTGTTTTTCTCCTTCATTGCTATTTCAAGTTCAAAAATATTTCTTCTTATGCCCTAGTTTTCCATGGTATCATCAATCTCTCAATCCTTTGGATTCAGACCTCTTCTATTTTGATTTTATTCTTGCTTTCACATAATATCAAGAATTACTTCCTCTCTCAGTCGTTATGCCTCTTCTTTGTGCGTTCAAATCACTTCATAATGTAGATTCACTTAAATTTTTTCTATGATTTTCTACACCTATAATAACACCAATCACATCATTAAATTTTAGGGTATTAGATCCAAAAACATAATTACTCATATCCATTACCAAGTTGTTCCATATTTTAGGTAAAAAACTAAAAATCAAGAGAGCCCTAATTTTATCATCAAAATTAACATTTATTGAAAATAATTGAGTAGTAACTATATTAAACTCCTTTAAATGATATACATGAGAGCCATCATCTGCCCTCTTTATGTTAAATAAAAGCTTCATTAGAACTACCTCATTTAAAGTGAAGGGACTTTTTTATAATTTTCTAGGATTTGCATCAACTCTTCTATCATCTTAAATTTTTTGATGTTAAATGTCACTAATTGTTCCATTCATAATGAAATACTTCCAAGTACCTTTCTATCCAAAATTTGACACTCCTCATCTGTCGAAGTTCCTTGTTTCATGGCTTATCCTTCAAATGGCCATCATAAATCCTTCTAATAAAGATAGTTATCCATTAGCATTTTCCATAAATAAAATTTCTACCAATTTAAATTCTCAACCTTCATATTATCCTCATATTCCATCTCTCCCACTTAACTGTGAGACTTTCCTACAAAGGATAACTAAAAAAATAACCTCACTATGATACTAATTCTTAGGATTTACCATAGTCAAGAAATAATAATTACATGCAAATATAACCAATATTAGAAAATAATAAATTGCATAGAAGAGAACACAAGACACAAAGATTTAACATGGTTCACCTAATCTTTAGTCTACATCCACCAATAAGTAAGTTTGATATTGTTATTATCCAGTGATTACAACCTGATTACAATTTGTAATTCATTACAGCTCAATACCACTACAAGAAGAAAGTATCACATCACACATTATGAAATCCCTAACCCTACGCCATGTTATACAATTATTTTTCCACTTTAGGGTTAAATTAGTTACAACATGTTATACTTCACACTGACCTTCATGGACCTATTGCTACTATGGTAACAAATATTTTATCTAGTTTATTAACAACTACTCTAGAATGATGGTTGTGATGTTCTTTAAAGAAAATTCTAATGCATTTCAAATATTTATGTTGAATTTGGCTAGAGTTGACAAAGAAATAGGTAAAATCTTGAATTCTTTGAGATTTTATAGAGGAGGTGAATTCAAAAATGGGAAATTCAACTTGTTCTACAATGGTAGCAAAATCAAGAGATAGATGTCTACAACGATGACCCCTCCATATAATGGTATAGCTTAAAGGAGGAATGGATCAATCATGGAATATTCTAAAATATTTATGATGGAAAATATTATTGCACCAAAGTACTAGAGATAAGTTGTAAGTACTACAGTATATACCTTGAACAAAGTACAAGTCAAGAAAGGTACAAATATCATTCTCTTTGGGTTATGGTAAGGATATGCACCTAATGTGAAACATTTCAAAGTATTTGCAAGAAAATTTTATATAGTGAAAGATAAAAGACAACTAAACATTGATGCAAAAGGGGATGACAGTATATTCCTACGATATTCTACTAAAAGAAAAGGATATAAGAGTTTGAAAAAAAAAGTTGTGGAAAGTGGAAAATGTGAAAGTTGTTTAATACATAGAGAATAATGAAGTTAAATGTAATAAGGAACATGAAGGTTATATAAATTTGACATACATTGATGGAGGAGGGCCCAAAAATTTACTGAAACCTAAGAAGAAATGTTTGAAGCACTAGCAACTAGTACATGCAAACTTATAGAAGCAACATATTGAGCATCAAATAATTAGTGCCAAACATGAGGAAGAGCATGTCGAGCATATTCAAAAAGTGCTTACCAAAAGTCTAGAAGAACAAGCTAAGATACAACAAGTGCTAGCTAAAGTTAATCTACAAGATGAACCTAAAGAAGAAGTGAGAAGACCTTAGCCTACACTAGCAAAATATGTGAGAAGATATCATACACCTAATCAAATCATTGGAGACAAAGATTCTAGAATTATGACAAGAAAAGAATGAGGAGTGATACATATCTATTGTGTTAATTTGAGTCTAGATCAGTAAAGGATGTACTTGATAATGAAGATGGGATTGCAGTCATGAATGAAGAGATTGAGTAGATAGAGAAGAACAAAACCTAGTCGCTCTAGTACCTAGACTAAATGGCAAGAATAATATTTGAACAAGGTGGGTATTCTGAAACAAGCTAAATGGGTAAAAGTACAAAGTTGAGTCACCTTTCAGGCTGACTTATCATAATGACTAAATTTGAGTATTTCTATCTAAAAATATTTTTTTTAGACATATGATCTAGATAAATTCATTCTAGCTATGTTATATATGGTCTCACAATTTTCCAATTGGAAATATCTATTAAATGCATGTTTTATACTAGTTTGTATCCAATTACTAAAGAAATAAAATTATTTTAGAAAAGTGGCATTTCAATAACTCTTACTATTTTTTATGATTTTTTTTAATAATATGTAAGCATCATTTTATAGAGCTCAAAGTCAACAATATTCTCATTTAGAGTTTATAGTGTTTAAATTAAATATAGTATATTGTAATTAATAATTTCTTCAACCACATATTTTAACACTTAGAAAGACATCGATTTTGAGAAAGAAAAACTAATAGATCATATCAAAAAAATCTAAAAATAATATGACGATCTAGAGGAGTGTCTCCTCTTCTAGAATGTATAATTTTTCTCCTAGTTAGAATAGATTTATTTTGAAAAATGTGGTGGGAGATGAAAACTATCGATTTTAGGTGAGTTGAGATTTCAATCCTTATAAAAGAGAAAATATAGGTCAAAAGCTGATTTTTATTTTTTATTGTTCTAGATATAAATTTTATCTATAACATAGTCTAAGATCAAAGGGAAATAAGTTTATTTCAATATAGTTTTGTGGTGGGAACTAGAGCCCTAATTTTTAGCATTTTTTAGTACCTAAAAAATTATCTATAAAAATTAGGAAAATATACCAACTATTGGTCCAAATAATTATTAAAATTATAATCTTAAATTTTATCCATTTCTACACATTTCATTAGTTTACTTCATTTCCAAATTTAATAATAATACCAATTTTATGTTATTGAAGGTGAATAGTTATACTATTGGTAGCCTTTTCCTTTACAGAAGGGTGACACATGTTTGTGCTTTTACCCAAATGATAAAGCTAAAGTCTGAAGAAACAAAGCAAGAATAGTTTGTAAGGGATATGTACAAGAAGAAGCTATTTATTATGGAAATAGATTTTCCCCTCTCACAATATTAGAATGAGTAAGAAATATACATGCATGTGCTTCTTACAAAGGATTCAAAGTGTACCAAATAAAGGTCAAGTAAGCATTTCAGAATAGAACTCTGAAAGAAGAAGTCTATGTTAAACAACTTGAAGGAATTCTTGACACAAAAGAATGTGATATGGTATGTAAGTTGCACCAAAAATGTGTATGGATTAGAAAATGGTATAAAAGGTTGTACACCTAATTGGTGAATATTGGTTCTGCAAGGACTAATAATAATGGCAATCTTTACTTGAAGACTTAATCTAAAATAGGGTGTAATGCCCCACTCAGGAACCCAAGAGAAATAAATCTAGAACATGTTACAATGTTTATTGAACTATTTTTTTTTTAAAGGTTTGAACAACATCAAGATAACATTAAAGCAGAAGCATTATAATCATGCACATCATACACACATTTGCAGTTACAGATATAGTTTCAATTCCTCAAGGGTTCCTTTACGTTGAGTCACATTTAATAATTTTAAATTAATTAGTTTATGTTCCAAGTACAATGTCTCAAGATTATAAAGAAATAACAGATACATAATCGCATAAGAAAAACATAAGTATAACTAATACAATGAAAGTGCATCCAATAAATAACATCCACTGCACATGTTGTAGGGTATGTGTGAATAGATACAGTACAACAGAATACATGATAACATATATACATCATTTGAAAAGAAGTCTCTGAGATAAGAAATAATAATGATAAAGGTACATCTTCTACAATCAACATCCAATAGCTGGTAATGTGAGGGGAACCTAAATGGTAAGAAGACACTACCTCTTGATTGTGTGGTTACCTAATCAGGCTTCCACTCCCACTGTGCCTGGAAGATAATGAACGATCCTCATACAGCTAATCAAACATAAAACATTCCTAGGAAAGAAATCCCTAATAGCCAAAACTACCTCAAAGGTAACACATGCTACTCAAGAAGATAAAATAATCCAAAAAGAAAGAACACTCAATCCAATACCAACACCACATAACCAAACATCATACTCAAACCAAGTATAAACCAAATACCAAGATCATACAATAAAGTCAATGAAAGATATCTAGCTCAAGTCAAGATACATATCAATAGTACACCATCCATGAATCACTAATCATCATCGATGAAAGTAAATAACCACAATAAACAAATCAACAATAACTACACCACCAAAGGTACACACAATCTACAGAGGAGACTCAAGCTACATACTAGGGAGTGTCATCACATGGCTTCTTGAGTTACTCTGGACTGGTCTCTCAATGGACCCTAGACCCTCAAGCATTGAGTTACCCTGGACTGGTTACTTTGAACCCTAGACCCTCAATGTGACACATGTAGAAACCAAAAGCCCTCTCAAAAAGATGACGCAATCATCCCATTCCCATCCTTAGTCTACACAAGCACTCAAGGCATAGGTGGGTCAAATATCTCTATCTTATCTTTTTTTTTAGTGTGTTCCCCCCCAAACAATTTTTAATTATTAGATTATCACTTATTACATAACTTGCATTAGGTTACCCTGGCACTGACCACTTTGGGTCCCTGACCCCTTCTGCAAGCCACTTCTAGAGTCATGTCCCTAGACAACATCTCCTAAGCACATAAAAACATAGTTGTGTCCCATACCACAACACCCATAAAGATCAAATTTGGTTCCTTAAAAGGCAACCTGATAATAAGATGGTTCTCCCATCTAAGAACACATAAATGCTCCACAAGTAAATATCATAAATATAATCTCAATTTCAATCACAAAAGACATCATGCCATCTAGCCACATAGCTAGTATAAAAGGAATCTCAAACAAAACCTCTAGTGTACATCCTAGACTGGTCAACACCTAATCAACTATAAAATCCAAAAGCATAGATAGTACAAGAAACATCATAGTTTCATAGATTGGGTTTGATTTGAAAACATATCAAGCAATAAGGTTTCAATTTTGTTTCAACGTATATTTCAAGTAAACAAGTCTAAAAGACCACCCTTATGAATTAACCCGCCCTTAGCTCAAATTTTACCCTTATTGATTTTAAGTCAGTTTCCTACAAACAATCCAAGGGTAATTATCTAAATAATTTAAAAATAATACTTCTTGTCTTCCAAAGAAAATGATCTATAATTTTATCAAAAATCAGTATTATAATAATTAACTAAAACTATAACTTAATTAACAACTTTTGTTATTAATTAATTCTAATTAATTATATTTAATTAGATTAATTAATATATGAAGTATTCATATTAATTCTGAATTCCTTATTATAAATTACTATGATAATAATGTAATTGACTGAAATTAAATATTATCGTAATCTTAATCAATTAATTAAATTAATACTAATAATTTATTAAAACATAATTTATATTATTATCAATAGTAACTCATTAATATTTTATAAATTAAAATTAATTAATATTTAATACACATTAAATAACATTTATATTTATTAATTAATATATATATTAATACTAATTAATAAATATATATATTATTAAATTTTCTTTAAAAGAAACTATATTAAAATTTCAAAACATTAAACTTTATAATTAAAAAAAAAAAAAAAAAACTTTAACAAGTGGTTTTATTATCGCTGCCTGCGAGCTATAATAAGCATGCGACCTATTGATCATAGGTACTCTGCGACCACGCAGGTACCCTTTGATCAAGCAAACCAGAGTACATACATCATCAGAATTAAGGTGATTGGGGGTACGGGTATGTGCCTCCCCAATAAATTTTTAATAATTTTTTTTTTAATATAATATTTTGTAAATCATTTTTTTTTATAAATAGATTTGTCTATTTCATAAAATTTATAATTATATAAAGTTTATTAAATAACTTTCTTATATATATATCATTTTAACACAATACCCCCTGCATGATCACATTAAAAATGTAAACACACACACACACACACACAGATATATTTTATAAAAGATTGAAATTTTAGCCTAATAGGAAAAATAAGATGAACCAATCGAATTTCAATCTAGGATTTCATTTCCAAAATCAAACCCTTTCCAAATTTAATTTCTCACTTCTATTTTAATTCAAAACCTAGATCTCGATTTAATACTAATTTCTTTCAATTGTAGAACGAGGTTATCTAAATAGTTTTTCAATCTAGATTCATAGATGAAATCAAATAGCAAAAGATGTAGAATGAAGGGTGGAAGGATTCATACAACGAAATTTGAGAAATCAATTTTCAACAAGCACGAGGAAGACAGAGATCCGAAACTATTTCTACAATGGTTCACAAACCCTACCTTGATATGAAGCTAACAATTTATTGAAACCCTTGCTAATCCAAACCCTTCCAAGCTTCCAAAGATTTCTTTGTTCCCCTTCCAAAAGTGTGTTCCCTGAAACCTGTGTGTTCCATAATGACCCGAAAACCCTCTAATATAAAATCTAATTACCTTTTAGGGTTTCTCTCACCACCACTTATAATTATTTTATTTAGTTAATTCTTTAACACATAATTAATTTACTTTTAATTAAGACAAATGAATTATCAAATTACTTTATTTAATTTTCCACTTGACTTCACTTTATTTAATTTATTAACTTTTTAGATATCATTCGCACTTTATTAAAATATCTTTATTAAGTTCACATATTTTATCTTTTTAATTAATTTCCTGTACTTTAATCTCATACATGCATCATGCGAACCTAAATCTTTTTCATAAATTAATATCTTTTCACTTCTTAATTTATTTTTGAATGTTTAATTTGACAAATATTTATTAACTTAAATAATAATAATATTTCGCATTTATTTAAAAATGAAATTTAAATATATTATTATTAAATTAAATAAATATTATCACGTTCTAAATTTATTCTTATAACTTTTATCTTCGAATTCAATTCTTTTTATTTAATTAATTTCTCAATTAATTAAATATAATTAAATATCAAAATGTCATAATATTTTTTCATTAAATTAAATCATTAATTTAATCCTTTGATTAGACTTAATTAATAGAAAACTCATCAAAGAGTCATAAAACAACATACGCATAGAAGACTCACAGGTTTTAAAAAGGATAGACATTTTGTTACGAGTCCTCCTTGCAAGACAAGTATTATAGGCTATGGCTAGGATTGGACCTTATTATTATCTTCCCATTCTCACCATTTGAGTATATTTAATTGGGTGCGCTCATCTTGGCAATTCAGGGAAGTCGATGCCCGGTACCTGCATCCTCCATAAAAGATGAGCATGTACATGTATATAATATATATCTAAACTAAATAGGTAATGGTAGGGAGTGGTTCATCATGTAGATCCCGACTAGCAGGTGACTATGACTCCCTCCCTTAACCACATCAAACACATCAGATAGAAAGATAAAACAAACATGCACGCCATACACATGCGAGTATGGGGTAAGTATCATAAAAACCACAAGTCAACGTCAAATGCTCAGGTATGATAATGCATCTCTATCAATACAAACATAATCATCATTAAAGACATCATGTTACATTGTTACAAAAGGAACCACATTTACTAACTAGGAATCATCAAAACATCATTAACAACACATGAAATGAAATCAACTAAGCAATTCTAACCAATATATTTGTAATCCAAGACATGAAATAATATCATAATGTTGTAAATCTAGTATCTTTGAACTAATCAATGCATATAATTAACCTAAAAGAATTGACAATGATAACAAAAATGCGAACTTGGGGCAGGCACTACAAAGGGACACTGTCAACTAAAATATTTGTGGATGATATCATAGTTGGAGGATAAGATGCATTGTTTAAATCATTTTTAGATGAAATAAGGTAAGATTTTGAGATTTTTATGTTTGGAGAGATCAAATTCTTTGTTGGCTTGCAAGTGTATTAGATGTAGAGATGTATCTACTTTATACAATCAAAGAATATCAAGGAGATACTAAAAATTTTTGGTATGGAACTCTCAAGGCTTGTTAGAATATGCATGGTTACTTGACATAAACTTTCAAAGAATGACGATTCTATTAATGTGAATCAAATTTTGTATAAATCAATGATTGGAAAATAACAATATATTGTTCATAGTAGACAAGATATTACACTAGAAGTTAGAATAGTTTTAAAAAAATTTACAAATCCTAAAGAAAATCACTTGATGACTGTGAAAAGAACATTGGGATATCTCAAAGGAATGGAGGATTGTAGATTATATACAAGAAAAATGACAAGTTTGAACTAAAATTATGTATAGTGCTATCGATTGTGCTAGAAATATTAATGACATAAAGAGTACAAAAATAGTGGAGCTTCCTTTCTAGGAAAGAGACTAGTTTCATGGAAAAGCAAGAAGCATAATATAGTGGAGCATAGAATAGAAGATGAATACATAGCTACAGTAGTTAATTGTTCTAAAATAGTGTAGATAAAGAAATTATCGAAAGGAATGAAGGAAGAGCTCACTAGACCTATCATTATATTATGTGATAAGACAAGTTCTATAAAAATATTTTAAAATCCTATGATGCACAGCAACACGAAGCACATTTCTATCAAGTATCATTACTTGAGAGAGTTGGTACAAGACAAAGAAGTCATATTGAAGTATGCAAAATTAATGGAAAAGATAGCTGATATATTCAGAAAAGCCTTACCTAAGGATGCTTAATAATATCTAAGAGGTAAACTAGGGTTGATTCCCTAATGGAAGCTTGATGCAGGAGCATCCAGAGGTATAAGGGCAATCCTGTGTCACCCAAAAAAAAGAATGTACATAGACTTAGTTTCTATTTCATGTGTTTTCATTTTTGGACACCCATTTGGGTCAAACAAAAGTTCCAACTCTCACAGTTCAACTATAAGTGTGCTAGAAAATCCCAAAAAAATAGGAGCATGCAATTTGGCCATCATTTTTGGTAAACTAGAAGGTGTGAATTGGGTAGATGAATGTAATTATGATTTAGAGCATTACAGAAAAAGAATCAGGTCAAAAGGCTCCACTGTTTGAAATTTATTGCAGTTTTTCAGGTTTTGGAGACCTCCTAAGAATGCTTCAAAGTCAAGTTAGGGGCATTAAATGACCCCGAAAAGGGCCAAAAAATGGGGGAAAAGCTAAGTTCGTCCATAGGGCTATAGAGCATTTCGAGATCTTTTTGAAAATGTAAACGATTCGTCAATCAGAGCTATGGTTCAAAAGTTATGCCTCCCAGAAGTACAGTTACCATTTCTGGATTCTTCTAGATTTGCACCAACTTCTAATGCAGCTTCTAGAACCTTCTATTTGGTCGGTGGATGCCTACTAGCACTTTCTAGAATGCACTCCTAGTCCTTAACCCTCTGGGGTCTATTTAAGGAGATTCCTAGCATTGTAAAAGGTAGTTCAGAGTGGAGTTTGAGAGGAGGTACTAAAAGGAGAAATTATCTCCAGATTTATGCTATTGTAAGCCCTTAGGGCATGTTTTGAAGTTTATTTTCCTGTACTGTTGTACTAGCTTATTTTCTCAGTTAATATAATTTTCCCTTTTCTGTTGTGTCCATTTTGTTCTTGGGTTGTGTCCCCATCAAAGCTACTAGAGTTAAGATGGGACTCTGGTTTAGAATGTTCTAATCATAATATCTTACAAATTTATGCAAAAGGTCACACTTTTGGACCCATTGAAAGTTTGTTAAAATATTATGAGGAGTTTGAGCTACAAAATTAATAGAACTACAATCATAAGCATTGTTAAAAAAGGGGAATCTAATTCATAGAGGGTATGTGCAGGATCATGGTCAACCAAACTATTCTCTTAAGTGGCAATAAAAAATTAGAAAATCAGGGTTATGTCAACTTGACGTGCAATTTTCTACTTGTTATTAATTTTATATCAAAAAGTTGATAGAAAATAATCTATAGAAATTAAATCTAGTTTCTAAACTAATAGGACTTATCTCAAAAAAAAAAATTTGATTGGCCAAAATTTTGACTTTTAATGCAATACTACGAAAATTTTAGAACAAAACTAAGAAGTAGACATATGTCTGACCACCTTAATCAAAATCAAATGATAATATTTTTCAATAATATTCTAGATATAAGTATTAGACTCATGACTCGATGTGATACATATTTTTGGGTATTTTTATTCTAAATAAATATTAAATAATTAATTTTTGACTTGAGTATTTTTAGGAAAAAGAACCTCTCATGTCTGACCACCTTAACTAATTCAAAACTCTGAAAAGTTCAATTTTTCAATTTTTTTCCCTTATAGTAGAAGAAACATGTGATACATCTTCTAGATTTAAAAAATGTTGTACCATTTGAAAGTTATATTTGTTTTTCAAATAGTGTGGCAATCAGGACATTATACGTAACTCCATTAGAAAATAAGTAATAATTACTTACCAAACTCATAATTTGACAAAATTTACATTTATGGAAAGATAAGAATAGTCTTAAGAAACTCTTTTCATTTCATCAAAATTTGGTGGAAAAAAAGTTGTCAACTACATGTTTGAAGTAAAAATCACATAAAAACTAGCTAAAAGTACATTTTAAGGATGTTTTTAAAGTTGACCATATAGGTTTGGTATCAAAATTTATAGTAGACCTTATCAAGATATTAATCGTTTTCATTAAGTATCAGGGTGGGTGGGAAAAAAGTTTGAATAGATTTTGAAATGGTTTGAGATATTTCAGAACTACGAATTTTTCAAATCGCCACTTTTTGGCACACCATGATCCTGCACATACCCTAGAACTAAACAAGAGATATCTACATGTTGAAGATTAATGAGATAGATTCAACTAAAGTTATTAAATTTTCATTGACATATTTGTCAAAGAGGGAGATTGAGATTATAGAGTTACCATGGGAAGCATGAGTAAAGATAAGAGAGGTCGTACATGAAAGTGAGAGAGAAGTCAACCAGTTAAGAATATGTCTATCAAAGAGGGAGTGCATGTTCTAATATCATAGAAGGGTTATGATTAGATATTTTGATTTACAATATGCTTGATGTGTCATAATCCAAGCTAATAGTGTGATAAATGAAGATGTTATCATGGAATTATCTATATGAAAGTCATTTTGCACTAACACCCCAAAATAAAAGGCCAAAGAAAATACCACACAAAGAAGAAACAAACAAAAAATATCATGTTCCATACCGACTAGTCTAGTGACATGGTATATGGAAGTAACCAACTCATACTAGTGAGACATCCTTGAATAACATAGGAATATGATAACAATGAAATCAAAATGATGAATGCATGTACTCTAATCATCAATCAAAATTATTAATAGATGTACAAATCTTTTTCTAAATATATTTTTAAGTTTGATATGATTGTTTAGAGTCTTAGACAAGTTGATATTTTTTGTGTATGTAACAATTTGATTGTTGTTTGTTACCCAAATCTTGTTTTAAAAAATTTCTTTTTTATCCTCTTTTGAATCATGACTTGTAAAAGATCCACTTCCAAAACTAGGTCAAAGAATTATCCCTAGATAGTTATTGTACTAACTTATTATTGATGGAGAAAGACTTGGAATAGACATGGATGAAGATTCTAATATAGACGATGCCATGATGGAACTTTACAATGAATATATATAAGGTGGACCACATAGCTTGCCAATTTTTTTATGGATATGTACAAGAAAGATGATGGATGTGGAGAGACTTTATTATTGATATAAAAAATGTGCTAGGAAATTTAGAAGAATCCTAATAGATAGAAGAGATAGTATATCACAAATGACATCTATTTCCAAGTTTTCACCACTTGCTTTAATATATTAAAAAAAATTGAATTTTTTTTTTTGTTTTTTGTTTTTCATCCCTTGCACTTGGATTTTTAGAGATATAACTTCTTAAGGTGTACAATGTTAGTATTCTCATCTAATAGTTAACCCTTAGAATTTTATATCTTATATGCCCCTGATTCAAATACAGTAGTGATCACAAAATGACCTAGCCAACTTGCCTAAAATTTACCTTTCTTTTCTCTATTAGCTTGATTCTTTGGATTTTCTCTTAGGATGAGGTCACCTACTTGAAATTATCTAGGTTAAATTTTATTGTTGAACTAATGGGACATATATTGTTGATACACTTTCAAATTCTCAAAGACTTTCTATCTCCTTTCATCTAGCAATTCCAACTCTTGTAGGGGTGATACCCTATAGTCTTCATCAAGAATAATATCTCTTATTGTCATGCTAAGAGATTGTAACTCAAACTCAAGGCAAAGTATAGCTTCATTGAAAAAAATGAGAATATATGATGTAGCTACAGTAGGTGTGTGAATGGATGTGCAATAAGTCTACATTGCTAGATTGAGTTGAGCATGCTAGTCACAACAGGTGTCTTTGATAGTCCTTTTAAGAATCTTGACAATGGTCTTATTAGATGCCCCATCTTGACTATTTTCTTACAAGAAATAAATGGAGGAGGAATGATAGGTGATATGAAACTTCTCACATAATTCTTTGATATCCTTATTTTTGAATTGTCTACCATGATCTGTAACAATGGATTTTGGAATACCATATCAAAAAATGATATAGGTAATTGATATAGGTAAGCATGAACATAGAGACTTCTTTAGTGGTGGTGGTTATGAGTAGAATGGAATCAACCAATCTCGTAAAGTATTTTGTTTTACTTATGATGATTCTATGGCCATTAGAAGAAGATGGATGAAGTTTCCCAGTGAGACCAACTTCCTACTAACTAAATGGACATATTATTGTAAATGAATAGTGTTCTCGAGCTAGTGCATGAATTAGATTGCCATGTATCTGACACTTTTTACATTTTTTATCATATTGAAAAGAATCATACTATATTGTAGGCTAATACTAACCCATATGAATAAGTTTCTTAGCCCAAGAAGGACCACTTGAGTGTGACCCACGTATACCCTCATGTACTTCTTGTAAAGTAGTTTGAGACTCATCATGTTTGAGACAATCTAAGGGAGTAGCATCAAAACCTTGTCGATATAGGGTGTTGGCAATTAGTGTGTAATGAGTTGTTTGTGGAAGGAAGTTTCTCTTTTGGTTTTGGGAGAGGTTAAGAAATAAAATATTATCTTTTAGGTAGGCATACATTTTTTCAAAAATGAAGGATTCTTTACTCACCTGATAACATACAAATCTAGAATCAAGATTATTTTATGAAGGATGAGATAAGGGGTCCACTAAAAACTCAAACTAAGCTTGTGTGTTTTCTATATCGAGAAAAGTACCAATTATTTCTATGGTATCTGTAGATTTTTTATCGTATCAAGGAATCTACTCAAACATGATCATTGTGAAATACTCTTTGAATTCATCCACCATATGCTTATATGGTAATAACTTATCATCCTTGGTTTGATATTCATCATTAACTTGATTATTAATCAATTGCGAGTCTCCATAAATATTTAACTCTATGTTTTTTTATTTTATCATCATTTTAAGTCCTATTAGTAATGCTTCATATTCAGCCATTTTATTTGTGCAAGGAAATAAAAACTAGTAAGATTTGGGTATTGTGTATCTTCATGGTGTTGTTGGAAATGAATGTGAGCCTAGTTGACTAAGAAGAAGGGAGGATATAAATCAAGCACCAATAAAAATATACTTCTATTCACCAATTAATTCTTCATAAGGTATTTTGATATAATTTCATGCATAAAAAGACTGAAAGCAATAAAACATTTATGACACTTGACACAATATTTGCTAACCCATAAACCTTCCAAATAGAAAGTAAAACTCAGGTGGGGATGACACTCAAAAGCTTTATGACTCTAGTATAAAGTTGTGTTGTTTAGGCTTAGAAATGATCACTTCTGGTGATCTTCCCTATTAGGAGTAATAAGGACTATTAGGTCCACCATGTGAAAGAAAATATGGTATATAATGAAGTACGCACTCAGTTGGGAGATTTAGCACAAGACTATTAAGTTGACCTTGTTAGATGATTTGACGGATGCACCTGTTAGGATGAACCAATAGTTGATCTTTGATTTGCAACTTGGTTTTATATATGAGATTTCTTTCATGTAAGTTGATCACCTTTATGTGATGGATGAGACTCAACTTTCCCTTATACTACTTGTAGCCTTTTTCTTCTAATTTGCATTTAGTTTTATTCTTACTTTTTTCTTATTCACATTTGGATATGATAAGTTGTATTACATATATACCAATCCATTTAATTACCTTCTTGAGTTGGTTACAACATCAAATTGAAACAATCTTCACTAAGTCATATTATTATTGTAACTCGGATTTTGAAGGCCACTTGGGTGATATTTTGACACTCATCAACACTATCAACTCAGAAAGCTCTAGTATTCGGTTGACACTAGTTCTCGATTCACATTGATAACTTGGGAGTCAACACCAACTCGATTAGCATCTAGTGACTTGGTGAACACTGGAGAACTTAGTAGATGTTGAAGGGCTTTGTTGACACTATGGCTTAGTCAATACTTCACCCTTCTTGATGCTTTGTATACTCTTTGAAGCTTGGTAGGACTGTAACCAATCAAATTGATTAAGTGTTTAGTTACTAATTGAAAAATAATTTTATCATTAGGTCAAAAATATCCCCTTTGGTATTAGTGAAAAAAACACTTATCATACCAAAATTTTGAATACTCAAAATATAAGTCAAAACTCCCTATATCAATATGCTTGGGTTTGCAACTTGGTTTTGACTACTTTACTAAAAACTTGGTAAAAACTGACTGTGCTTTTGAATTTTCAAAAAAAAATTTGTAGCTTTGTTGTACATAACTACATTTCCTCCTCTTCTATATTTACCTTTGGATGCCCTTCCATACATACATATGCAAGAGATAGTATGATAATAATTATTCCCCCCTTGATTTTGACACAAAGGCCAAAAATAAATATTTAAAAGCTAATAGAAAATGGTGAAAGTAAATCAATATATATAGCTTCAAAATAATGGAATTTTTTTTGTCCTAATTCTCTTGAAAAACTTTAGAAGCATGCAAAGCTATCTACACTTTAGTTGAAAACTCCATAATGTGATTAACAATTGAAAATTTGTTGTCATGGATTACTATTTTTGCATTCACAGTATGTTTTTTCGTTACATCCATGTTGGGAATTATAATATTTTGAATATCTACTAGTGTATCCCTAGCTTCTTCCCTCAATAATTCTACCTAAAAGTATGTCAAATACTTGATCTTCATAGAATGTGTAGAGTTAGTGCTAGGGTCAAGTGGCAATTGGTGTGCACTTGCCTTTGGATCAGCATGAGTTTTTGACAATTTCTACTTTATTTTCTTTGTAAAATTTGAAGTGTTATTTAAATTTAGAAACAATGAAACAACATTATTAATTGAATTTACAAAATTTACAAGAATAGTGGATAATTCCACGTTATAAATGACAAATTTTTTTTCCACTTTCTCCAAAACTTTGTTTTCAAGTTTCCTTTCTGCCCTCTATGGAATTTTTTTTTGTCCACCCAATTCCTCGTTAAACTTGTGCACAATATCAACAAGATAATTTGATATAGGTTTCTTCACATAAACCTCTGTACTTAGTACATTGACAAACATACCCTTAACATCTTTAAGAACTTGATTTATCTTTTTCTTTTTAGGTCTTAACTTTTGTTGTCTTGCCCTTTTCTTCCAAAGATCTCCTAGACTGTCCATCTAATCAGGAGTTAGATTGGAGAAATCCTAATCTGGTATGACTATGTCTTCCTCTAGATCAATCTCATCATTGGTAGCTTCTACCTCTTTACCCTTTTCTTTCTTAATAGTAGAAGGAATAACTTATTTTCCTTTACTCAAATCATATCTGCTCAGTTGAGGCTTAACCTCAACTATCATTACACTTTTTGTTAAAATATAAATAGTACTAATTATAGAAGAAACAATAATAATAGAAGTAATATTCACAATACTTTGCTAAGACTCATTTTTCCCTATTGCTATAAAGAGTGAGGCTTGTTGCTCAATAGGTGATGTGGTGGAAACAACACTCATCATTACAATTGGTAAAATAGCTCCAACAATCAATTTGGTGCTTGATGGAACTATGTTTACCTCAATTGATTGTGACTTGGTAGCAACCTTCTCTAAGGTAGATGACACTAGTAATTTTCTTGGAGAACTAGGGAGGGAGGCCATTGCATCTGATGCTATCTTCTTAAGATTATAATCTAGGATATCCTAAATCTTAGGTAGATCATCACTAATTGTATGATCATCCACATCTTCTTCATCATTTTACTCATCATCATCGTCCTTATTATCAACGTCATCTATTTGTACAACCTCTTCATTAGGTTTTACATCATGCACTCCATAGATTTTCTTTCATGTGTTTGTATTTGATTGCACCACAACGTCAATATCTTTTCACAAAATTGGGAATGAATTGAACCTAGAAATTAGTTTTTGTTCATTATTTTTAATGTTTCGTTCACTTCCTTGTCAGAAAGATTTGGCATTGTCTTTCTTAAGGTCTATTATCTAATGTCTCTAGAAATATTTACTTCATGATCCTATTCATGTGCAAAAACCTTCAATAACATATCATTAACTTGTTTGGTTAGTTTTTCTATAGAGTACTTCCACTTTGCCAGTTTAGCCACTAGGGCTTCTTCAAGTTTCTTTTTCTCTTCTTTACTCATTGTCTCATACTTAAGAAACTTAAAGATAGGCATACCTCCACCATCTTCTAGTCTTCTTAGTCTTTCCACAAAAGTGGGAGTAGACCTTTTGAAGGTTACTTTCTGCTCTTCTTCATCTTCCTCTTCATCCTACAATTTGAGTTTCTTCCTTGATTTGGAAGGTCTCCTTGTGAAGAAAGTAGGTGAGGACTTGGCTAGTCTCTTTATTGTAACCTTCCCCTCTTTCTTGGGAGGCTCTTCTTCTTCTAGTTCATATTCTTTTGCATGTTCCTATTTTCCTTCCTCTTCTTCAATATCATCACCCTTTCCTTCTATCAGTAGAAGAGGGGAATTGAATTTCTTGTTCTCTTTTTGAATTTTCTCCAGATGTTTTCTTCCTTTCTTCAAATCATGAGGTAGCTTAATTTCCAAAGAGATTCTTGTCTTAGTCTCTTCATAGATGCCAAAATATGGAACCTTAGGGTCCACTAGCTCATTGACAAGAGCCTTAATGATATATCTTGTGTCATCAATTTTTACCTCATATCCAAGAGATTTTACCCATTCTATTCTTGCCCTAACTACTTGAATATGCACCTTTTCATAGTCCACAAGAAAAAAAATCTTGTTCATAGTCATCAACTACCAATTTTGAGATTATTAATATGATCTGCATTCTTTCCTTAAATGTCTCAATGTATTCATCCATGAAGCCCTCAAACTTGTCTCCTATTTCATCTATATACTCATTAATATAATAAAGAATAGGTCTATCTTTCTTCCAAACTATGGTGCCTTTAGAAGGGAAGAATTTCTAAACAATAAAGAATAGACATGTCAAAAGTGAGCCAAATTTACACAGATTTGTCTTGGACACTTACATGCTCTCCATATTCTTGTTGAGCTAGTTTAGCTACAACTTAGCAAGGTCAAATGATAGGTTGTTCTTGAGAACTTCGTATGCTAAATCGACAGCTTCTCATGAAACATTATTCAATCTACTAGAACCGTAATTTTTGTGGCTAATCACATGGATTCTTAATTTTATTTCTATGTCTATAACATCATTAAACTTCATTCCTTTATCATACCACTTGGAAAAAATATCCTTTTCTAGTTCAAAGTGACCTAGGGTTTTTGTTATCTTCAATTTTTTGAGCATCAACAATCTAGTAACCCTATGAATAATTTTCTTTGTTATCTGAATACGTTGATCAAGCTAAAATTTCATGTTGTGGAAATGACATAGGATGAATCTAATCCATTTGAATTGTAAATCCCTTAGCATATGTAAAATTTGAGTTAAACTCTTTGTCTCCAAATTCTTATTCTTGGGTTTCAAAATTTCATCCACACATAACACCTCATATGATTGATTCATCTCAAAAGTATCTAATTCTAGAATTGAACAATGACAAAATGACCTAATGTCATGAATCAGGATTACCTTCAGAGGGATTTTTGAATGAGCTTTGATTGGGTCTAGTTCCTCTATGATCATTGATAGAGTTTGAACATTGGGGTTCTATGCTCAACATCTTTGATCAACATCTTAGAACATTTCTTCACTTTTTTGGTAGATGTGGACACCTTTATGATTGGTAACTAATTGATAAGACCCTTTATAAATTTACACTAAATCACTCTGGATTGCTTGGGGGCTCATGAATTCTCTACTCTATGTGCTCTAAAATTTGTGGTGAAGAAAAAACCTTTTGATTTAGTTCTTCAAACAAAAAATTTCTTCAAGATACCATTAATGCATTGTATGACATATAGCTTGGTGACAACTTGTTCAACTCGATATTCATAAGATTCATAGTTAAATCTATTCAAACTTGATATACACCATCAATACTTGGTTGAAACTCTAAACTCACCATCTGCATCCAAGCTCAGTTAGGTCTAACAACTTGACCTTTCTTTGTAAGGTCTTGAAACTCAACCTTGATTTGTAAGGTTTAAATAAATTACTTCAACTATTATCTAACTCAATGATCCTAGTGTATCTAAAATAATGATTTGGATCTTCTTGCTTATTGACTAGAACTAATATGATATGTTTCCTTTGAATCATAGTTCAAATGATCTCCATGCCTAACTAGTTTGAAATGGTTGAGCTACCCAACTCATTAACTTGGGCGTCATCATTTTTAGGATATTGATTTGTATTATCTAAAGATTACTTTATCCACTATTTCCTCATTTGACTTCTAATTTCGTCAGCATTTCCTTTCTTCTCATCTTCAATACTACCTTGGTTCATATAGTTTCTATCAAGTTGTCTGTTGGAAAATAGATTGTTCTTTCTTTTTTCTCTTTTGGATGCCCAATGTTTATGAACAATAACTAATTACAATAGTTGGAAAATTGTTACTAAGTGACTAACTTTCCCTTGAATTCTTAGGTACAACTCCCTTTTGTGTTTGTAATTTTCAATGAATTACATTTCATCTCTAACTCTAAAATGGGGTATGTTATTAACCCAAGAATAGGAAAGGTGAATCAAGTTAGGGCTAAATAGACACTAACTTAGGCAAGGGTTTGAAGTTTATATTACTCAAGTTTATGGATTCACACATCTTATGAACTTGCAAAGCTTAACAATTTAACAATGTATACTATCTACAACTAAATTGATATTAGTAAGATCCTAGTTCTAAGAATGAAAAAGAATTAACTTGAAAGAAAAAATGGAAAGGTATTTCTCTTGAACTTCCAATAACAATATTATTATCTTCAATTCACTTTTTTGAAATAGGGGAACAAAACTTTGTTCTTTCCTAGATTCAATTTAGATGAAAAGAGAAAACATAAAACCAATATAGAAACAAATGGAACGAAAAATTATTGACAAAAAATACCCTCAAATTATCTCTGCAACATCAAGTATTTCACACCAAAAATTAGCCAACATTTTATTAATCTTTCAATTCAGTACAGATAGGATTCTGAGATGATCATTACAAAATAGGACTCAAATTAGTTCATATACTCAAAATTGAAAAATGGAAAGGAGCCAATTTGTTAGTTACAAATATTAAATCAAAATGTGAAAGGACACAATATGATTCACTTCACCTACTTTCTTTTATCTAACTTTACCTTATAGGCCTTGGCGGTGATAATGATTGGAATCAACTACTTGTGCATATCAACATAGACATTAGTCTATCTCAAGAACCACTTGGAATGCTCTTTGGCTAAATATATGATGAAATTTAATTGCTCCTATATTTCCTCCATAGTCGTGTGCACACACCCACCAAATTTCTCAAGCTTAGACACCTTGTTTTGATGATCAAAAGATATCTTCATCAAGTCATCTAAATATCTAGAGAAGTTATTTTTCATCATAGCCACTCTGGTGATCCTTTTTCCTTGTCCACTACACTGGGAGTCTATATGTAGACCTCTTAATAGTTCATTTTCTCTATCTTGATCCTTTTTCACTTTAGCTTCTATTTCCTTCAGTCCTTTCTCTACCACCATGATCATTTTAGATTTGTATTGCATTGTATGTAGCCATTCAAATGGAGTCTCATCTCCCCTTGATAGAATCTTTAACTCTATAACTTCTTTAGCCTTCATGTGAATAATCATCTCTAGTAAAAAAATGAATTATTCACTCTTGACTTTCTCTACTACTAGGGTAGCTTGATTAGCTAGGATATTATCCTTCTTTATTTCGAGCCTCAATACTGCATTGCCAATTTGTTCTATGATTCCAAGTCCTTAAGAAGTGTTTTTCTTGCTTCATTCTCTACCATTCTTCCTGAAGTGCTTATCTTCTTGTAACTAGGAGATGAGAGCTTGAATGTTAGTAGCAATAGGATCACTTGTGATTGACATTCTTGAGATGCTCACCAATGGGGTGACTAACTACCTAAATAAGCCATTAAGCTCATGAATCTCTACCTTCATTCTAACTTTTTCTAGCTTAAGTCTTTCGAGTTTTCCCTCTATCACATCATTTGCTGACTTCCAAAGGCCCACCTTAGTGTCATGTCTTACTCTCTGAGATCTACAAAATGTAGGGCAAAATCATACATAGACATGTCTTTAATTCTCCCTTCTTTAGTGGGCTTGGTAATCTCCATAGTTAGATGCCCTATTTTAGGATCTTGTCCAATAATTAAATAGGTCTTCTACTTCTTGAATTTAGTCAATGTTGATCTAGAGTAGATAACTATAGATAAACTATCTTTATTGGGAACTTGCTCTTCTTTCCCCTTCTTTTTTCTATCTAATGTATCCTCTAGCCATGATTCTATTCTAATCACCTTAGATGCAATCCCAAGTGTCTATGTTGAATATCTTTCTTTTGATTGGGGTCAATGTATTTGTACGTAAACAGAATGGATATTTTGGGGCCTATGAAATGAGCTTTGAAGATTCAGGGCCTTTCTCTACTTCCATAGTTTTCTTTTCTACTTCATTAGACTCACTTCTGTTGCTTCCACTATCTCTTAGATCCACCACTTGTACTTGGGGACTACTTCGTAGGAGTAGTGTAGCACTACTTGTACTTGGGGACTACTTCATAGGAGTAGTGGGGATTACTATGGGGTGAGAGAGCCATGCTAATTGCACCATCTTTAAGTTCCTCCATCTTCTTCTTTTCATTTTTTGTTGCAGTTCTTATTATTGGAAGAGAACCATCTTGACAAGGTTTGGCAAGAGGAATGCTCTTGTTAGGAAGTTGCTCACCTCCACCTAATGATATTTCTGGCCCTTGAGTAATAGAAAAGGTTGCACCTAATGTACCACCTTGGGATGAGGAAGCCATTACAAATTTTAGGGAAGCTTCAACAAATTTGCCCTTGCTCTGACTTCTTTGAGTTGTGGTCCATTTGATGCATTTTTTAGTCCTCTTGTAGATTTGAGCCATCATTATATCCATCTCTTCCTTGATGTCTTCATAAGGCTCTAAGCTTGTTGGAGTGCCTCTGAGCTTGGTAGGGTAAGTGTTGCTAAACATATCATGCCCATTGTCCTCCATCCCTTCTACATCAATGTTAACTTTATACATCTTCACCTAATCAACTATTAATTTGGTGAAGGCTTGATCATGGCTGTCAAACTCATCCTTGCAATTGGCCCATAAATCCTTTATAGTAGTGATATGCTTTATTACACTTCCTATCTACAAAAAATCCCTAGCATACCCATTCAAGTTGAACATGGGCCTTAGAACTTTGTACGTGCATAGATTATACTTCATCTCAAATACCTACAATGTATTCTTGGTGTTGGAGAAAGTGTCACAACTAAAAGCCCCCACCTTCATGTGGAATTCATATCCCTTATTCTTCAAGATCTTGCTCAATATGTTCGCTTGAATGGCTTGGTGTAAAATCTTGATTAGTATGAGCATGTTGTTGAGATATCTTGGTAGCTTCAAGGAGAATACATCAATAGTTTTAAGACACAAATAAGAGAAAGATGAGAATTGAATGAAATAGCTTCCAAATTAGTTGATGGGGGCCATGGCTTCAAGACTGAATCTCCTTTCTAGACATGCTTGTAGTTCCTCACAAATCCTTATAGTGAATAAACCATTTACTTTCACATAATCTACATAACTATTCTATAACTATATGCATGGATAAAACTCATAAAATTTTACATCATCTGGAAAATTCTCTACTCTTGGGAGGCCTGGCTATAATTGCAATGAGGACAACATATATATGAGGAAAGAGGACACATAGAATGTATTATAAAATTTGGCTACATGGAGAGAATTGGATAAAAAAATTCTTACCTCATGAGCCTAATCAATGTATTATGTTTCAAAGCATATGACTTGTACTAAAAAGAAATATTGCTCAAAAAAATTTTAAACTTGTACCTCACCTTTCAACTTATGTAGGAGAACTAGAATATAAATAATCTTTGGTTTGAGGTTGGTCCCAAATAAGGTTTGAGGAACTTTACTCTTAGCACTCTATGGTTTTTGGAACCGTGTCTTCATGATTTATTTCCTCTAATTCATCTTCTTTGTGGAGAACAAAAAGTTGGCTCCCCCAAAAGTCAAGTTTGAGAATTCTTCCCATTCTAGCACACAATGAAAATTGACTATATTTTTCCTATCAATTCAAACCAACAATGTGTCATTAGGCAACACAATATACCTTATCTTTGCATTGTAATGATGTATGCACTCATAGATTAGCTCCAGCACCTAAACTGTAACCAAAAAACTAGCCATGTCAACCAACCTACATCCTTAGATTTTTTTAGTGATGGAGTGAATCCACTCAAACCTTATTCCCTTTTGAAAATCCTCCATGTCGTAGAAGTAGAGAGAAGTGTCTGTGAAATTCTATAATTGCCATTTGATTTTGATCAATCCATCAAAATATGTGAACCTAGTTGCCATGACTTTGAGAACAAAATTTGAATTGAGAAAGTGAAAGAAATGGCTAATGCAATAATTATTGGGTTTTCAAAAAGCTATGCACATCAATAGAATAAGATCTCAAAGAAAGAGTGGTAGTTCATTCAACTATTTATGTTTCTATATATGTGAGTTTCAATTCATCCGTTGATCTTCAAAATTTGTGTCACACAAATGAATTTAAGGGGATACCCATTGAATAGTAAATGTGAGGGTTTAATAGGTAGCTAGAGGTCTTTTCACTATTTTTTAGGCTCAACGATAACTTTATATATCTCTATAACAGTTTTTCCTATTTTCCTTTAAGTTTCAAAAAGTTACTATTAGGGTACTCCATGGGAAAATGTCTATCAAATTAGATCTTGACTATTATTTCTTTTCTATAATAGTTAGTTTGACTTTATTATCATTCTAACACATTCTAAACATGACTTTTCAATCCAATCTGATCATTAACTTGATTTTCTTTGGAATCCAAAAAACTATCCTTATGGGTTGAAATCCCACCGAGGAGAAGATAGTTTCTACATCTTTGTTAATGTTTGCTTTCTTAGTCTAACTTTGCACAATAACCTCTCTTAAAGTTAAAAATATTAAAATGAGATGAAACAACCTAATCTAGGACCACTTAACATTCCTTTTCATTCCAAACTACAATTTCAAGAAACTAACTTCATGGATTGAAGACCTGCCAATGAGAAATTGGTTTTGAGTTTTATGTCAAGGACAATTATGAGGGCCTCAATGAATCTAAAATATTTTCCAAAGTCATAATCATAGATGAAACATTGATTTACTATAGGATACCTTGTTATTTGTGTATTTTTGATGTTCATGCATCATTTAGTGCTCTTTGCAGGAAATCATATTCATGGGTGGAAAACCCACCAAGGAGAAGACAATTTCCAAATCTCTACTAGCATTAGTTTTTCAAATAATGATAAGCCATAAATGAATAAAAGTTATAGTTGATCTTCAAATGAGTATCATGAATCTCCGATAGAATAGGCACTAACCTACCCATAAGATCACTTGACAAAATGAAAAACCACCCAGCTAGGAATGAGGAGAGGGAGAAAAGGGAAAGTTTGAAAAAAACTCGCCTAACCTAAAAGTACTTAGATCTAAACTCAAACAAAACCAAAGTTTTTATTTTTTCATTTAAATACAGTTACTCACTATTTCTAATTGGTTAGAGAATGAAAAGTGAGGCAATAGCTAGCTCTATCTGGGGATTTGAGCAATCTATGTCCAAGTAAGGAATCAAAGATTTTTGGTTTTGAAAACTTAAAATGTAGGTACATAATAAAAGCTAAAGCAAGAAAAATGAGGGAAACCTAACTAGGGAAAAAAATGGGAACTAAATGTAACTATAGTGCAATATAGGGGTTACCTATTTTCAATTTGAAATTTGATAAAGCTTCAAATCCTGACCATTGAAGGTTATGTGTAGTACCTCACCATCTGGATATGCTAATTTGAATGAGTTTTTTTAAAAGGAATGATGAATATTGAATGGGCCTTTGCACAGAGTATCGAATTTCTTGTACATGAGCTTCAGTGCCTTTGGCTTATCCCACAATAGTACACTATCTCCTACCATGAACTTTTGTAGCCTTTCCTTTTTGTTGAACAAGTTCTTTACATACATTTGATGTTGTGTAATGTGATTCACAATCTCTTTGCTTTCTTCTTTGAGCTTTCTTAGGTATAGGATTCTCTTCTCCAGTCCATCTTTATAGATATCCACTTCAATAATTTCCCTTAGTCTTCTTGTAACCAATTCCAGGGGTAAAGGAAGACTAGCTTCTATTCCATAGACCAGTTCAAAAGGGGAGATGTCAATTTACCTGTTTGGGGTCACTCCATCTGCCCATAGCACCTCATGAATCTTTTTGTGCCAATTTTTTTGATTTTCTGACACCAATTTTTTAACAATATTTATCAAGTTTTTCTTACTAGATTCGGCTTAACTATTTCCTTGCAGAAAGTAGTCAGATGAGTGACTAACTATTATACCATACTCAAAAAAATATTTGGCAATCTCAACTGAAGAGAAATGCATTGCATTATCCATTACCAGTTATATGGGTACATCAAGTCTGACCAATATGTTATCCTTCATGAATTCATAAACTATTTCAAAAGTAGTTTTCTCAGTTTCTTTCACCTCAACCCATTTGGTGAAGTAGTTAGTTGCAATTATAACATATGTGTGACCAACACTAGATGTTGGACCAATATGGCCAATGAAATCAAGATCCCAAAGCTGGAAAGGACCTTTAGTAATAATAGGTTTGAGAGGCAGAGTAGCTAAATGGGGTCTACCCATGAACATTTTACATTTTTCAAATTTCAACACCCAATAGTAGGCATCCCTGAACATGTCGGGCTAATAATAACATTGTCATTATATGTTGAAAGCCATGACTAAGGATGAGAAGTTCCTGCCACATGCTTCAACATGATTTAAAAAAAAAAATCTTTCCTATTGTTGCTTATATACACACTTGAGAAAAGCATCGTCTATAGCTCTCTTGACAAATTAATCATCCCAAATCACATACTTGGCTGCTTTTAGCTTAAGGTCTCTTCTTTTATTTTTTGTCATCCCTTCAGGACATTCTCCATATGTCAAGAGATAAGTGATATTCTTGAATCAAGGGTCTTGTAGACCCACAATCAAGACCATTTTTTCTTCTTCTAGCTCTTTAGTAATTTCATTTTCAGCAATTGCTTTGCATAGGGCATTACCTCTTACTAGCTTAGTGGGCTTGATTCCAATGTTGCATTCTTATATTTTTGCTACCCACATTACTCTAAGGTTGCACCCTACATCTTGTTGAGTCAACACACTCTTTACTTCTACGACAGGTACATAAACCACAGAATGTTAATGCAAGGTATAGTATTTAAAAATTTTTAGTGCTTTAACCATGGCAAAGGCATGTTTTTTGATTTGATAATATTTCAGCTCATGAAGGAAATAGGGGCTTGTATTCCTTCTTTGTTATCCTACATGAGGATGGTTGATAAGGTGTGTTCAGAGGTGTAATAATAGATCATGAAATCCAACTTATAGTCTAGATGACACAATACTAAAGCTTTAGCAATAGTAGTCTTTATATTATTGAAGGATTGTTTTTCTAGTTCATTTGATTTTAAGCTCAAACTTCCCTTCATCATATCTAGAATATACTTAGAGGTATCCAAAAAGTTAGTTATGAACCTTCTGAGGAAATTCACTTTTCCAAAGAATGAATTTACTCCTATTTTTCTTGTTGGTTGACCTCAATTCATCCAAGATCAATTCTAATACCTTCTGAAGATACTATATGACCGAGTAGCTTTCTCTCTACTATGTAGAAAATGGATTTCTTAGGATTCAATGAGATTTTTTGTTCATAGAACCTTTGTAACACCTTTTTCAAATCTTCTATGTGGTTTTTTCTTTTCTTTGAGAACATGGAGAGGTCATCTAGGTATATAACAATAATCCCATCTTTTAAGTCAAAAAAATATTTACTCATACACCTTTAAAACATTGCATCAGTGTTGATGAGGCTGAAAGGCATTCTATGGTATGCAAACATACCCAAGGGGTGGTGAAAGTCATCTTGTGTTGATCTTTCTCTTCCACTTCTACTTGATTATATCCTAGGATTTTGTCAAGCATGGACACAGTTTTAGCTCTAGCCACTATTTTTAGTAGGTAGTCCATGTTAGGGAGAGCATAATTATGTTTCAAAGATGCCTAGTTTAGATTTCTAAAATCTACATAGATCCTATATCTTCATTCTTCTTTCTAACTAGCACTATATTCACTACCTAGGTAGAGCGATGGATATGATAAATTTTTCTTGCCCTTATCATCTTGTCGACTTCTCGAAATAGAGGGCTTACTACTTTTAGATTATAATTCCTCTATTTCTGTTTGAAGGGAATTACATCAATTTTTAAGGAAACTTGATGTTTTATTTTCCCACCTCTATAGTTTTTCAAATCTTCATAACTCTAGGAAAAAACATCTTGATATTCTATTAAATTTTTTTTGGTGGCTTCCTTCTCTTCAACTGAGCAATACTTTTCAATATTGATCATTTTGAAACTTTTCATGTGTCCAATATTCACCCCTTAGTACTCATTGGTAGTAACCCCTTTTCTATCCTCTTTTTCTTTATGTAGGTATCATGCCTATTAAAAAATCTCTCCATTGATACAAAGTATGGGGGAATGATATTACCTTACAGTTGAAATTCATCAATTTGATCATCTTTTTACTTTTGGTGAAGATCCTATTGATTGCTTTCATTAGGTTGATCCTCATGAGTAGCTTTGACACTTTCTTAAAAAAATGACAAACTCTTGTTATCTATGAACACTTGCCAGGATTCTATATTGTCAAGACCAGAGGCTCCGTACACAATCTCTGCCTGGCACTTTTTTTCCTTCAACTTTGGATGAAGGAGTAACAAGGAAGTAGAGACAACCAGTGAATCTACTTTGGAATTCATCTCTCTAGGTACTGACTCAATTACAAATGCATCTAGCCCTTTTATTTCATCCTAGACCCTGTTTCTATAATTTTTCAACTTATGGTTCTTCACAGATTACTATCCTTTGATCTCTCACACAATTAGCTCTAAATCACCCCAAGCTCTCAGGATCTTTATCCCCTTTTCCTTTACAACTATTATCTTGAGTAACAAAGCTTCATATTTTGTCATGTTATTTGCATTCCCAATTTCTAGTTTGAGTGCCATGGGTTTAACCTCTCCTTTCTACACTGAACCCTAATGAGGAGCAACTTCCATCAAACCCAAATGTCCATATAAATGATGATTCTTTCTATTTGCTAAAGATTTGATTTCCCAGGTCTTAAAGTTCTTGATCATTCAAAAAATCTTTAGTAATGTAATAGCCAATTTCTTACTAACTATATTCCATTATTAAACAAACTAGTTCTATTTCTTATTCATATGACAAGGTTTTTCCAATAATAGTTTAAACTAAAAATAAATCTAAATTACAATTGTAATCTATCAAGAATTACATTGATAACATTAACTAATAAATTACTTGTGCAAATGAAAAATAAATACTTGACTATTTCTATAATATCAACTGATTGAAATGAAAGAACATAGATAACTATGTTCTAATCTTAAACATCTATCTTTTAAGTAAATGACTAATAAAATTGAAAATAAATACTAAACTTATAGGTTTGTTAATGAGCATTCAAATTATGTGTGATGCTTCCTTAATAGGTTGTCCAAGCTCTGGCTTTGGTGAGAGGAGAAGCATTATTATAGGCTTAACCTCCTAGCCGCAGACCTTTTTACATATCCCCATAGGTTTTAATTTAATAGAATGAACCTCCCTACCCTAAGGTTAGGCCTGGGATGTTCATTGATCCAACCATCAAAGTATCCAGGTGGGTATTGAGCAAAATAACTGAAGCATCTAGACAACAAGAAGATCAATTGTTTTGGCAAGTTTGCCTATTCCACCTTGGTCAAGGATTTCAAATGTTAGTTTATAACCCAATCTCCACCACAAAGCTTGACAACTATTTTAGAAGTGGAACTTGCATGAGCTATTGCATTAGTTTATTTATGTATTTATTGATTACTGATGTCATTCTTGTCTTTTATAGGTTTATCTACACCTCCTCACCATAAACAGGCCATCTAGCCGATGATTCTTTGGTGCAATCAATTAACTTTTTAGTTATACCTTGTACCTTCTTCACCATATTCTAGCTTTTAACTTGGTGAATTCCTTGGTACTTTTGTGTTATTCATCTTAGTTATATTCAATATTCCAATTGTTATTATAACTTTTATCATGGAAAAAATTCATTCAAGAAGATTTATAGTATAATACATGTTATGATATTATGATGATAACAATCTTATAATTAGACAATAATAATGTAGTCAATTAATCTTGAAATATTATGTTACACTTGGAAATACTACAGTCGGCTTTAACCAAAAATGTGCATCATCTATAAATTAAAGGCTGACTGAAAGAAAATATGTATGGCTTTGATTACAGTTCGAATTCTCTTTACAAGAGGAAACAAAATTATAGTAATATTACTAGAAGCAAGGAATTTTTAAGTTGTTCATACTCAAGATCGACTCGAAAAAAAAATAAAATAATAAGAGAAAAGAAAACCAATCCTTACATGACACATTGTCACCATAGTTGGAGAAGGCTCCCACTTGGCTTTGATTCACCTCTTTGCTCTATATTTCATGGTCATTTTCAATGGTAATAAGAGGTGCAAGAATGATTAGGCTCTAGTGCTAATGGTTCAGTATTTTGATTAATAAATTTGGTGAACAATTTTAGAGTGGTTTATGATACACAACAAATGTTATAAATAAGTTTTGAGCTAACCTTACGACTACCTAGTAGTTACCAAGATTATGCTCGAAATCTTTATTCAATTGACTAGAAAGAAAGAAAGAGGAGGGACAAAATTAAAAACAAATGAAGATGAAGAATTTATTTGAATAATTAATATTATTAATATTATCTTATTTCCTTGATTAATTATATAGGTATATAGATGTAAGGTGGCATAATTTGATTAATGAATTAATGTAATGATTCCACTTTATAATTATTTATCTATGATCATAGTTAAGAGAATAAAATAATATTTAAATTATATTATTATTTGATAATTTTCATAAAGGTAAGAACATTGTTTATTTTAAATATTTATATTACTTTTACTTATAGCTCATGTGGCTCCACCATGAAATATATTGTCAAGTCCTAATAACCTTGCCAAAGTAGTTTTTAGGTCCAACCTATCACTCAAGATGACTGAACCTTATGACCATCCCCTTTCAATAACCTCATTTCGTAATGCTTCCCCTTTCTCTCTAGTCTTCATCCTATGAAAATTTAAAACAACATTCTCACAAAAACATCAATTCAAGATTCATAATTTGTTAAATAAAATCCTTAAGTGACCATTAGGAATTTCATCATAATAAATAACTTATTCATCATGTATATAAAACTTCTAAAATTAACTGACTTCATTTCACATGATCATAAATAAATTAACACAATTGCTAGATTTAACTGACTCAATTTCATATGATAATTAGATCGATGCAACGACTAAAATTAACTGATTCAATTTGACATGAAAATGAAGAAATAAGTAATGGCTATAGCTAACATTTGATAAAAACAACTATAAGAACTATCTCAATTTCACATGACCATGAAGAATTAATTTGGTTCAATGGCTATAAACTGTTTAAAATTTTAGGGAAAAAATTGGGATGCAAGAAGTAAACAATATATAGTTATTGAATTCTAATTCTTGGTAGGGAATTTGGGCTTTGTGGTTGTCTGACTTTATTACTATCAATTTAGCTTTCTTTATACGTTCAAACATCTACCATAAAATTTGGGGAGAGTGAGGCCTAGAGCATTAGCTATGGGATAGGGCATCACATTTTCAGATGCACCCGAATTGATTATACAATTACTTAATTTAAACACATTGATGTACAATGATATGTAGAATGGGTCAAGTTTTTTTTCCAAGGAAGGTTGCTAAGACTGTGGGTTCATCTTGATGAAAAGGGTTAGATGTCAGGGGTTCATCTTCTTCTTTAGTGGCAACCTTATGATTAAAATTCAAATCATCTCCTTTACAGTGGTCCACTAATCTTTTTAACTTAGAGGTATGAGATTTCAAGTAATATATGGGAGAGATTTGGATGCTAGAGTCTTTACAAAACTAAATGGAATCAAAAGGATTCTTTTCCTTGCCTAGTTGAGATATGGTGGCTCCTTGATTGAGGTGATTGGTGCCTAAAGAAGGGACATTCTCACTTCCTGGAATATTACTAGAAGATTGGTTCTTGATCTTTTGGCTCCTAGTCAACACTTTATATGAAGCTTTATCAATAGTTGAATAACATTCGCCTTGTTGCTCAGAATCTATCTCATACTCTAAAAATAAATTTCTAGAGTCACCATTTGAGTACAAATCTGACATAGAGCTAGGGGTTGCAGTATTCAACTCATTAGTTGACAAAAATTGCATCATATGAGCCATTTTAGGATAACTTTCACTATTTTGATCCATTGTTAAATGAAAAACACACATATTCCCTTTCTTAGGTGCTACTTCAATAACCTCTATTGTGGATCTCCAAGCTATATAGAAACTTTCCATCGGTGTTCCTTCCTGATGGATTTTGGTAATTTTGTTGGTAGGAGTGAATAAATCCAAGTAGCCACTTCTTCACAATGAATAAATCATTCACCAACTTTTGTATCATCTCATTAGATGAGGTGGTATTACTGGAACTTCCTTTAGATTAAAGTTCTCATTTCCATTTTCCCATGGAGATCAAGTCATCTTCAAAATCAATCACTTTCAATTGTGCATTCCACCAAGTTTGTGGGGTGGGATCTCCTTATATCATAGTTGATATCTAGTGGCATCGCACCATGAAGATTGTTTTCAAATTTTCAGCAATGGGACTATTAGTAGTAGAAATTCTACTAGTGATCTTATTGAAAGTTGCAACAAAATCTCTAATACTTACAACTAATTATTTTTTAATGGACGTCAATTGTGTTAACTAACTTCTATGTGCTCATCTTCTACCATTTTGAATATTGTTTTGAAATTTTTCCTCATCATGTTCCAACTTGTGATCGAGCCATCGCCCAAATGATAAAACCAGTCTACTACATTCTTCAACAAAGTATCTACAAATATCCTTATGGCTACATCTTCATGAGTTACCCCTAAGATATAAGTGGATGGAAAAAAGGATTTTATATGTTCATCATTAGTAACCTTAGCATTACTTGAAATATTAGCGAAATTATTTCTTGAACTAAATGGGAGTGGGTGATAAGTTGTGAGTGCTAACAAACCTGTTGCTGTAACCCAAGGAGCAGCCATGATTGTCCTAGCAAGGTATGGCAAAAAATTGATAGTTGGAGGGGCAACTACCTTATGTGAGGCCAATACTTGGTAAGAATTATATGAAGAGTTTGGATTTCTAGGGGGTGAAGGTGGCCTTCTGTGACTTTTCTTATCACCCTTTCATTGAGGTACTTCTAGGATGGAGAAATCATATTCTATAAGCTTTTCAAAAATAGGGTCTTGCCTACCTTGGTCTTTGGTGCTTCCAAGAAACCTTGCTTGGTCTAGGACGTTGGATTAATTTTTCCTCTAACCTTCATTTTCTACTTGTCTTTCTACCCTTTGGAGTTCGCTTCTCTGAATAACTCTTTCTAATGCTTCAACCCTAGCTTCGTCTTCTTCTAATACCCAACTAATGTCTCTGTAGTGTCTGAATTCCTCTAATTCCTCCAAATGAATGTGTTAAGGGATAAGATTATATCTTCTTTATCATCTTGGAATCCAAGGTTAGGTTGGAGTACTAGGACTATGTTCTCATGAAGTAACACCATTTTCCTTCATGTCATAGGTTTATTAGTCTAGCAACTATTCATCTCCCAGAAAGAGTCGCCAAAAATCTATGGGTAAACATATTGTTCTTTCCTTTTACTCTTTTGGATTCCTAATTATTGTGAACAAAAACTAATACAATAGCTGGAAAGTTGTTACAAAGTGACCAACTTCCCTCTATATTCTTAGGTACAACTCCCTTTTGTGTTTGTAATTTGCAATGAATTATGTTTTACCTATAACTCTAAAATGGGGTATGTTCTTAACCCAGGAGTAGGAAAGGTGAACCAAATTAGGCCAAAATAGACAATAACATAGGCAAGGGTTTGAATTTTAGGATTAGTAAAGTTTATACACATAGTATGAACCCATAAAGCTAAACAATTTAGTGATGTATACTATCTATAAATAAACTGATATCAGCAAGATCCTAGTTCTAAGAATGAAAAAGATGTAACTTGAAAGAAAGCATGGAAAGGGATTTCTCTTGAACTTCCAATACCAATACTTTTATCTCTAGTTCACTTTTTCAAAATAGGAGAAAAAAACTCTATGCATTCCTTGATTCAATTTAGATGAAAAGAGAAAACATAAAACCAATATACCAAACAAATGGAACATAAAATAATTGACACAAAATACCCTCAAATTGTCTCTACAACATCAAGTATTTCACACCAAAAATTAGTTGACCTTTTATCAATCATTCAATTCAATACATATAGGATTTTGAGATGACTATTACAAAATGGGACTCAGATCAGTTCATCTCCTCAAAATTGACAAATGGCAAGGAGTGAATTTGTTAGTTACAAATATCAAATCAAAATGTGAAAGGGTGGGATATGAATCACTTTGCCTTCTTTCCTTTTATTGACTTTTTCTTATAGTCCTTGGTGGAAACAATGACTGGAATCAACTCCTCATCCCTATAAACATGGATGTTTGTGTATCTCAAGAGGTACTTGGAATGATCTTTGGCAAAATCTTTGATGGTATTCAATCGCTCTTATATTTCCTCCATAGCCATGTACACACTAGCCAAGCTTTTGGAGCTTGAACACCTTATTTGGATGATCGAAAGATATATCCATCAAGACATCTAGCTAACTAGAGATGATCTTTTTCATGGAGGCTACTTTGGTGATCCCTTTTCCTTGTCTACTAACCTAGGAATCTCTATGCAGAGCTCCTAATAGTTCAATCTCTATCTTGATCCTTTTTCACTTTAGCTTCCATTTCCTTTAATCATTCCTCTTCCACAAGGATCATTTCAAATTTGAATTGCATACTCTATAGCCATTCAAATAGAGTCTTGTCTCCCCTCGATAGAATCTTTACCTCCATAGCTTCATTAGCCTTCATGTGAATAATCATCTTTAGTAAAGAAATGCAATCTTCACTCTTGACTTTCTCTACTGCTAGGGTAGCTTGGTAAGTTGAGATATTATCCTTCTCTATTTCAAGCTTTAGTACCAGATTGTCAATTTGATCTATGATTATAAGTCCCTCAAACTTGAGTTTTCCACTGCATTCTCTACCAATCTACACAAAGTTCTTGTCTTCTTGTAACTAGGATATGAGAGCTTGAATGTTAGTAGCAATATGATCACTAGTGATTAGCATTACAAAGATGCTCACTAAAGGGGTGATTAACTACCTAATGAAGCCATTAAGATCATGAATCTCCACCATCATTCTAACTTTCTCTAGCTTAAGGCGTTTGAGTTGTCCCTCTATCACATCATTTGTTGACTTCCATAGGCCCACCTTAGTATCATGTCTTACTTCACTGAGATCTATAGAATGTAGGGCAAAATCATCTGCAGACATGTCTTCAATTCTTCCATCTTTAGTGAGGTTGGAAATCTCCATAGTCAGATACCTTATGCCAAGATCTTGTCCAAGAATTGATATGGTCTTCTTCTTATTGGCTTTACTCAATACTGATCCAAAGTGGATAGCCAGAGATAAAGCCTCTTTATTGAAAACTCCTTTCAACTTTCCTTTTCTATCCAAGGTGTCCTCTAGCCATGATTCTATGCCAATCACCTTGGGTGTAGTCCTGAGTGTGTCTATATTGAACATCTTTCTTTTGATCAGGGTCAATGTCTTCATACCTAAAGGGAAAGGAATTTTTGTGGACTTTTAAATGAGCTTTAAAGATTCAGGGCCTTTCTCTACTTCCATAGTCTTCTTTTTTGCTGCATTGGACTCAATAGACTCACTTTTTCTACTTCCACCATCTCCAAGATCCACCACTTGTGCTCAAGGACTACTTGGTAGTAGTAGTGCAACATTCATAAATGGGATTGGACTGATATGTGGTGAGAGAGCCATAGTAACTACACCATCTTCCAATTCCTCTATCTTCTTCTTTTTAACTTTTGTTGCAGTTCCAATTGCTAGTAGAGAACCATCTTGACAAGTTTTGGCAATATGAATTCTCTTGTCAATAGGTTGATCACCTCCACCTAATGGTTGTGTTGTCCCTTGAGTAATAGACAAGTTTGTGCCTAATGTGCCACCTTGGGAAGAGGAAGCCTCTACAACTTTTGGGGAAGCTTGAGTAGATGTGCCTTTCCTCTGACTTCTCTGAGCTATGGTCCATTCAACCCATTTTCTATTCCTCTTGTAGATTTAAGTGATCATTATATCTAGCTCTTCCCCAGTCTCTTCATAAGGCTCCAATCTTATTGGAGTTCCTCTAAGCTTAGTTAAGTAAGTGTTTCTATACATATTTTGGCCATCGTCCTCCACCCCTTCTACATCAATGTTAACATTTTACATCTTCACCTAATCAACTATTTATTTGGTGAAGGCTCGATCACTACTCTCAAACTCATCCTTGTAGTTAGCACAGTAATCCTCAATGGTGGTGATATCCTTTATTACACTTCCTTTCTATAAAAAATCTATAGCATACACATAACTCATCCTTGTAATTAGCCCATTAATCCTCAATGGTGGTGATATCCTTTATTACACTTCCTTTCTACGAAAAATCCTTGGCATACCCATTCAGGTCAAACATAGGCCTCAAGAATTCATGCATATCCTCCTTATAATTAATCTTAAATACCTTCAACATATTATTGGTTTCGAAGCAAGTGTCACAACTGAAAACCCCCACCTTCATGGGGAATTTGTATCCCTTCTTGTTTGAGCTCATTCTCATTATGTTCACTTGAATAGCTTTCTACACAATCTCAATGAGCATCAACATGTTGCTAGGACACCATGGTAGCTTCCAAGGGAATCCATCAAAAGATGCAAGATGCAAATAAGAGAAAGCTGAAAATTGAATGAAATAACTCCCAAACTAGCTGATGGTGGCCATGGCTTTAGGATTGAATCTCCTTTCTAGACACCCCTACAGCTCCTTGCAGATTCTTAGAGTGAATGCATCATTTATTTTTACAAACTCTACATAATTATTTTGTAACTATAAACATGGATAAAACTCATAAGATTTCACATCATCAGGAAAATTCTCTACTCTTGGGAAGCCTTGCCATAATTTTAGTGAGGCCAACATATAGATGAGAAAAGTGGACATGTAGAATGTATTATAAAATTTGGTTGCATGGAGAGCATTGGACAAAATTTTACTTACCTCACGAGCCCAATGAAGGTATTGAGTGTTAGAGAAAATGATTTGTACTTAAAAGAAATATTGCTCAACTTAAATCAAAGCTTTTACCTAACCATTCAACCTATGTAGGAGAACTCAAATATCAATAATTTCTAGTTTGAGGTTGGTCCCAAACAATGTTTTAGGAACTTTACTCTTATCACTATCATTTCTAGAACCATGTCTACATGATTCCTTTCGTCCAGATCATCTTCTTTGTAGAGAATTCAGAGACGACTCTTGCAAAGGTCAAGTCTAAAAATTCTTCCTATTTTGGCACATGGGGGAAATTGACCACAATTTTCTTGTTAATTAAAATCAATACTATGCCATTAAGCAACACAATCTACCTTGTCTCTAGGTTGTAATGATGTATCCACTCATAGATTAGCTCTAGGGCCTAAATTGCAACTAGAAAACCATCGACTTTGACCAACCCACATCCTCATAGTTTTTCAATGATTGGGGGAATCTACTAAGACGTTACCCTCTTTTGAAAATCCTCCATGTTGTAGAAGTGGAGAGAAGTGTTTGTGAAATTCTACAATTGGGATTTGATTCCACTCAATCCAACAAAACCCATGAATGTGGTTACCATGAGTTTGAGAACAAGATTTGAACTGAGAAAGTGAAAGGAATAGCTAATGTACCAATCATTATATATTCAAAAATATATGGACATTAACAGAATAATAGTTCAAAGAAAGAGTGGTAGTTCATTCAATTATTTATGTTTCTATATATGGGAGTTTCAAATCATCTATTGGTCTTCACTATTCCATTGTGTTCAATGATAACTTTCTACATATCCATAACTTACTTTCCTATTTTTCTTTAAGTTTCATGAAGTTACAATTAGGGTACTCCATGGGAGAATGTCTGCCAAGTTAGATCCTGATTATGATTTCTTTTTGTAATGCTTAAGTTCACTTTATTACCATTCTGAGACATTCTAAATAGGACTTGTGAATCCAATCTAATCATTAACTTGATTTTATTTGTAATCTAGGAAACTATCCTCATGGGTTGAAAACCCACTGAGGAGAAGATGATTTTTGCTTCTCCATCAATGTTTCCTTTCTTAGTAAAACTTTGGACGATTCTCTATCTTAAAGTTTGAAATATCAAAATGAGATGCAAAGACCTATTGAAGGACCACTTAACATTCTTTTTCATTCCAAACTACCATTTTTAAAAATTGACTTCATGGGTTGAAGACCCATCAAGGAGAAGCCAGTTTTGAGTTTTCTGCTGAGGATGATTATGAGGGCCACAATGAATCTAGACTATTTCCTAAAGTCATAATCCTAGATGAAACATTGATTTGCTATAAGATGCCTTGATACTTGTATTTTTTTGATGTCCATGCATCATTTAGTTCTCTTCATCAAAAATCATCTTCATGAGTGGAAAACCTATTGAGGAGAAGACAATTTCTAAATCATTGTCAGTGCTAGTTTTTCAAATAGTGATAAGTCATAAATCGAAATACCTTGTAGTTGATCTTTGAATAAGCAACATGAATCTCCATCAAATGATCACTAAACTTCCCTTAATATCACTCAATAAAATGAAAAACCATGTAGCTACGAATGAGGGGACGAAGGAAAGGGAAAGTCCAATAGAGACTCGCCTAACCTAAAAGGACTTAGACCTAGACTCAAACAAAACCAATAATTTTCTCTTTTCATTTAAATAGAACTACACACTTTTGCTAATTGGTTAGAGAATGAAAAGTAGGGCAACAATGTCCAACTTTTGTACATACATAAGACCATGGTGTGCCAAAAGGTGGCAATTTGAAAAATATGTAGTTTTGAAATGCCTTAAAGCATTTCAAAATTTATTCCAACTTTTTTCCCACCCATCCTAACACAAAGAAAACAAATTAATACCTTTAAAAGGCCTACTATATCTTTCAATACCAACTATACATGATCATCTTTAAGGACACCCCAAAAATGTGTTTTTGGCCTATTCTTGTGTGTTTTTAACTTCAAACATGTGTAACTAACAAATTTTTTTCACCAAAATTTGATGAAATGAAAAGGGTTTTTGAAGAAGGTTCTTAGCATTCCATAAATGTAATTTTTTTCAAATTATAAGTTCATTAAGTAATTATTACTTATTTTCTAATGGAGTTATGTGTAAAGTATTTATTGACACACTGCTTGAAAAATAACTATAACTTTCAAATGGTAGAACATGTTGGAAGTACAATATGGAAAGTAAACTCTGAGAGGGGAGGGGTGAATCGACACTTCAAGTTTCAACCTCAAAATAAATCACCACACATTTATCTCACAATCTATGCATGTAAACTAAAATAGTAAATCAAGTACATATATCCATAACTTCAAAGTAAAAAAACATTCAAAACATGTATGACTACTACTACCATGCCTTACCTTAAAATAGTAGGGCTATGGGCTACCCTTCATTACTCGTCACTTCCCATAATCGCTACACTCACATGCACTTATATCACTAGCTAAATCACCCCACTAAAATATATTCTCTCAAACCCCTATCAAAATAATGGTCACCTTCTTCTACTGCTTCTATCGCTAGCTACTCACACCAATACCAATAGTTCTATTGCTAGCTATATAATCAACTTTGCTGGCCCTAGAATAGAACAGCCCATAAAATTTTAGGGGGAAAGTTTAGTTTCATTTGTCGAGTTTGTTCCCACAAACACACATCTATGGGGATAAATCGCGGGATCAACAACTCCTCTAGAATGATTGGTAATACCACTTAAGGATGGACAGACTGTCCACCCAGTTCCACTACCCACTTCTACCAAGGTAATTGAGGGGGGCATGGTAGCATGTTACGTATATGACACAAGATATTTGGTTACCTAGAAACCCTCCAAGGAGAAGGTAAAATTGGGGTGGGGATGACACCCATAAATCTCCACTACTATAGTAATAAAGTGTATCTAATGAAGGTTACAATGTCTACCATATGAAAGGTCTTCCTTGTTAAAGGCTTAAAAGATTGTGAGATCTTACCCTATTAAAGGATTTCAACACTGTGTTGAAATTGTACCTTGTGAAAGGACATTAACTTGCATTAATGTAAGCACCTTGTCAAAGGATTTACAATAGCTTTATAAGACTACTTTGTTAAGAGATTTAATTGATTTACCTATTAGAATGTCTCAACAATGATGCTTTAGTTAGCGCTCTTCTACTAGATAATATATCACCTCTTTCTTGATGTGCAGTTGATTCTCACTGATCAAATGTATCTCTTTTGTCTTTTAACCTTCTTTCCTCTGCTCTCCTCTAACTGATTCTGCAATGTATCTTAATTCACAATACCTCAATCACCATGAATTCTCTATTTGCACATGTAAACTTCTCTCTTTTCTCCTTCTACATATACAAAAAATTTAGGGTTTTTCCTCCTTAAGAAGACTTAGGTGACTTAGGGTTAGGTATGAATCAATGATTGTGATTCACCCATATTGCTGCTCAATCCTTCCCTTTTTCTGATTGGCTACATGAAATGATTAGGGATTCACAAAAAGATTCATACTTATCATCTAAGATTGCAAAATAATCCTTAAGTTGGCTCAAAAATGGTTTACATAGTAGTTTTTGGCATTATTAATAACTATGTCTAAATTGTATTACTCAGAACTTAAAGTCCCCAATGCTCAATATCAACTACAACTTCAATGTTGTAACTCAGCCTCTAAATGATTCGACATCCACTAATCACTCAACATCTAATTGACTCAACATACTAGTTACTTGGCATAAACTGAATATCCTTTGCTTGATATTTACTATTTGAAAACTTATGCTCGGTATGTATTACTTTTTTGGCATGAACTAAGTAAATGACTTAAGTATATTGTCACTTATATGTCAAAATAGAAAGATTCATCACATTCTATGCTTCTACTACAACAAAAAAAATAGAAAAATTAAATTTTGCATATTTTTGAATTAGTTAAGGTGGTCACACATGAGAAATTTTTTGTTCCAAAAATATAATAGTACAAAATTTATTATAGATTATATATTTAGAATAAAAATAATTGAGAATAGATTGGAAATAGTATGAAGAAGAAGATTTTTGAGAACAAAGTATGATAAGTATGATTCAATCATTATTTTTTCACTGATGTCAAAGATGCTATTTTCTCATAAGACGATTGCTTATATGATTTAAGTACTACCACTTATTTGATTGATGAAAAGGATTTGATCAAAAGATGTAACAATAGTACCTAGAGAAAAGGTTGAGTTTTTCTTATGTAAAGAAGTACATGAATCAGTTAAGATAGTGATAACATGATGTATTGATAATCTACTTAAGGTTGTAAAGGCTAGTTACACTAAGAAAGTTTAGAAGAAAAAGTTACACAAACATTTTCTACCAAGCTTGACTAAGTGTATAGTAGGTGCTAAGAAAATTCAATGCAAGATGAATAGAAAATTAGTTAGAACCAAGTGAAACTCTATTCCAGTGTATGCTGAGAGGAACAGTGGATACCGAGTAAAGTTTAGTTGATGTTGAGAACTAGTAAACTTTAGTTTGTGCTGAGTGATTTTATAGAGGATGCTAAGAAATGTAGTATGTGTTGAGCATTAGAAGAAAGATAATGTTGAGTATCTGCATTATTTAAAAGATCATGAATTTGATGGATCTGAGCCAACAAAGTTTTTTATTTTGGATTATGTAAACTAGGTGGAAGATAAGATTGATGAGATGGAGGCACAAAATTCAAGGTAAACCATTTTTAGGAAAATAGAAAGAGGATTGAAGGAGAAGTTTCTAGAAGAGATGTGAAATATGGGGTAGATTCATTGTATCCTACCTAATCTCTCCTAACCGTAAATTGGACGATGGAGAATAAGAAGCAAAAGGATCTTAATTTTTTATTTATAGGAATGGTTGGTCAGAAGCAAAGGTTGTCATGTGAGAGAACTTAAGGAAGACAAGGAATCAAGGGTTTTTCTTTGTTAAGTGACCTAAGAGAAGAGTCTACAATGGCATGTTAAGCAAAAAGGCTTAAAGATATAATGCTTGAAGGGTGAACAAGCTATCAGAGCTATAATGAGTAAAGGCCAAGTAGGATGTAGGATTGAAATAGAGATCTATAATGTGCAAATGGAGTTGTATGTTGTTATTAGGTCAAGCCTAACTTTTACTCTCTAATTATTGTATTAGTCTAGGGTAAATCCTTTGGATTAAGGTTTACCTAACAGTCATTTGTAAGTCCTTTAACCAGGTGACATTCCAAGTGAATGGTCTAAAGTCCTCTAACAAGACTCAATCCTAAAAGAGTGATTGAAATACATTAACAAGGCCACTTTGAACAGTGTGTATTGTAACCTTTAATAGGGTTGGTATTTCATACGGCATCACTTCAAAAGAGTGAAAAAGAGTATTATGCTACTAGTGGTTTTGCCCAAATTGGGTTTCCATGTAAATTATTATGTCAAGTGTCTTGATGAATTTGTCATATTTCATTTTTACATTTATGTAAGTTGATTTAATAGTAACCTACAAGATTTAAATGATTGCATAATCTTATGGATGCATGCATGAAGATAAATGTTTTATGGGTGCACTAAGCTATAAAAAGTTTCATTTATACATTTGGAAGTTGGATAACTAATTCAAACCCTACATTTATTGTAAAGTATCACAAAAATTGGTAGAAGAGCCATCTGCTTGAGAGGACTAGTTTGAAGGTACTAGAAACATAAAGATTAAGATGTTAAAAAGATAAGTACCCAAGCTTAATAGAGATAACTTTCTTGCATGTAAAATTTTGATGAAGCTACACCTTGGAGGACATGGAGATCATGTGCAATCTACCATTGCCACTAAGCGTGTTGACCATGCTGGAGCCCCAACTATTGAGCATATGAAAAAGAAGAAAGAACATAACAAGGCAATGTTGGAGATTGCCTCTAACCTAAGCTATGTCAAATTTAATGTCATCAAAGGTCTTGATAGTGCAAAGAAAATGTGGTATGCCTTAATGACCATCTATGAACGAGACACCAATGTTCTAAGAGCCAAAGGTGAAAGTATTAGAGGTAAGTTTGATGATATGAGAATGAAAGAAGGTGAAAATATTGCTCAATATGTTACAAGGATAAAAGAATTTATTAACACAATAAGAGGAGTAAATGGTAAAATAGATGATGATACTATACTAAGAAATTTTTTAAGCACATTGTTGCCTATATATGCTATTAGAGTTTCTACAATTCAAGAACTAAGATGTATACTAGGGAATAATCTATCACTTGAAGGTTTGGTAGGTAGACTCACTTCTTTTAAGGTATCTAACCTTGACAATTAAAAACCTAAAATATTGAATGTGCTTTCAAAGCTAAGGTATCATCAAAGGAACTTGATGAGAAGAAAAGGGGGTAAAAGCACAAACCTATGTCACCCTTTTACAAAGGAAAAGGCTAACAAAAGTATAATTGTTCACCTTCAATGACATAAAATTGGTATTATTATTTAGAATTTGAAAATGAAGTAAACTAATGAAATGTGTAGAAATGGATGAATTTTAGGATTATAATTTTTAATAATTATTTGGAATAAGAAATTATATATTTTTCCTATTTTTAATGATAACTTTTTAGTTGTTGAAAAATGTTGGAAATTAGGGGTCTAGTTCACACCACAAAATGACATGGAAATAAACTTATTTCCCTTTGATTTTAGATTATGTTATAGATAACATATTTAGCTAGAACAATCAAAAATAAAAATTGTCTTTAGACCTATATTTTCTCTTTTATAATGATTAAAATTTTAACTAAATTCAAATTGATAGTTTTCCTCTCCTGCCACATTTTTTAAAACAAAAGTATTCTAACCAAAAGAAAAATTATAGATCCTAGAAGAGGAATCTCTCCTCTAGAACCTCATGTAATTTAAAACTTTTTTTGATATGATTTAATATTTTTTTCTTATACAAAATTGACATCTTCTCAAGTGTTAAAATATGTACTTGTAGAATTTTTTAATTAGAATATACTATATATAATTAAAACACTATGAACTCTATATGAGAATATTTAAAAAATATAATAAAAATTAGTAAGGGTTATTGAAATGTGAGTTTTCTGAAATAATTTTATTTCTTTAGTAATTGGATACTGACTAGTATAAAATATGCATTTAATAGACATTTCCAATTCGAAAAGTGTGACGGCATATCTAACTTAGTTAGAATAAATTTATCAAGATAATGTGTTTGCAAAATTTTTTTGGATAGAAATACTCAAATTCAGTTATTCAGATAAGTTAGCCTGAAAGCTAACATAACTTTATACTTTTACCCAAAGAAGAAAAAGATAAAGTATGTGTCTAGTGACAGTGATATAGATGAGGAGGATGTAGAACATCTTGAAGCACTACTGGAAATAATATTTGACAAAGGTAAAGAAAAGTTCAAAGGTAAATTACCTATCATTTGTTTCAATTACAATGAGGTCAGTTATATTGTTGCTAGATGTCCAAAGAAGAAGAACTACAGAGGTGGTGTCAAGAAAAAAAGTAGGAGAGATGAAGACAACAAGGACTACAAAGATAAAGGAAAAAGTCATGTCATATTGCTGAAGAGGAAACAAAAGATGAATCTAATGAACATGGTGATGAAGTGGTGTATGTTGCAATGAAAGACAAATCTAATGAAGATGAGGTAATTGCACTTGTGACTTGTATAAACAAGAATGAAAAATGGATCAAATTAATATTGGGTGTTCGCATCACATGACTAGAGAAAAAAGTAAGTTCATCACCTTGAATTGTTATAATGAAAATAGTGTAAGATTTGGTAATGATGCACCATGTCTGATAAAAGAAAAAATTTCTATCAAACTCACAGATAAGATTTTATATGACAATGCTTATTATGTTGAAGGGCTTAACTATAATCTCTTGAGTGTGTCACAACTCAATAATTTGGGATGTAAGGTTGAGTTTGAAAACAAGATTGCTAAGATATATGAAACAAATAGAAAACTAATTGGAAAGTGTGATCAAACTAGGAGTAATCTATTCTATCTTGATATAGAGGATGCTACTTGTCTAGCTATAAAATTTGATGATGTATGGCTATGGCACAAGAGGTTATGTCATGTTAATTTTGATAACCTAGTCAATATTAGTAACATGATAAAAGTTAGAGGTTTTCCTAATTTGAAGAAGCTTGATAATGTAATGTGCAAACAATGTTAGTTAGGCAAAATTAAAAAAGTCAAGTTTTAAGAGTAAAACTCATACCTCTAAATAAATACTAGAGATTTCTTATACTAACTTGTGTGGACCAATTGAAGTCCAAAGCTACAAAGGAGATAAGTACATTATGTTGTTTGTTGATGACTAGTCTAGAATTATGACAGTTATATTTTTGAAATAGAAATTTTATGCTCTCAAAATGCTTAAATGGTACTTAGCAAGAGTTGAGAAGGAAATAGATTAAAGTATGAAGTGTTTGAGATCTGATAAAGGAGCAAAATTTACGTCACATGAGTTTGAGATGTTTTCTAATGATGGAGGAATCAAAAGATAGGCATCTACACCAAGAACTCCTCCACAAAATGGAATAGTTGAAAGAAGGAACATGTCTAAAATGGGCTATGTTGGAACACTCATGATGGAGAAAAATGTTGCTTTGAAAAATTGAAGAGTAGCTATAAGTACAATATACTTTGAAGTGTGTGCAAATCAAGAAAGGTACTCATGTAGCACCTTTTGAACTATGGTATGGGTATTCACCCAATGTAAAATAATTTAAGGTATTTAGAAGCAAATGTTACATTTTTAAAGACTTCAAGAATCTTAAACTAGATGCAAAAAGTGAAGAAGGTTTATTCCTAGGATATTCCACAAAATGTAAAGCTTATCAATGTTTAAATACTAACACTACCAATTTTGTGCAAAGTGTAAATGTAAATTTTGATGAATATGCAAAAGCCTATGAGGCTGAACCTATGAAAGAACCAAAAGAATACAAATCATTTGTATACTCTTATGAAGGAATGCCTACTGAAGAAGATGCTACAAATCAATCTACAAACCAATAGCAAGTTTAAGTGACTGCTGAGTCACATACTATGAATGTTGAGTTGCATTCAAGAGCTGAGCTACATTAAGATGCTAAGTTATAGAATGAAGTTAGAGCACATTCTAATTTTGAGATTAGTGTACATGAAAGAGATGATGACCTACCTAAAAGAGGTGTACACAGTGACTCTAAAGTTGAAAGACAAATTGAAGAAACTAGATTTGAACCAAGATTGTCCAATTATCTCAAAAGACATTATCGTGCTACATAAATTATTGGAGGTAAAGATGCTAGACCAATAAAAATTAATAGATTGAAAAATGATACATGTTTGTTGAGCATTAAGGAGCTGAAATCAATGAGAGATGCTTTAGAAGATGTGGACTAGAGTAAAGCCATGGAAGAAGAGATTGAACAAATTGAGAAAAAAAACATGGACCCTAGTTCCTAGATTAGAGGACAAAAATGTGATTGACACCAAGTGGGTATTCAGAAACAAGCTAGATGAAAATTGTGAAGTCACAAGGAACACGAAAAGATTAGTTTGCAAAGGAAATGTACAAGAGGAAGGAATTGACTATGGAGAGACATTTGTTCCTATTGCTAGATTGGAAAGAGTAAGAACTTTAATTACTTATTCTGTATACAAAGGTTGCAAAGTTTATCAAATGGATGTTAAATCTACATTTATGAATGGCATATTACAGGAAGAAGTTTACATGGAGTAGCCAGAAGGATTTTTTGATGTTAACAATAAGAACATGGTTTGAAACATGCACCAAGAGCATGGTATGAGAGACTTCATAAGTATCTTATGAAGATTGAATTTGAAAAGACTAATGATAGAGAAAGGAAAAGGTATTTTGTTATCTACAAATTTTGTTGATGATAACATATGTGGAGGTCAAGATTCTTTATGTAAGGCTTTTGCAATTGAAATGAAGTAGGAATATGAAATGTATATGTTTGGAGAGATCAAATTCTTTGTGGGTTTGCAAGTATATTAGATGAAATGTGGTATATACATTACTTAGTCAAAGTATGTCAAGGATATACTAGATTTTTTTAGATTGGAAGATTCCAAACCAATAAGTACACCTATGGTGATAGGACAGAAGTTGTCAAAGAATGATGATTCAGCTTAGGTGATCCATACATTATATAGATCTATGATTGGAAAATTATAGTATGTAGTACATAGAAGACCTAACATTGCATTATATATAGGTATAGTTGCAAGATTCTCTAGTAATCCCAAGGAGATTAACTCAATGGTTGTAAAAGGAATAATGAGATATCTAAAAGGAAGAGAGGAGTATGGTCTATATTGTAAGAAAAATGAGAAATTTGAATTAAGAGCCTATACAAGTGTTGACTGGGTTGGAAACATTGATGATAGAAAGAGCACCAATGGAGGAGAATTTTTCTTAGGCAAGAGGCTAGTTACATGGACTAGAAAGAAGCAAAATTACACCTCACAATCTACTACTAAAGCTAAATATTTTGTTGTTGTTGTAAATTGTACAAACATTGTATAGATCAAATAGTTACTCAAAGGTATGAAGGAAGAGATTATAGAACTAGTGACACTTTATTATGATAATAGAAGTTCCATAAATATATCAAAGAATTCTTTGATGCACATAAAAACTAAGCACATTGCAATCAAGTATCATTACTTGAGAGAATTAGTTCAAGATAAAGAGGTGAAGATGGAATATGTTAATACAAAAGAGAAAATTGCTGATATCTTCACAAAAGAATTATCTAAGGATGCTCATGAGTATCCAAGAGGTAAACTAGGGGTGATACCCCTATCAAAGGCTATTTAAGTAACAAGAGGAGTGCACTACATTAAACAATCTGATTTTCATATATTACACATTGATGCACTATATCTGACTTTAGGAGTTGCCTAAAGCAGTCATAGAACTAACACTTCAAATCAGTCACAAGTACGATGATAGAGGGAGAAACTAAAGAAGTTCATATCTGCATGTTAAGATGACAAGTCTTTGACATTTTTCTCAAAGAGGGAGAGATTTATCGATTAGAGGGAGAAATAGAAGAATGAATTAAAGCTAATGTTAGAGGGAGATAGTTGCTAATCAAGGGAACAAAGATAGAGAGATCCTAACATCTACCTAGTAAGAGGGAGATAAAAGAAGTAATTCAAGGAAGTTATAAGGAAGAATTTTTGTAACCTATTTGGAAGATGGAAGTTTTTGATAGAGGGAGAGAATTCAATACAAGGAATCATTTTTCTTTTTTTATTGTCTTATTGTTCTAACCTAGTCAGTTTGGTTGATCAGTTTGGTTTGCCATCTATGCCAAAAAGGGAGATTGGAAATAGTAAAAAGAGGGAGATTGTTGAGATCAAATTGAAGAAGACTATTAAAGTGGGAGATTGTTGAGATCAAATTGAAGAAGACTATTAAAGTGGGAGATTGTTGAGAATAAAGTATGATAAATATGTTTCAATAATTGTTTTGTCATTGATGTCAAACTTGCTATTTTCTAGTAAGACAATTGCTTATATGATTTAAGTACTACCACTTATTTGATTGATGAAGAGGATTTGATAAAAATATGTAACAATAGTACATAGAGAAAAGGTTGAGTTATGCTTATATAAAGAAGCACAAGAATTAGCTAAGATAGTGATAACAAGATGTATAGATAATCTACTTAAGGTTATAAAGTTTGGTTACACTAAGAAAGTTAAGAAGAACAAGTTATACAAAGTTTGTCTACCAAGCTTGACTGACTGAATAGTAGGTACCAAGAAAAGTCAGTGCAAGTCCATCAATAAATTAGTTGGAGCTGAGTAAAATTCTATTCTAGTGTATACCAAGTAGAATAGTAGATGCTAAGTAAAGTTTAGTTGATGTCAAGCATCAGTAAACTTTAATTTGTACTGAGTGATTTTTCAAAATAAGTTGAGAAATATAGTATGTGTTGAGCATCAGAAGAAAGATAATGTTGAGTGGCTACATTATTTAACAGATCATGAATTTGATGGATCTAACCCAACAAGTTTTCTTTCTTGGATTATGTGAACTAGGTGGATGATAAGATTGATGAACTAGAGGCACACAATTCAAGGTAAAGAATTTTTAGACAAATTCAAAGAGGATTTAAGGAGAAGTTTCTAGAAGAGATATGAAATATGGGGTAGATTCATTGTATTCTACCTAATCTATCCTAACCCTAAATTGGATGATGGAGAATGAGTGGAAAAAAGATCTTAATTTCCTATTTATAGGAATGGTTAGTTAGAAGCAAAGGTTTTCATGTGTGGGAACCGAAGGAAGACAAGGAGTCAAGGGTTTTGCTTCATCAAGTGACCTAAGAGAAGAGTCAAAAATGGCATGTTAAGCAAGAAGGTTTAAGGTTATGAATGCTTGAAGGGTGAACAAGATATCAGAGCTACAATGAGTGAAGGCCAAGTAGAATGGAGGATTAAAATAGAGATTTGTAATCTGCAAATAGAGTTCTAATTAGTTATCAGATCAAGCCTTACTGTTACTCTCTAATAATTATATCAATCTAGGGTAAATCCTTTGGAATAAGGTTTACCGAACAATCATTTATAAATGTTTAAATGGTTGAAATTCCAAGTGAATGGTCTAAAGTCCTCTAACAAGGCTCACTCCAAACAAGGTGATTGAAATCCTTTAATAGGGTCACTTTTAACAATGTGTATTGTAACCTTTAACAGGGTTGGCCTTTCATAGCACATCACTTCAGAGGAGTAAAAAAGAGTAGCATGTTATTGGTGGTCTTTCCCAAATTTGGTTTCGACATAAATTATCATGTCAAGTTTGTTGAAAAATCTATTATATCTCATATTTAATTTCTTACAAGTTGATTTAATAGTAACCTACAAGATTTAAGTGATTGCATGATCTTATGGTTTCATGCATGAAGGTAAATATTTTATGGGTTTACTAAGCTTTCAAAAATTTTATTTATACATCTGGACCTGGGATAACTGATTCACCCCCCATTTTTAGTTATTTTAACTATTCCAAAAAAAATACCCAAAAATATGTGTCATATCCAAGCATGATTCTACTTCTACCTAAAATATTATTAAAAAATATTATCATTTGATTTTCATTAAGGTGGTCAGACATACGTCTTCTTATTTTTGTCCTAGAATTTTTCTATTATTCCATTAAAATTAAAAAATTTCACCAATAAAATTTTATTATTTTCAGATAAGGCCTAGTAGCTTAGAAACTAAACTCAATTTTCTATAGAATATTTTCTGTCAACTTTTCGATATAAACATTATAAAAAGTATAAAATTGCACATCAAATTGATGTTCCCTAATTTGATGATTTTTTATTGCAACTTAAGAGCATATTTTGGTTTAACATGATCTTGCACATACCCACATCTCTTTGTAGGGTCTCTCTTCTTCATGTGATCTCTTATGCAATTTGGTCCAATATGTCAATGCTCACCACATAAGTGACATCTACACCATGTTTTTTAATCCAAACCAAAGATAGATTTCTCAATTTGTTCTACTAGATTCCATTTCTTGGTCTTGAATTCTAAATATTTCTACCCTTGTTTGTTGCAATTGAAACACTCTCCTTCAAACTCAGATTTCTTTGTGCATTCACTTGCTCTATGTCTTGGCTTGTTACAACTATAATATTTTCCACTAAATTTTGATTCTTGATTGCTTAAACACTTTTTTTATGTATGTCCTATCTCTCTACAATGATTACAAGTAGGTCTTTTGTTATGTTTAGCTCCTTGTTGAGATGATTCACCTTCATCTTTATAGCCTAATCCTTCTTTACCTTTGTGTCTAAATTGAGTTTTCTTGTCCAAATGATTCATGTTTTCCTCATTTTTCATTATCCTCTCATTGGTTTTCTTTTATATGCTAAGAGCATTTTGTAATCTTTCATTCTACATCCTTAAGTTGATAAGCTTTTGATTTGCACAATTGATTTGATCGATCAAATAGTCTTGCTGAAGAGATAGGTGATGAATTTCATTTTCCTTTTTTTCTATCTTTTCAATTAGCAATCTTTTCTCTTCTTTGGTTTTTCCCTTTTTTCCCATGTCATCACACATTTTGACTGATTAAATTTCTTGTTCTCTTTTCTGCTTTTTGATTTCTTCCTGAAGAGTAAGATTATTTTCAAGTATATATTTGATTGTTGTATCAACTTCATCTAAACTTCTATCTTAGTAAATGTCTTCAATTCTCTCTTCAATGTAGAGATTGTCATTCATTTTTATTGCTAGGTATTTTCTTATTTTCAAGGATTGAGAGATTCACTCCTTCATTTTCTTGAAATAATCCATGGCTACTTATAACTTCAACTTTTCATTCTCCATAGCTTTCTCTAGTCTTTCAGTAACAAATAAAACTTTAAATTCTTTTCACCAATTAATACTTCATAACCTATTCTCTAATTGCATGCATGAAAGGACAGAAAGCAATAAAACATTCATAACACTTGACACAATATTTTGTAACCCAAAAACCTTCCAAATAGATTGTAAAACTAGGGTGGGGATAATACCACAAGCTTTATGACTGAAATGTAAATGTGGCTTGTTAAAACTAACAAATGATCACATCTCATGATCTTCTCTAATAGGAGCACTAAGGACTATTAGTTTTAGCTTTTGAAATGATTTATACAATACAATGAAGTATGCACTTGGTTAGGAGATTTAGCATAAGACCATTAAGTCCACCTTGTTAGAGAATTTGACTAATGCAAATTTTAGGATGAACCATTAGTTGATCCCTAATCTGCAACTTGTTTTGTTGTTTGAGATTCCTTTGATTTAAAATAATCACCTTTATGTGATGCATGAGACTTTTCTATCCATTATACTACTTGTAGCCTTTGCCATCTTATTCAAATTCATTTTTCTTCTTACTTGTTACTCATTCACACTTGGATATGGTAAGATGTATAATATATACCAATCTGATTAATTACCTTCTAGAGTTAGCTAGAACACCAAATTCAAACAATCTTCACTAAGTCTACTTACTACTGCAACTTAGGTTCTGAAGAACACTCGAGTGATAGACTAACACTTAGAAACACTATCAACTTGGAAAGCTCTAGAATTTGGTTGATAATAGTGCTCGGCCCATGTTAATCATTCAGGAGTAGGCATGAACTCTATTAACATCTGGTGACTTAGAAAACACTGGAGAACTCAGTAGATACTGAAGGGGTTGATCAACATTACAACTTGGTGAACACTACCTTCCTTCTGTTTGGTAAACATAGCTAACTTGGTAGACAATGTTTTCTTAGTTAACACTACATCTCACTTGGCTTTCGTTGTGAAGCTTGGCTTATACTACTTAAAGCTTGTTAGACTCTTTGAAGCTCGGTAGTAGTGTAACCAATCAAACTAATTAAAAGATTAGTCACTAACTAACAAATGATTTCACCATCAAGTCAATAGGTGTAACAAACAATACTCTCACTTCAGAACCATTTTGGGTGTATGATCCATGAAAATAAAATTTCCATGTTTGTGGTTATAATTACATGATTTTTGCATCTAGGAACTCAAAATATATAGGATGTTCTTCTGATACTAGTGCATCTGCTAACTAATCCATGATAACTTGTCTCTTTATGACATTGTGATCCACATATTCAATGTCAAATTTAGTTAGTATCATAACCCACTTTTTCAATCTTCCTCTTAATGTTCATTTACTAAGAAAATACTTTTGGCGATCAATCTTTTAGTTATCTTGACTCTATGAAATAACATGTAGTGTCCTAGTTTTTAACAAGCAAAAGCTATGATAAGGTATGCTCACTCAATTAATGAATAGTTAAGCTCCTATCCCACTAAAGTGTGATTGATATAATAAATGGCCTTCTCTTTTCCTTCATGATCTTGCTATGCCAATAGGGCTTCAAAAGAAATTTTAGTCACTAATACATATGTATGTATGTATGTATATGTGTGTGTGTGTGTGTGTGTGTGTGTGTGTGTGTCTATATATGTATGTGTATATATATATGTATATACATATATGCACACATATATACATATATATATATATACATATCTATATATATATACATATACATATATATATATACATATACATATATATATATATATATATATACATATATATATACATATATATATATACATATATATATATATACATACATATATATATATACATATACATACAGATGTGTGTGTGTGTGTGTGTGTGCACGCGTGTGTGTATGTACACACACACACACACACACACATAAAGGAATGGTTTTCCAAGAATAGGTGACATCAAAGTTAGAAGATCATTTTTCAAGTATTATTTTATCTTGTTAAAATATTCTTCACAAGAAACATCCAACTGAAATGGCACATTCTTTTGTAATAAATGCATAGAAGAATAACTTTTGTCAGCCAATTATGAGACAAATCTTTTGATGGATTGCAGTTGTCCTTGTGATGATCTCAACTAAGTTATATTTTTAGATGGTGGCATCTCCATGATTGCTTTAAATTTTTCAAGGTCAATCTCTTTTCCTTTTGTAAGAAACTATGTATCCCAATAGTATTCTAGATGTATCTCCAAAAGGACATTACTCATAATTCAATCTTACATTGCATTTATCTAGTCTAGTAAATATGTTGTCCAACACTTTCAAATAATCTTTCCTAGTTTTTTTCATTTTCCTAGGATATCATCAACATAATCCTCAAGTATAGTATGCATCATGTCATAGAAAATTGTAGTCATAACCCTCTGGTAGATAGCACCTACATCTTTTAGACCAAAAGGTATCACATCCTAGCAATATGTACTCCAAGAACAAGTGAAAGTGGTCTTCTCTTGATCTTAGAGTGTAATATTTATTTGGTAATAATAAAATAATTCATCCATTAAATTTAGAATTTCTAGCCTATCCATAGGATCTACAATGGTGCCAATTTTAGGCAAAAGAAAATCAACTTTTAAAGATGCTTTGTTGAGATCTCTGAAATCAATACATAGTCTGATAGACTCATCTTCTTTTGAAATAGGAATAATATTTGTTATCCATTTTTCATAATCAATTGCTCTAATAAATCCCACATCCAATATTTTCTTCAACTCAGCTTTGACTAAAAGTTCTATGTATGTGTACATATTTTTGAGTCTTTGTTTCATTAGTTTGAAACTAGAGATATAGAAAAAGTGGTGCATTATAAGATTTAGATACAAGCCTATCATATAAGTATATTGTTGGTGTAAATAAGTATTTACTACTTACACTTTACTAAATTTTACTTAGGTTAATGTATTTTCATATTATTTATCATGTAGACAACTAGGAGCTTGAATATTCATATTAGTTGTCATGTAGATAACATAGATTTTTGCACTCCAAATGAGCACATGTTTTCTAAAAAATCTCTTTATGCAATACACCATTGTATTAATATCCTCTAATTTTTGCACACACATTCATGCACAATGGAGGATAATCCACTTTTGGTGTACATGTACTTAGTTTTCATGCTTATCTCTTGCATGAATCCTAGTCATCTTGATTTCCTTTATATAGAAGAAACTTCTATGATGTATTCATCTAATCATCTGATTAATCCATTCTCATTTGATCATATCTTGTCTCTATTGTGTTATCTTTTGCACTTCTTGATCTTGGCATTTCATTCTTGCCTTAGGCAACATTTTACATTCTATAAGAGCTTGAGGAAGATATATAAATAGTATTAGAGCCATATGAGATTCATTGCATAGCCATTGGAGAATTTTTTTTATTGTAGGTCAAGATTGGAGCTTGTTGGTGTTAGAAATACAATAGGGAAAGTAAACAATGAGGGATGTGGGGTGGGTGCTGAATTAGTGCTTTAAAAATTTACCATAAAGTTGTTCATGACACAACCATCTTACAATACATGCATGTAAACTAAAATACCAAATTAAGCACATACATTCATAACTTGAAACTAAATAAGATTTAATACATGTATGACATAAGATATTTGGTTACCCAGAAACCTTCCACAAATCTCCACCACTACAATAATAAAGCATATCCAATGAATGTTACAATGTTTGATCATGAAACATGATGTACCTTATGAAAGGTCTGCCCTATTAAAGGCTTCCAAGATTGTTATATCTTACATTGTTAAAGAATTTAAACACCTTGTTAGAATGTCTCAGCAATGATCCTTTAGTTAGCACTCTGCCACTCGATGATAGACCACCTCTTTCCTGATGTCTACTTGATTCTCACTAATTAGATGTATCTCTTCCATTCTTAAACCTTCTTTCCTTTGTTCTCCTCTAACTAGTTTCGCAATGTATCTCAATTCACAATACCTCAGTTACCATGAATACTATGTTTGTGTATACAAACTTTTCTCTTTTTCTCCTTCCATAGACATAAAATTTTTAGGGTTTTTTCTCCTAAAGAAAACTCAGGTGACCTAGGGTTAGGTATGAATCAGAAATTGTGATTCTCCCAAATTGTCTCTTAATCCTTCCATTTTTTTGATATGCTACATGTAATGCATAAGAATTCTCAATAAAGATTCATCCTTATCATCTAGGATTGCAAAATAATCATCAAGTCGGTCTAAAAATGGTTTACATAGTAGTTTGTGCTAGAAGCATGAATACTAATGTTATTCCTATCAAGAAGTATTGTAGATATGTTACAATAATTATATGTTACATTCATCAGTAAGTATGTTATTGATGTCAACACAACAATTTTCTATGGTATCTAACAAAAGAACATTAGAAAGATCAAGTTGGTATGGATGACTAGTTGAGTATTCTCACTATCTGAGGTTATGGGAGATACTTCTAAGTATCTAGTATATGCAATTAATTTTGGGTGAAGAAATGTTAAGTGTAGAAGAGGTAATGTATGTTTTGGTGATGTCTATGTTGGATACAATTAAGTAATTGTGTATTATCTTTGATGTTACACAAATTCCATATCAGTTATCAGACAGAGTCTACCGAGTCCTGACAGTCAGGAAAACAGTTTATAGAGTCTACTGAGCTCAGTTGGTCAGTAAAGCCTTTTGCGTTCCTGTATGTCACACGGTGAGTTAGTGTTAACCGAGTTTGCACGGTAAGCTAAGGAAAGTTTAGTTCTTACCGAGATCACTCGGGTATCAAAGGATTTTGTGGCGGACGGTTAGTGTTAACCAAGTTTGCACGGTAAGCTAAGAAAAGCTTAGTTTTCACCGAGCTCACTTGGTAGTCGAAGATAGCTTTTACTAAGTCTAGTCAGTTTCCAAAGGAAGTGGCAGGTTTACCGAATTCCCTGGTAATTGTAGTTTTTACCGAGCTCTGCCGGTTAACACAGGAAGCATTTTTTCTTTTGTTCTGTATTGACCGAGCAGCGTCGGCCAGTGAAGAATTTTGTTTGATTGTTAGTTCAAGCCGACTTTGGAATATATTTTGTCAAGTTGGTTGGGCCGACCTGGTATTATGTATAGTATATAAAGAGGTGCTCAAGATGCGGAAAAGTGTGGAATAGAGAGTGTATACGGATAGCGCAAGGAAGTGCAAGGAAGAGACTTGTGTGTGCCTAAGAAGAGTTGAGCAGAGGGAAATCTTGGAACTGCAAAGATATATTTAATCAGTAAGGATCTTGTGGAGCTAAACTGAGATCTGTATTCAGCAAGATAAGTTGCATGTATTTTCAGATCATTCATTGTTGCTTTCTAACCATTGTAACAGTCATTCCAAAATCTCCTAACAGAGTTGGTTTAATAGCCATTCCATAAATCCTTTAACAGGGTGGCAATTCAGTTGAATTGTTCTAAAGACCTCTTACAAGGCCACTCCTAACAGGGTGATTAAATCCTCTAACAGGGTCACACCTAACAATGTGTTTTGTAACCTTTAACAGGGTTGGCTCCTAATAGGGCTCACTTCAGAAGAGTGAAAATTGGTGACTAGTTGCTGGTGGTTTTTCCCATATTGGGTTTCCACGTAAATCTGGTGTCTACTATGTTCATGATTACTTTCTTTTGCATGGTCGCTTATTTCAGTAAATGCTTAATAAATTAACTAAACATCTATCAAGTTTTAAGCAGTAATTTATGTGTTTACCGAGTAGCAGCAGCAACTAAGTTTAAGGCATCTTTGGGACTGTTGAATTTGTTTTTGTGGTAACTGATTCACCCCTCCCATCTCAGTTACCCCATCTTCATTTTCCAACAATTGGTATCAGAGCTTTTGGTGCTTGCAGGAGGAGATTTCAAAGATCTAAGCCAAAGATCAAGATGTCTTACAAGAGGGAAATCCCAAGGCTTAACCGAAACAACTTCTCAGCATGGCAGGGATTAATGAGACTTCATCTAGCTTCCATTGGTGACACTGGTCTGAAATATCTTGATGAAAAATATGTAGAACCATCAGGTACATTATCAGTCAATGACATTGCTATAAAGAAGACTCATAACATTATGATGATTGATATTGTATCTGCCTTGAGTTATGAAGAGTTTGATGATGTTAAGGACTGCACTACTGCCTATGAAATGTGGGAAAGACTAAAAGAGATCTATGGTGGAGATGACAATGTCAGAAGAGCCAAAGCTGAAAGTCTGAGAGGATAGTTCGATCAGATGAAAATGAAAAAAGATGAAAACATTGCCAAATATGTTCAAAGAATTAAAGCATGTGTCAGTGCTATCAAAGCTTCTGGAGGAAGTATCAGTGAAGAGACAGTCATAAGTAAAGTTCTTAGAACTCTAGTTCTAGTTTATGCCATCAGGGTATCAGCCATTCAAGAAAGAAGGTGTGAGGCCAATCACAAGATAAACCTAGAGGCCATAGTTGGAAGATTGACAGCATTTGAACTAGATAATTTTGATAATTATGTTCCAACTGCAAAGAACATTGAGTCTGCATTTGAAGCCAAGCTTTCACTCAAGGAAAAAGGCAAGAAGAAGAAGGAATCTCAGTCAGAGAGTGAAGATCAATCAGATCAGAGTTTTGACAGTGACCTTGAAGTAATTGAAGCTCTACTTGCAAGGAAATATTCAAGAGGAAGAGGTAAATACAAAGGTAAAGTACCCCTAATCTACTTTTCATGTGAAGAAGTCGGTCATATTGCTGCAAGGTGTCCAAACAAGAAAGATAAAGATGAAAAGAAAGATAATAAATGGAACAGTAAGAAAGATCTTAAATCATTTAAGGATAAAAGTAAGAAATCATGTTTTATGGCTAAAGATTCTAATGATTCTAATGATGAAGAAGAGGATGAGATTGTTTACATTGCTATAAAAGATGAATCTGACAATGAAGAAATGGCACTCATCTCTCACATAAGTAAGAATGATACATGGATCATTGATAGTGGCTGCTCACATCATATGACTGGAGATAAAACAAAGTTTGATCAATTTGAAGAGTATAATGGTGGCAGTGTAAGATTTGGAAACAATGAACCTTGTTGCATCAAAGGAAAAGGAAGAATCACTCTAACCCAGGAACTTGTATGCGATAATGCTTATTGGGTAGAAGGCCTAAAGCACAATTTGTTGAGTGTGGCACAGTTACTCAACAATGGATTAAAAGTAGAATTCATCCAAGGTAAAGCAAGACTGTTGAACGGTAAAGGAAAGTTGATTGGATCCGGTACTCAAACTAAAGGTAACTTGTTCTATCTTGAACTTGGTGAACATTCATGTTTTATTGCTCAAGTAGAAGAGAGTTGGTTATGGCATAAAAGGTTATGTCATGTGAATTTTGACAATTTGGTAAAGATAAGCAAATTCAAGAAAGTAAGAGGCATTCCTGATTTAAAGAAACCAGAGGTCGGTTTATGCAAGAATTGTCAAATTGGAAAGATGGGTAAGTCTAGTTTCAAAAGCAAAAATTATCAATCTGAAGATTTATTAGAAATTGTGCATACTGAATTATGTGGATCTATTAGAACTGAAAGCTATACTGGTGAAAAATATTTTATTCTTTTTGTTGATGATTATTCAAGAATGATGACCGTCATGTACCTAAGGAACAAATCAAAAGCATTTGAAAAGTTCAAATGGTATTTGGCAAGAGTAGAAAAAGAAATAGGGAAAAGATTGAAATTCCTAAGGTCAGACAGAGGTGGTGAATTTATTTCACATGAATTCAATAACTTTTGTATTGAAAGAGGAATCAAAAGACAGGTTTCAGCACAAGGTACTCCTGAACAAAATGGCATAGCTGAAAGAAGGAACAGATCCATCATGGATTGTGCAAGAACCTTGATGATAGAAAAGAATGTTGCTATCAAATACTGGAAGGAGGCTATCAGTACAGCAGTTCATACCTTAAACCGAGTACAGTTAAAAAAAGACTCATTCAAAACTCCCTATGAATTATGGTATGGCTATAAACCCAATGTAAGTTATCTGAAAGTATTTGGAAGCAAATGTTATATCTTGAAAGAATCTAGAAAAGGTAAATTTGATGTAAAAGGTGATGAAGGTATATTTATTGGATACTCATGCAAGAGTAAAGCATATAGATGCTTGAACTTATCTACTCACAAAGTCATAGAAAGTATACATGTGAAAGTTGATGAGTTTGCAGAAAAGACTGAAGAAGAAAGCAGAAGAGAACCAGAAGATTACAAAAGATTCGTCTTCAGTGAACTGGATATAATATCAACTGCATCTAAGAATCAGAAACCTTCTTCTACCGAGTCATCACTAACCGAGTTGCAGGAAACATCTACCGAGCCAACATCTACCAAGCCAACGTCTACCGAGTCAGAGAATACCGAGTTAGAGATTACTGAGCCAGAGGTAACCGAACATGTGCATACCGAGCCAGTTGATACCGAGCCAGACCAAATCGAGCATGAAGGAGAAATGCAAGAAGATAACGACAACATTCATCCAAAAGGAAAAGAACCTGTTCTAGCCAAGTATGTCAGGAGACATCATTCAGCAGATCAGATCATTGGAAATAAATCTAAAGGAACCATCACAAGAAGTAAGTTGAAAGGTACTTGTTTACTTGCTGATTTTGAACCTAGAACTGTCAAAGATGCATTAGAAAATGATAATTGGATTGAAGCAATGAATGAAGAAATAGAGCAGATAGAGAAAAACAAGACATGGACTCTTGTACCCAGGCCTAAAGACAAAAATGTAATCGGTACAAAGTGGGTTTTCAGAAATAAGTTGGATGAAAATGGTAAAGTATCAAGAAACAAAGCTAGATTAGTGTGCAAAGGATATTCTCAAGAGGAAGGCATAGATTATGGAGAAACTTTTGCTCCCGTTGCTAGATTGGAAGGTGTTAGAACCTTATTAGCATATGCTACTTACAAAGGATTTAAAGTTTATCAGATGGATGTCAAGTCAGCATTTCTAAATGGTATACTAGATGAAGAGGTCTACATTGAACAACCTGAAGGTTTTATAGATCCAGATAAAAAGAACATGGTTTGCAAATTGCACAAGGCACTGTATGGTATGAAAGATAGCATAGCTATCTTATTCAAATTGGATTTCAAAGGAAAAATGATAACAGTAGTTTGTATATCAAGGAAGGACCAAAAAATAAGATTGTCCTGGCAGAAATATTTGTAGATGATACTGTTTTCACAGGGAATGATGATCTTTGCAAAGAATTTTTAGAACAAATGAGCAAGGAATTTGAAATGTCAATGTTCAGTGAAATCAAATTCTTTGTTGGACTTCAAATTCAGCAGAACAAGAATGGCATCTACATCACTCAAGCAAAATACATCAAAGAGATATTAAAAAAGTTTTGTATGGAAGACTATAAACCAGTCGGAACTCCCATGTGTACTGGACTAAAACTTACCAAAGAAGATGATTCAAAGGAAATAGATCAGACATTGTACAGATCTATGATTGGAAAGTTGCAATATGTAGTTCATACTAGGCCAGATATTGCTCTTGCAGTTGGAATTGTGGCACGATTTTCAGCCAAACCAAGAGAAAATCACATGATGGCAATCAAGAGGATAATGAGATATCTGAAAGGAACTGAAGATTATGGATTATGGTATAAATTTGGAGGAAACCTAGACTTAAAAGTGTTTACTGATGCTGATTGGGCAGGAAACCTTGACAACAGAAAAAGCACAAGTGGAGGTGCATTCTTTCTTGGAAAGAGGTTGGTTTCTTGGACAAGCAAAAAGCAAAATTGTACATCTCAATCAACAGCAGAGGCAGAGTATGTTGCTGCAGCAGTAAACTGTTCTAATATTGTTTGGTTCAAGCAATTGCTACAAGGCATGAAGATGGAAATCAAGGAACCAGTTGTCATGTTTTGTGATAATACAAGTGCAATCAACATATCTAAGAATCCAGTAATGCATTCTAAGACTAAGCACATTGCAATCAAGTATCACTTTGTCAAAGAATTGGTGCAGGACAAGGAAATCAGATTGGAATATGTTCATACAAAGGAACAGATTACTGACATATTCACAAAGCCTTTACCTAAGGATGAATTTTTGTATCTCAGAGGTAAGTTAGGGGTCATTCCCCTATCTGAAGTTCACTAAAAATAAGTTTTAGTGATGCATCAGCTCTTACAAAATTGAACAATCATCAGTTGATGCAGCAAATCAAAGAAATATTGCATATGAATCAGTACTAAAGGTACAATAAAATTCATTGAAATTGGATTGTCTTTGGCATGTGTTGTCAAAGAGGGAGAGTTTTACTGTCATATCTTTTCAAAATTTGATTATGTAATTCCTTCACAGAGGGAGATTACTGTAAGAGGGAGAGTTCTCTATCTTAGAGGGAGAATTGTTAATTGTGTTGTGTTGCTGTAGACTTGCTTTCAAATTTCATTTCTGCTATGACATGTTGTGTTGCCATCAATGCCAAAGAGGGAGATTGTTGGATACAATTAAGTAATTGTGTATTGTCTTTGATCTTACACAAATGCCATATCAGTTATCAAACAGAGTCTACCGAGTTCTATCGGTCAGGAAAATAGTTTACAGAGTCTATCGAGCTCAGTCGGTCAGTAAAGCCTTTTGCAGTGTACACCAAGCGTTCCTGTATGTCACACGGTGAGTTAGTGTTAACCGAGTTTGCACGGTAAGCTAAGGAAAGTTTAGTTCTTACCGAGATCACTCGGGTATCAAAGGATTTTGTAGCAGATGGTTAGTGTTAACCGAGTTCGCACGGTAAGCTAAGGAAAGCTTAGTTTTCACCGAGCTCACTCGGTAGTCGAAGACAGCTTTTACCGAGTCTAGTCGATTTCCAAAGGAAGTGGCAGGTTTACCGAATTCCCCGATAATTGTAGTTTTTACCGAGCTCTGCCGGTTAACACAGGAAGCAATTTTTTTTTTGTTCTGTATTGACCGAGCAGCGTCGGCCAGTGAAAAATTTTGTTTGATTATTAGTTCAAGCCAACTTTGGAATATGTTTTGTCAAGTTGGTTGGGCCGACCTGGTATTATGTATAGTATATAAAGAGGTTCTCAAGATGCGGAAAAGTGTGGAATAGAGAGTGTATACGGATAGTGCAAGGAAGTGCAAGGAAGAGACTTGTGTGTGCCTAAGCAGAGTTGAGCATAGGGAAATCTTGGAGCTGCAAAGATATATTTAATCAGTAAGGATCTTGTGGAGCTAAACTGAGATCTGTATTCAGCAAGATAAGTTGCATGTATTTTCAGATCATTCATTGTTGCTTTCTAACCATTGTAACAGTGATTCCAAAATCTCCTAATAGAGTTGGTTTAACAGCCATTCCATAAATCTTTTAACAGGGTGGCAATTCGGTTGAATTGTTCTAAAGACCTCTTACAAGGCCACTCCTAACAGGGTGATTAAATCCTCTAACAGGGTCACACCTAACAATGTGTTTTGTAACCTTTAACAGGGTTGGCTCCTAACAGGGCTCACTTTAGAAGAGTGAAAATTGGTGACTAGTTGCTGGCAGTTTTTCCCATATTGGGTTTCCATGTAAATTTGGTGTCTATTTTGTTCATGATTACTTTCTTTTGCATAGTCGCTTATTTCAGTAAATGCTTAATAAATTAACTAAACATCTATCAAGTTTTAAGCAGTAATTTATGTGTTTACCGAGTAGCAGCAGCAACTAAGTTTAAGGCATCTTTGGGACTGTTGAATTTTTTTTTGTGGTAACTGATTCACCCCTCCCCTCTCAGTTACCCCATCTTCATTTTCCAACAGTCTATTCTAAGATAGAGTTTACAGAGGCATGTTCTAGTAAATTTTTTATATCTCTTAACATGATTTTTATTCTAAGAATTGAGGTTGAGGATGTGTATAATACATGCCAATGATGACGTGATTGAGCTCACTCATCATAACATTACATGTACAAAAACTTATTCAAGTTTCAAGGTAAAAGATCAAAATTCTTGCTAAGTATAACATGTTCTTAATGTGGTCCTATAATAATTAATTGAGAAGGTGTAACATCTGACTGAAGAATTTTTTTTATGGATTCAATGTAAAGGAAGAATATTTCCTTTTATCTTAGAAGCATGATATGAGATGATTATAAGCAACAAAAAGACCACAATGCAAAGTTGAGAAAAGTAGAACAGAAGTGAAGGAAACTTCATTGCCAAGATTTTATTGTTTGATCTGAGGTTTGATATTTGGATTTGAGGTTCATGAATTGGTCTACAATGTCTACTAGTGTTTTATTTGATTGATAGAAAAGAGGAAAGAGGAAACAGTAGATTACTTGTTTCGGTAGTGAGCTCTTCTTGTAATTGAAATTGCATGTTTGGGTACTGAGTTCTTCTTGCATACATTGTACTACAAATCCTAATAGGGTTTTAATATCCTAATAGGGATTTAAAGTCTCCTAGTAGGGACTCTATGTACTAAATGTTATAATAGACTCCTAACAAGGTCCATCCTCTATAAAAGAATATTTATATTAGAACATCATCTTGTAGGCATCATTCCCACTAGGGTATTCCTTCTAATTAATGGTTTCCATAGTTAACACATTTGGTGTAATTGTTTATGAGCATCTTGTTATGGTTACTATTTACTTTAGTTGAATGGATAATATTGTTTAAGGATAATAATGTTTTAATTGTTGGATAACTGATTCACTCCCCCAACCCCCCTCCTCTCAGTTATCTTGGTAGACTATTGTTTCTAAAAATTGGTATTAGAGCATCAAGTCCTTAAAGATAAAGTTTAAAATCTTTGGGAGATATATGATAAGCATGTTCAAGAAAGATAGTCCAAAGTTCGATGGAACAAATTATGATAACTAGAAGGAAAAGATTAAGACACATCTACTATGTATGGGTCTAGGATATTGGATCTTGAAAAAAACATCAAAGACAATCATTGTTGAGAAAGATTTGGAATCTTGTACTGAGGAAGAAAGAGATCTTTTTAGCTGTGACATGAGAGCTAGAGAAGTACTACTAACTGTGACCTAGTTTATCAAGCAGCACAAGTGCTAGAGGAGACTTTTCTAGCAGCAATAGATTTGATGAGGGTAGAAAGATTGAAGGAGTCACCCTTCTGGTAAGAAGAGAAAAAGATGGTAAGAAAATATTTAAATGTTGGACTTGCAATGAATTTGGTCATTATGTGTCTAAGTGTCCTAAAAGAGAGAAAATTTGTAAAGGAAATTACAAACCTAGAAGAGATGGAGAGAATATGTATGCAAATGAAGAAGATGAATTTGATGAACAAGTAGTAAGTGCTAGTGATGATGAAATAGGATTTGTCTCAATCAAAGAAGAAACCCTAGAGGAAGTATCTTTGGTATCACAGGTTGTAAAGAAATTAGATTGGATAATTGATAGTGTTTTTTCACATCATATGATTGGTGATATGAACAAATTTGTTAACTTCAAAAGTCGAGATGGAAGCATTGTCAAGGTTGGAAACAATGCACCATGTCAAGTTAAAGGTATTGGATCTATAACTCTTGATTGTAAAACTAACATTGAGGATGTATATTTTGTTGATGGTTTGAAGCACAATCTTCTAAGTGTTGGACAAATAGTGCGTAAAGGTTACTAGTTGTAGTTTACAAAAAAAGACATGCATGATCATAGAAAAAGATCAAAGACAGTTATGGAATAAGAGATTTTTTCATATACACTTTGACAACATTGTGAAGACTAGTAGTATGTTTGCACTTGGAGATTTTCCTAAGGTTGTAAAACCTACTAACATAATTTGCAAGGAGTGTGTTTTGGCAAAACATAAAAAAACGTCTTTTTCTTGTAAGAAGTTTACTACTATAGAAAAATTAGAGATTGTACACACAAACCTGAGTTATCGTACAAAGACTAAAGGATTCTATGGTGAAAGGCATTTCATAATTTTAGTTGATGAGTTTTCTAGAATGATGTGGGTTTCATTTCTTAAAGAAAAATTTGAGCCATTTGATAAATTCAAGATATACAAGAATAGATTTGAGAATCTGGTAGTGGAGGAAAATTAATTTCAAATGAGTTTAACATGTTTTGTGAAGAAAATGGAATCAAAAGACAATTACCAGTTCCAAGAACCCCTGAACAAAATGTAATAGCAAAGAGAAGAAATAGATCACTAATAGAAGTTGTAAGAGATATGTTAGCTTATAATGATGTATCCAAGATGTTTTGGAGAGAAGCTATGAATAGAATAGTCTACACTATGAATAGAGTATAGGTAAAAAAAACACAAACAAGAGCCCTTATGTACTGTGGTTAGTTCACTCACCTACAGTTAAGTATTTTAAAAAATTTGGCAGTAAGTATTATATCAAAAGACATTATGATATTGGTAAGTTTGATGTTAGAAGTGATGGAGGTATGTTTATTGGTTATTCATTAAAATTAAAGGCTTATAGAAGTTATAATTAGAGAACTAAGACTATTATGTAAAGTGAAAATGTAAGAATTGATGAGAAATTCAAGATACAAGAACTAATAGTTGATAAAAATTTAGATGATGATGTTGTTACCAAACCAAGGAATAATGAAGTATTCTTTGAGACTAACAATGATTTGCAAAATTAAGGAGAGTTAAGGTAGAAAAAAAGTTCAAAACCTTCAATAGAGTCAAGAGTTGAGATAACAACTCTTATTTTGAGAAAGAGTATGACAAAGAATCATCCACCTGAGAAAATCATCAGAAGTAGACATAAAGATGTGATGACAATAAGAAGAGTTAGTGTAGAACTATGTTTGATATCTCATGTTGAATCTAAGAATACAAATGAAGCATGTAAAGCTAATCATTAGAAATAAGTTATGAAAGAAGAATTGGATTAGATAGTAAAGAAGAAGACATGGGAATTGGTCCCCATACTAGTGGACAAGAATGTAATAGGAACTAAATGGGTATTCAGGAACAAGATGAATGAACAAGGAGAAGTTGTAAGGAACAAGGAAAGATTGCTATATATAGGTTTCTCACAACAAGAAGGAATAGACTATGACAAGACCTATATTCCTATGGCTAGAATTAAAGTAGTAAGATTATTCTTAGCATATGCAGCATATAAGAAATTTGAAGTATATTAGATGGATGCCAAGTCAACATTTTTGAATGCAGAACTTGAAGAAGAGGTATACATTGAACAACCTAAAGGATTTCCTTTAACAAATATCAAGGACATAGTATGTAGATTGAAGAAAGAATTGTATAGCTTAAAGAAAGCATCCAGAACCTAGTATGCAAGATTGGACAAGCATTTGTCAAATCTTGGATATAGAAAAGGTATGGAAAATAGTAATCTATATTGGAAAGAAATTGATGATGGACTAATGATTTTGGAAATATTTGTTGATGATATCATTTTTAGAGGAAATGATGAGGAAAGTGAAAAATTTGCAGAAGAAATGAGAAAAGAATTTGAAATGAGTATGATAGGAGAAATGAAATATTCTCTAGGATTATAGATTGTAAAAAATAAAGAAGGAGTCTTTATTTCTTAGACTAAGCACTTGAAGGATTTATGGAAAATTTTTGATTTGAAAACATTTAAAACCATTGGAACACCTATGGTAACTGGACACAAATTATCTACAAAGGATGAGACACCTACTATTGAGTAGAAAAAGTAAAAATCTATGATTGGAGGTTTACAATATCTAACTCACATAATGTCGTATATAGAAAGTGTAGTTGGAATTGTTACAAGATTTCAAGTTGATCCTAGAGAATGACATTATGTAGTAGTCAAAAGGATATTTAGATATATAAAAGAAACACCAAAGTTTGGATTGTGGTATGATAGATCTAATGATTTCACTCTAAGTACTTATACTAATGTTGATTGGGAAAGCAATATGGATGATAGAAAAAGTACCAGTTTTGGAGCCTTTGTTCTTGTAGGAAGATTGGTTTCTTGGCTAAGAAAGAAGTAGGATCATACCTCACAAAGAATAGTAGAAGTAGAATATATTGTAGCAACAAACAATTGTAATGAAGTTGTTTAGATGAAATAGATGCTAAAAGATATAAGGATAGAATTTAGTGAACCTGCTATCATACATTGTGATAACATAAGCACAATAAATATTTTTAAGAATATAGTGTTGCATTCAAAGACCAAGCACATTTATTTCAAGTATCACATGTTCAGAGAGAAAGTTATAGAAAAGGAAAATAAATGAGTATGTGAGCACGAAAGAGTAGATTGCAAATATATTCACTAAGCCTCTTCCCAAAGAGATTTTTGAGTATTTGTGAGCTATGTTAGGGGTTATGCCTCTTCCTACATTACAGTAGAATATGTAAGAGTGCATTAGTCCAATGTAATGAAGCACTACTATTTTTTTTGGATTGAATGCTAATGCTTCCTATATGAGGGAGTATCTATGATAGATAGAGTCATCAAAGACTCATGTTGGATGTTCTTTGGACACTTGAGCTAGTAATAATTAGTTGTTGTAGAGTTTTGATGGTTGTTAAAACCTTTAACATTGTTGTCAATATGAGAGAAGATTAGCATGAAAAAAATCATGGGGGAGAAGCAAGAAAGAACAAGTACAACATTTGCAGGAGTAGAAAATAGTTGGGGAGAATGATTGATGAAGAGGATTTGAAAAGAAAGGTTAATAGTCTTTAACTATTCTTATTCTTGGAACTAGATGTTTTTCATCTATGTTTCCATCAATGCCAAATGATTAGATTGTTGGAAGCATGAATGTTGATGATATTACTATGGGGGAGTATTGTAAATATGTTAGTATGATGATATGTTACATTCATGATTGAGTTTATCATTCATTTCAACATAGCAGTTTTCTATGTATCTGACAAAAGAATAGCAGAAAGATCAAGTTGGTAAAGATGACTAGTTCAGTATTCTCACTATCTGAGGTTATGGGAGATACTTCTGAGTATCTAGTATATGAATTTAATGTTGAGTGATGAAATTTTAAGTTTGGAAGAATACTTGTTATATCTCTTAGTAGGATTTTTATTCTAAGAATCTAGGTTGAGGATGTATAGAAGACATGTTGATGATGATGTGGTCAAGTTCACTCATCATAACATTTCATGTGTAGAAAGTTATTCAAGTTGCAAGGTACATGATTAATGTTATTGCTAAGTGTAACATGTTCTTAATATGGTCCTATAATAATTAATTAAGAAGGTGTAGCAGTTGACTCAGGAAATTTTTTATGGATTTGGTACAAAGGAAGGACATTTTCCTTTATCTTAGAAGCATGATATCATATGATTGTAAGTAGCATGAAGAGAGGAATGCGAAGTTGAACAAAGAAGAATGGAAGTGAAGGAAACTTCATTGCCCAAGTTTTATTCTGTGATCTGATGTAGGATATTTGATTCTAAGGTTCATGACCTAGTGTACAAGGTCTGGCAGTAATTGCTTTGGTTCATAGAATAGAGAAAAAAGGAACTTAATAGTAGATTACCTATTTGGGTAGTGAGCTCCTCTTGTAATTGAAATTGCATGTTTCGGCAATGGGCTATTCTTACATACATTGTACTACAACTGCTAACGGGGTTGGTATCTCCTAACAAGGAATCTATTTACTAAATTTTGTAATAAAATCCTAATAGGGTCCATCCTCTAACAAGGAATATTTGTATTAGTACATCATCTTGTGGGCATCCTTCCCACTAGGGTTTTCTCTTTGATCAAGGGTTTCCCTAATTAACATATCTTGTGTAATTGTCTATGTGCATCTTGTTATGGTTTTTGTTTACTTTGGTTGAATGGATAATATTTTTTAAGGATAATAAATGTTTTCATTGTTGGATAACTGATTCATCCTCCCAACCCCTCTTAGTTATCTTGGCAGGCTATTGATTCTAATAGTTTGTGCCATTACAAACAACTATATTAAAATTGTGTTACTCGACACTTGAAGTCCCTAATGCTTGACTTTAACTGCAACTTTAGTGCTATTACTCAGCCCTTCAATGACTTGGTATCCATTAATAACTTGACATATGAATGACTCAACACTTACTATCTACTTGACACTTCAGTAACTTGGCACCTAATAGTTATGTGACACATATTAAATATCTCTTTCTTGACATATATTTTTTGGAAACTTATTCTCAACACATATTACTTGTTCAAGATGAACTAAGTAAATGACTTAATTATATTGTCACTCATATGTCAAAACCAATCTAAGATTAACAATCAACCCCTTTGACATTAGTGGCAAAATACTTCATCATGCATGAATAACCTTAGCCTTTCAAGCATAACTTAGATAATATCCATTTACATACAAAGTTTCAAAACATCAAAATTTTGCAAAACTCATGACTCAATAGTCATACAACAAAATTCAATAACTCCCCCTAAGTTGATTGTCCCATTCTAAATAGATTCTACATATGTTGACTGGCTAACTTTATCTCTTATCTCTCCTTATCATGCATTATCCCCCTTTATTTATTCTCCCCCTTTTGACACTTATGTCATGGGCTATACACTTATATTGTGTTTTCCAAAAAAATTTTAATGGACCTCTAGTATTAGCTTGAGAGATCCACCCTAGTTATCACAAGCTACCTCCAACGATATTATTTGGATGGCTAACTTAGTAGCAAGATGAACTAAGTCTTCAAGTTTTGAAAGATGGTGATCTTTTTGCATTAATGTCTCTATAAGGACCATCTCTTTGTGAAGTATTTCCATGTGTGGGGTCAACATGAACTAGATGTTGATTAGTATAGCTCAAACATTTTTCATCTCAAGCATGTAGAGATGCCAACTAACCTTGGAAATTCATCAAATTGATAAAGTTCTTTTGACTTTGAGCTAGAGAATGAGGTAGATTTTTACCTATGTTCCTCATATCTCCCTCCAAATTGTAAATATGGTGCTACACTTCTTGTGTGAACATAATTATATCACACAACTTGGTCTAAGGTGAGAAAATATTCTTTAAGACTTTCTTTACAATGCCAATCTTGGTTGCTAACTCAACCTAAATAAGTGATATAGCATTTGATATCTTTTTATTTACCTTTCCTTGAAATTTTCTCTCAAACAATTCAAGTAATTTTACATTGGAATCTAGGTCTATATCATTGATATTTTCTATAATGTTTACCAACTACTCTAGGATAGGCTTGTCTTCTTTAGGTACTGGTAGGTTGAATGCATCAAGAAATATATCCTTGATGTCTTGCAATGCTTTCTTCTACCTAAAATCCCTTTTAAGAAGTTCATGTTGCTTTTTCCTTGGAAGTACATCCTATAGTATGCTCATTTGTTCAATAGTGATTGTTGCAAGGTAAAACTTTGGTAACACAATCACTTCATCCAAGCTTATATCACCAAAGGGTGTAATCTTATCTACCTTTGATGTAAAAATACTAGGACTTAATTATTTTAGTGGTGTAGCTTCCACACTTGGCTTCTGAAGTGCTTAACCTAGAGGAGTAGTATTTTCCAAAAAGACAACCAGTGTTTGTATTAGTAATTGCTCCACAAGCTTTGTTTCCAAGTCTCAGTCTTCAATCATCTTCTCTTATTTCCTTTTAATTTCAATTGCACCTTGAACTTGTGCTATAGGTACATGAGTATCTACCTGACCTATTAAAACTTGTGGTCCATCTTGTTCTTCTATAGAAACTTCTAGTATAGACACATGTGCACTATTTTGTTGATGTTTGTCATGGATGTCTCTCTTTTTTGATATGTTTCAGTGGGTAATGTAGGGTTTACCACAGTAAATTGAGGGGTTATTTGATATGTCTTTTGTTTTCACCTCCAAAAATGTCATCTATGCCTTCTTAAGTTCGTCTACATTTGCCAATATAGGATGACTATATAGTTGTGCCATGGTGGTGGTGTCTAGCAATATTTTCTACATGTCCTCCTCTATTAGGGAATTGATGTTCTAAGTCACATTGTTAGAAACATCCTTGATATTTGTAGTTCTAGTGTCTTTTTTGTCACATGGTAGAGATTGACAATTGGCATTTGTATATCTAGTATACTCTATTCTATTTTTTTCTCATCTTTAGTTGTTTCCTATGTATCTATATTTGTCTTAGTGCATTCCACATGTGCATCTTTTTTCAATATCAACTGTAATAACCTTAGTTACTTCTTGTCTATTTTTTCCATCACCTACCTCAACAAGTGTCTTCTCAATTTCCTTAGGTGTTGTCAACTCATAAATTAGCTTTTGTAATTGGGTACTCTATTGAACAACACATTTAATTTTATTCTGTAATATATTAAAAGCTTGCTACTTTGGAAAAAAAATCCATATATACTTCTAAATGGCCATTGTCATCTTATATTTATCTAAATCTAGCATCACTCTTGCAAGTTTAGTTTCTCTTATATTCCTCTCTATAGAGAGACTATATCTCCATCTTTTCTCAACTCTATCATATAAATTCTTTGGCAATGAAAAGGAAACCTCAATTGGAGTCATCTTAAATGTTTATATCATGTCATATACTAACTCTTCTACCTTATCCATATTTAACTTTCCAAGCTTATCAAATTTAATATGTGAAAATCCACTCAAATCCACATTATTATTTATATTTTCACATAGATTATCCACATTAAAAGAAGGATTGTGACTTAACACTTGGAATTGGTTGCTATCATCAAATTTTGTGTGTTCCTCATCTAATTCTACTAAAGCAATATACTTTCTCCTTTTTCTCTTCTTAGACTCATCAACTTGTATAGCTTTCTTGGCCTTTGTTTCTTTTGTCTTTGCCACTTCTTGAGCTTTCTTGGGAGTAGCTCTTGTGTTGGTTCTAGTAGTTGGAACTATAGTCTTATGTTTTACAACCTTATTTGGTTTATTGACTATTGGATCTTTAGCTTTTCTCTTCTTCCTCTCTATGGCTATAGGTCCTTCACTAGTTTCTACTCCCTCTACACCTCCTTCAAGCTCATCATCCTCTTCACCTTGATCTTCTCCTTGGCCTTGGGTTAGGACCAGTGGTGGTTGAGTAGGAATATCTTCTTCTTCATCATGTTCATTTTCTTCCTCTTCTTCAACATCCTTTGCTCCTTCACAAATTTTTCTTTAGGCTTCTTAACAATTTTGTTCTTCTTTCTTATTACTAATGTTTCCTTCAAGTCCATAATTTCTTTAATTTTGCAATATTATAATTGCCAAAGGTAGTAGCCTTATTATTTTCTTATTCTGCAAGAAAAGCTATAATTATTGCAGATGCCTCATCCACATTTATCTCATAACTTATAGGTCGTAACCATATCACCCTTGGAACTGCAACCTGTAGATATGTAAAATTAGTATCAACTAGAAAGAAAATGTCATTAAAATGTTTCTCAACTAGTGACATTGTAATCCTATCTCTTTGTTTCATAGACTTCTCAAAGTCCTCAAAGTAACTAGTCATAATAGACTCAAAATTCTTTCCCATTTGCTTAATAAAATGACCAATTTGAACTACAATATATCTATTTGTCTTTCCAGATAGTTTTCCAAAGGAAGGAAATGTGTTCTACACATAGAAAATTATACATACAAGTATTGATCCAAACTTGCATTGTACACTCTTGGTGTTCCTTATGGCTCACAAGTTTTTTGATAATTGTTGCAACTATAGCTCAACAATATCATAAGTATGGTCCTTTAATGTATTGTAGCCTACAGCAATAGCAAGACAAGGTACATTGTTCAAGCTACTTGATTGAAAGAATTGATGTGAAATAATCCTTACTGAAAAAGAAATTAGGGGATGTGTCATGCTGTCAATTGCCATTCCTCTTTTGTTCCACATCACCCCGATGTTTCTATCAATAACCACTTTTGCATCACTTTCGCATAGTTTTGGGCCTATCTAGGGTTGGATACCCTGTTACCCTCTATGCAATCTTCCTAGTGATCCTGATAGGTTCATTTTCTAACCATAAAAATTTATTATGAATTTTTCTTAAAACAATTTTTATCCACTCTGTCTTAAAGACATTTGGAAAATCTAGGGAATGAGTTAACCCTTTTCTTTCTACAATTTTGTATTCCTCCTTTAGTAATCCATTTTAACACAATTTTCCATATAGGTCTTTGATTTTCATATGTCCTATGCTAACCATCTTGCATGTGTAACAACATCTCACATCTTGAATCATTAAGATCTGTGGTGGTATCATGGATAATGCACCAACCATGTCTTGCTTATAAGAAATGTCAAGCATTGCCTTGAAATTTGGTTGTTTAATCTCATTGATGATTAATTGAACATTTAAAACTTTCTTTCCTTCTTTGACCTTAGTAGCAAAAGAACTAGATGCCATATTTAATACCTACAATTTGCACAAATTCAAACAATGTACCTCGACACATGATAAATACCTTCACAAACCTAATGAATGGAGTTGAATAGTGGTTGAATTCATTCTAGAAATTCTTGAAATGATCTATTCAATTCTCATTTATCTCTTCTTTCTCTCTCCATGGTTTAATGATGTTAAATGAGTTTAAAATCTATCATATAGACCTTAAAACTTTGTAATTAATGCTCAGTTCTTACACAATTGTAAGTTCAACTTGAATAGAAATTTCAACTCACTCAGCTTCCATGTAGTTTCCTTTACACTTAGAAACCACTATGAGCTCAGTCAATACTAACACTTGAAATAGCTTGAAATTATCTACATTTAACTCAGCAACCATACTGAAACTTTTCATGCTCAACCATAACATGAAAACTGATAAAAGTTAAAGATTTCTTCCAAATTCTAAAAAACACTTTACATATTTCTTCATGTAAATATAATCTTTAAAAAACTAAATCATTGGAAAAAATGTATAGTATATCTTTTAAATATTAGTCCCATACATACCTCTTGATTGCTTAAGTGGAGGTGATGTGATCACTTGACCCATTGGGTGAAGTGATCTCATCTGAACTTGATGTGCTACAATTTTCCTTTCTCTTCCATGTCTTGTTCATATCATTTCTAACATTCTCAACATCTGCCTTTCCTTTTCCATTGTAAAACTTACTACTTGGTGCTCTTGACCTTGTTGGACAATTCCTGCTTATGTGACTAGTCTTCAAATAACTAAAACATGTAGGTTGACTCAACCATCTTTTGTGGTCACTTCTAAATGTCTTGTTATGTAATTTTCAGCAACATGTCCATACTCTTGACTATAGTCTCAACTATACCTAGTATTATAATCCTAATTATAAGAGTTTCTATTGTGCTTTACCTCTATATGCTTGTTTAATGACCATTTGGTCTTGGATCTGCATTCATATGTTCTATGTCCATACTTCTGATAGTTATAGTAATATCCTTCAAATCTTTGTGTTCTTATGGTCTTGGTTCTACATTCATGTGCCTAACATCCTTGTTTGTTGCATTTGTGGTAGTGACCCATGAACTTCTACTTAAGATTCTGATTTGCAGTTTTGCTCCTACAAATATTGTTGGTATGACATATCTTACCACAATTATGACAAGTAGGGTTGGAGTTCTTACCTTTTTTACTTTTTTATTCAACACTTTTAGATGATTCTCCTTCTTTAGTACTAGTGTAACCTAATCTAGCAGTATCACTGTTGGATCTAGGAGATTTAATCAATTAATAAAAATATTTGATGGCTTCATTAGGTCTGTTTAGCAAACTCTTTTTCTCTTTTTAAATTATTTCTAAGTCGTTCATTCTACAACTTAATTGTTGTGATCTCAATATCTTTTCCATTCAATTCATGATTTTCAATCCTCATTTGATTCAATGTTTCCAATTGCATGTGAGAAATCCTATTTACCTCTAATGTTTTCTTTTCTAGTCTCCTGGTTAGTATCTTTTTGTCATCTTCAATCATGACTTTATCCTCTTTAGCTATCTTTTTCAGCTTAGTAACCTCACATAGAAATATTTATTAGACTTCTTGTTCTATCTTGATAATTTTGAGCTCTTTAGTTAGGGATACATTATTTTTCATTAGATCTACAATTGTCACATCAAATTCACTTATTTTTCCATCTAAAAACAATTCAGTAGTGTCAATCTCTTGGTAATGTGTTTCATTTTCTTCAATAGCTATCTCTTTCATTCTCTCCAATGATCACTTTAACTAATTTCTTACATTATTTAGATGATGTAGGGCAAGCTATATTTCAATCTTTTGGTTCTCAATAATCTTTCCCAACTTGTAGACTTCCATCTCCAAGATCTTTCCTCAAAGTTGCAAAGCTTTAATTTCTAGAGAACTAATCTCTGATAATAATTATTTGAAGTACAATAGGAAAAGTAAACTCTGAGAGGGGGAGTGAGTGTTACTCAGTGTTTCAAAGCTTTAACCATAAATTCATTCACCACACAACCATGTGACAAGCTATGCATGTAAACTAAAATACCAAATTAAGCACATACATTCATAACTTGAAAGTAAATAACATTCAACACATGCACGACACAAGATATTTGGTTACCCAGAAACCCTCCAATAAAAAGTTAAAACTAGGGTGGGGATGATGTCCAAAAATCTCCACTACTATAGTGTAAATGTGTGTGTAATGTAGGCTACAATGTTCGATCATGAAACATGATCTACCCTATGAAAGGTCTCCAATATTAAAGGCTTACAAGATTGTTAGATCTTACCCTATTAGAAGTGTGTCTAGTAAAAGTACTTTAATTTACATTGAAGTAAGCACTCTATTAAAGGACTTACAACAACCTATTAAGACTACTCTATTAAGAGATTTAACTGATTCACCAGTTAAAATATCTCAGCAATGATCCTTTATTTAGCATTGTACTACTAGATGACAAATCACCTCTTTCCTAATGTGTACTTGATCTTGAATGATCAAATGTATCTCTTCTATTCTTAAACCTTCTTTCCTTTGTTCTCATCTAATTGATTCTACAATGTATCTCAATTCACAATACCTTAGTCACCATGAATACTCTATTTGTGCATGAAAACTTTTCTCTTTTTCTCCTTCCACACACGTAATTTTTTTAGGGTTTTTCGTCCTTAAGAAGACCTAGGTAACTTAGGGGTAGGTATGAATCAATGAGTGTGATTCACAAATATTTTCGCTTAATACTTCCCTTTTCTAACTAGCTTCATTTACTACATATGTATTCTCAATAAGATTCATCTATATAATCTAGGATTGCAAAATAATCCTCACGTTAGCTTGAAAATGGTTTACATAGTAGTTTGTGCCATTAAATACAACTATGTCAAAATTGTATTACTTAACACTTGAAGACCCTAATTCTTGACATCAACCACAACTTCAATGCTATCACTTGACCTCTAAATGACTTGACATTCATTAATCACTCGACATCTAAATGACTTAACACTTACTATCTACTTGGCACTTGAGTGACTTGACACTTACTAGTTACTCAACACATACTAAATAACTCTTGCTTGACATATATTATCTAGCAACTTATTATTAGCATGTATTACTTGTTTTTCTTGAACTAAGTAAATGACTTAACTATATTGTCACTCATATCTCAAAATAAATTTGAGATTAACATTTGGTGCAAATCAGATGTTGGCATCACATTTAGATGGTCTAAAATCCCCTAAATTGGCTTTTGTTTAATCAATACCAGACATTTGAGCCAAGCTCTAGAGTTATTTGATTTTTAGTGATGTAGTGGTGGTGTTTTAGGAAAAATAATTATAGAGGTTCTTCGTGATCTCTATTCTTGAATCTTTTTTAACTCACAAATCTCAATTTTTAGTTTCTTGTTTCCCTTTTCAAAGAGATCACCTAACTTAAATTATGCATTTTTTTAGAGGGTTAAATATCTAGCATACAAGTTATCTTAGTTCCATAACCTTCATATAGATATTGATGAATTGTTAAGGCACGAGTGATATTGTAGAACTCCAAAGTGGGAATATTGCATGTAAAGTGCTAGCAGCTACTAGGTAAGTAATGCTAATAGTTATGACTTATGAGAGAGGTGTGATCACACAATAAAATGTGTATATGAGGATGTTCATGTGTTCTTAGTAGTTTTAACTTGTATTGATGCTAGTGAATATTTTTGATCCTATGCTTCCAGTTTTCCTTAAGCTTCATCCTCATTCTTGTTTTTCTCTATTCCTCTTTACTGATTTATTTAACACATCTCTTATGATGACAGTGCCTCAAAAAATATGAGTTATTTCCTCTCTCTTTTCTTGAAAGTGAATAAATAAGGAGCTATGCATTCATCATCTATGTTGAAAATAAAAGTAGTTTTATATCATTTTCTTAGCTCCTAAATTGATCACTAATGAAACTGCTGAAAATATATTGATGATTTGAGGAGAGTATCAAAAATTGAAGAGAAGTTTACACTTGTAGATGGAGAAACTAAATATGAAGTTTCTAGAAAAATGCACTATGTAATTTTTTGGAAGTGGAAAATCAAACATGCATCTATTGGAAAAATCATATCTAAATTTTTCTCTCTAAGCTAGGGAAAGAAAGAAAAGAAAAGTAATGAGATAACTAAAAATAGATGAATATTTCATTAAATAAAAGAGATAATTCATGAGTAGGTGTGGGTGCCAACTAAAGACAAATCTAGGATAATAGATATCTTTTCCATTTTCTTGGTTAAACATAGTCATCCAAGATTTTTAAAATGTCAAATTTGCAAAAACATTTGTTGTTGAAAATTCATATATATGAAACCCCAAACATACTGTTATGAATCTTATGATAATTTTTACTCAATTTATAAATAAACAATTAATGTATATTACTTCTAAATAAAATCAATCCATAAATTTGATCTAGTATATTAGATTGTTTTTTAAATATTATATTTGGGATTTTCTTAGAGTTTCAAGATTGTCTTCGGAAGTGGCTAATAAGTTAGCTCAAAATCTATAGTAAATTGCAATTAATTGGAATGCTTTCAAAATCCTTAAAATTATATGGTAGTTATTGAAATGATTGTAAGTTGATTCTAACTATAAAATATAAATATGTCAAATTCCCATTCAATTTTTGGGTGAGATTGCCCTAGATTCAAATCCCATGTTTAGATCCTCAAATTTAGTTCACTAATTCAGAGGGATTCCATATTCTAATTTGACAACTTAGGGGGTATCATCCTTAGGTCAGATTGAATTAAAGTTCCAAGCTCTAAAGGAGTGATAATCAGATAATATACAATGTATTCCATTTACTTATTCTTCCTTATCCTTGGTTGGTATTCCTTATATACCATTTTTTCAATATTTGACACAACTTTTAATGTGTCCTTTGACCTTTATTAAAACTCAAACTATAATATTAATTAAAATTTATTACTAAATTTCCATTCCTAAAAGAAATCATAGGTACATTAAGGAGAGGCCACATACATTTCCAAAATATACCATTCTTATAGCTTAGGTACTTTCACCCTTGTCAGCATTTTAGTTTTTGATTGTTAGGGTGTTACTTTCCCTTTAGAAACCTAAATTATGCTTGTGGTATAAGTAACATAAAACTAATTCTCTTTTCATAAAAAACAAATATATACTTAATAAACCACAACCCACATGGTTGTTGCAAGGTATAATGCTCGATGTTGATGCTCATTAATTTTGAGTATTATAACATTATTTAACTCTTGTAAACCTTCGTGTGAAACCCCATAACATAACAATACACATAGAAAGTTAAGTTGAAACCTCACATTTTAAGAGTCTTCCCTAAGAACTCTTTCATTTATAATTGTTTGTGTTGCTTATTTTTTATTCTCTCAGAGGAACTGCTATCAGTGTCCTCCTAGGAAAGGTAAAACTAAATATGGGATAAACTAGTAAAGTCATAAGTTAATCACTCTCTTTAACATTGTAAATCTTCTAAATATAAGCTTTTACAAAGTTTTAGTTTCTTGTTCATCCACCTAGTTATTCCTATAGCAATTGTTCTCCCTATATTTTATGCAAGACAAAAACGAGGGAGACTTTCAATATGGACTTGTACGCATCCGAGAAAATGCCAAGTCAATTGCCTTTGATAGAGGTGAAGAAAATGAAATGTAATTGCTTTTTAAGTGATTCAAAGAAGAATTTTAAAATTTAACTATAAGTTCAACCATTATTACTTCATTATTTAAGTTGATTCATGTATCCATAATAATTAATGCTAATTGTCTAAATGCAAGAAAATATTTTTTTAAAGTTATAGGTTATTCAAATGTTGATGATGAATGTAATTGCATTGAAATTAAAACTAAACATCTAACCTCTTTTAAGACTCAATAACAAAATAAACTATTAATGGAATTAAAACTAAACATTTGATCTCTTTCCATACTTAAAAATTAAATTTAAAATATTCATGGAATTAAAACCAAACATGTGATCTCTTTCTAGACTTGATAAAAATACAAAATATTAATGTAAATAAAGGCATTGATCAATTATTGAATTTGTGAATTGTTTAGTAAGAGCCTACTTGCAACCCTGGCATTTTTTGTAGCAATGTGGATCTGGTCAATAATTTGTGGTATTTCATTTCTTCTAAGAGCTCAAGGAGTACAAAATTCTACAAGATCCTTTCCATTGCCTCAGAGATTTTTTCTTGCTAGCTTTTTTCTTGTTGAGGAGATGGGAGCTTGCCCATTGGGTTGATAGTATACAATGATCATTCCATGCATATACATAACACTTCTTGGCACTATTGAGAATAATTTGATAAGAGTAAACAAAATTGCCACTAGCTAAAATTAGTATTGATCCACATAACATAAAGAAAAAAATCTATGTTGGTAGAATCTCCACAAGCTTCCTTTCCTTTCCCTCATTTTAGATGTCATTCTTGACCAAAAAACTTCATTAAATGTAGCTAAAGAGATTGAAATTGTTTAAAAATAGAAGTGCAAATATCTCAAGTACGTCAAAAGTATTAGTTTTAAAATGGTAAAAGTACTTACCCACCTATGAAGCCCTTCTAGTGTGCCAAATTTGACAAAGGAAAAAACATCATTTATCATGTACATCATTAACAATAGGCTTCCATGCCTCCAACACTCCTCAATGCATATTCTAGGTGTATTTCGATACCTATCATCTAGAGCAACCATTAATTACACAGTTTTGGTTTAGAATAAATGAATTGAGAGTATTATTTGTAGTGTTACCCTTGGGTAGTGGGAGAAACACTAGTGGCCTCTCAGATGACAAGACCTTCAAAGCTTGCTCTTTGGGAGAAGTAAAGAATCACATGTAGCTAGGGTATGCAATCATAGGCTCTAAGAAGAAAGAAAGAAAGAAATAAATAAAGAAAAAAAGATATTAATAATGTTAGTGACACCAAAGAAGCCTATGGGACCCACAAGGATGCAAACTCATGTATGGAATAAGATATAAATAATGTGAAAAGTGTATTTGAGGGATGAACTCTCTCTTCTACTAGCAATATGTAAAGAAAAGGCTTTCATACAACTATGAGAGTCCTACAATTAAATCTAATTAAAATGATTCCATATCATAATAATTACCAGAAAAATGTGACAACATAAATAAGGTAGGGACCATGAGATCAAAAAATTTAAATTATCTACTAATTTGTGTTCTCCCTCTTAAAATAGTCTTTAAACCTATCCAATGGAAAATAAGATATCTATTTAGCATCTACATTTAATGTTGAAGGTTGGTGGTTCATCATAACTATTTGGAATTAAAAAAGTAAACATGTATGGGCCATTACGGGATGGCTAGCCCTCTTTGTGATGGTAAGGTTGGCTGCCCCCTAATGTGCCTAGGTATTTTCTTAAAATGCTACAAGGAAGTAGAAAATTTCCTATTTTATTAGAAATTCAGAGGTGGGATTGATGATATTTACTACCCATCCCAAGTCTCTAAAATGTCCCCTACATGAATAGAGGTCAAATATGTTAGGGGGTGCATCCCTGGTGAGTATAGAATATAGGTTGTGGAGATTTAATTGCTAGATTAACATTATACTCACATTTACAAAAAGAAAGAGTATTTTTCATGTCTGTGTTACGAGAAACATGCAATGCTTTATAAAGACTTTTGAGTCATGGGAAAAAAATTGTAGGATGAAAATTGTGAAAAAGATTGATTCATTGCAGGCACTCTTTAAAATCAGAGATTTGTCATGAGAAAATAAACTATAAACATAAAATGTGCCATAACAACAAGAACAATTCACCACATAAAAGGAAAATAATAATATAATGTGCACTGTATATTGCTTTGTGAGCTTACACAAAAGTGATTTCCTATCCATGTCTACTAGCCAGATCCATAATTGTATCGAAATAATAAGGTTCTACTAAAATATAAACACTCTTAGAGATAAATCTATATGTAAATAGATATAAAAATTATTGAGAAAACATCAAAATGATGTTTATATGATGTGTCTTGTGTATGTGATTGAGTTTTTTTTGGATAGTAAAAAATTGAGGAGGTCATTAGGGTATAGGTAGCCCATTCTATTATTTGGATAACATACTCAAATTTTGAAAGCTAAGCATAACAAGTAACTTTTCGGTAGCACTACTAGAATCATTTTTTCTGCTTCGATAAATTGCTAGTAACAATTGATTAATTGTGTATTGTCTTTGATGTTACAAAAAATATCATATTATTTCTAGTTAGTGTATGTCAAGCTCTCTTGGGCATTGAAGATAGTTTTTTGTGTTTACTAAGAATTCTAGAGTTTGCCTAGTTTAGAGGATAGTGTTTACAAAGTTCACTCAGATGACAAAGAAAAGTTTATATAAATTGAGTGTTAATTGAACTCACTTGGTTAATGAAGGAAATTTTGGATGGAACTACTGTTAACCAAGCTCACTTAGTTACAAAAGAAACTTTCTGAATATGTAATGTTGACTGAGTTCACTTGGAACTTTCTTTGAGTTAGTATCTAGCTAGTAGGGTTAGCAAATGAAGTATTTTCTTATTTTGGCATATTGAGTTCAGTTGAATTTTTTTTGACTCTAGCTGACTGAAGACATGCATATTAATTATTCTAAGTTGTATTGAAGATGAATTGACAATCTGTAAGATATAAGTATAAGGTCAAGTTGAGAATTGAAAGTGTGGAACAAAATTAAAGATTTGATGATGGTTAGAGGAAGTAAATTAGAAGGATAAGCAGAATATCCTTGGTGAGTTCTAAAGATACATTCGATCAAGAAGGATCAAGTATACAAGCTAGAATTGAGATTTGTAATAAAAAATTTAGTTGCATTAGAAATTAGCTCATCTCTTTGTTAACTCTCTAACCATTGTAGCACTGATCTAAATCTCTTAAAAGAGTTGGCTTAACAACTATTTGTAAATCCTCTAACAAGGTGGAATTTCTATGGAAGTGTCTAAAGACCTCTAAAAAGACCACTCCTAATAGGGTGATTTAATCCTCTAACATAGTCAAACCTAAAAATATGTTTGGTAACCCTTAACAGGGTTGCCTCCTAATAGGGCTCACTTCAGAAGAGTGAAAATTAGTAACTAGTTGCAATTGGTGGTTTTTCCCAAATTTTATTTCCATGCTAAATCTTGGTGTCAATTGTGTTCATGCTAATTCCTTTATGTGTATGCAACTAAGTTGAAATTAAATTAATCGTAGATAATATCTTAAGATTGTCATGATTAATATTTGTCGAGTTATTTCACTGTTTACTGAGTTACAACATTCACTAGTGTAAACTAAGTGCCTGTGTATTTATCAAGTTACAACAGAGCTCAGTTTACACAAAGTTTTGATTTGTATTGACATCTCAGGGATCTAGGATTTATTGTTGTGGTGACTTATCCACCCATCCCCTCTTAGTTTCTCCTCTTATATTTCCAACAATTAGTATTAAAGCTCTTGGTGCTTGTAGAGAAGGTTTCAAGGACCTAAGCTAAAGATCAAGATTTCTTATTGAGGAGAGATTCCCAAGTTGAATAGAGAAAACTTTATAGCATGAAAAGGACTTATAAGGTTACACTTGGGAACTATCAATGATTTAGGATGCCAATATCTTGATAGTGAATACAAGACTCCTACTAGAACATTATCAATTAAAGAAATTGTTGAAAATAAAAATTATAGCATCATGATGATTGACATTTCTTCTCCTCTTAATCATGTTTAATTTGATGAGGTCAAAAGTTGCACTATAGCTTATGATATGAAAAGCCATCTATGGAAGAGATGACAATGTAAGAAGAGCTAAAGCTAAACAACTTAGAGAACAATTTGATTAGATGAAGATGAGAGAAGATGAAAATATTATAGAATATGTTGAGTGAATTAAAGCAAGTGTGAGCACAATCAAGCCATCTAGAGGAGACATTGATGAAAAAATAGTTGTAAGAAATGTACTCACAACCCTTCTTCCTATCTATGAAATTAGAGTGTTTTTTATTCAAGAGATGAGATGTGATCCAAATAGAAATATAACTTTGAATGCTCTAGTTGGAAGATTGGTGGATTTTGAATTGGATAACTATGATAACTATGTCCCTAGTTCTAAAGGTGTTGAGTTTTCACTTGAAGCCAAGATTTCACTCAAGAAAAAGGGTAAGAAAACAAAAACCAATCAATTAGAGAGTGAAGAAGAGGAAGAAATTTTACACAGTATCTACTCAGTTCACTCAAGCAACAAAGGAAAGTTTACAGAAGTTGAGTGTTAACCAAGCTCACATTGTTAATGAAGGAAATGTTGGATGGAACTAGTGTTAACCGAGCTCACTTAGTTACCAAAGGAACTCTGTGACTATGTAGTATTGACCGAGTTCACTTGATTAACACATTAAAGTCACTTTGAGTTAGTATCTATCAAGAAAGGTTGGCTAATGAAGGATTTTCTTATTTTGGCATATTGAGTTCAATTGAATTATGTTTTCATTCTAGACAACTGAAGAGATCAATATTAATTATTTTAAGTTGTTTTCAAGCCTACTTCACAATGTGTAACATATAAATATAAGTTCAAGTTGAGGATTGAACGTGTGGAACATAATTGAAGATTTGATCATGCTTAGAGGAAGTGAATTAGAAGGATAAATAGAATATCCTTGGTGAGATGCAAAGATACATTTGATCACGAAGGATCAACTATACAAGCAAGAATTGATATTTGTAATTAGTGTAGATGCTCAAAAATGGTTCCCATCTATGGTTTCATCACATTTTCAAACTAACTCATCCCATTTTCTCATTCCATTAATTTTGATCTTTTGGCCAACTTGATTATATCTCAACATTGTATGTCATCATTTGTATCCTCTTTCACATCAATTGCAGATAATTTTGGAACCATTTCAACATCATCAAAAATCATATCAAATCAACCTAGAATCACCTAGAATTAGTCTTAACCAACTCAAAATGTGTTAAACATCCCACATCTATCATCATCTCTTCGGTAATAGGCACTACCATGGGTTTCAATGCCTTTGAAATCTATTAATCTATAAAACCTATCAATTTGGCCTTACTATTGTTATGGCCCTCAGTGCTAGGTTAGACAATCATTATTGTCATTCTATCATTGACATTTTCAAGTCTCGCAATGGTAGATCATGACATCATCATACCATTTTAATAACATTGATACTATCCATCAATGTTATTATGATAAACAATATCAATCAATCTTGATCTTGTAGCATTTACGATATCAGATAAAATGTCATGTGTCCTTAATTCACATCATGTGTCCTTGGCATGTTATCAATTTTAAGCAATCAATAAATTTTACTATGGCTTTGGTCTATCCATCATCATCCTAGTCAATCTACATAATAATTGTGTTTTCGTCAAAGGATATTGTCACACTTATTTAATCAAATTGGCTAATCATTTATTAATTTTCTCTATAGGATTAAGTAACCCATAATTTAATCCTATATCATTTCATTATTTGTTCTTCCTAATTAACATCCTCAAGTAATTAATTTTATTAATTAGTTGATTCATCATTCACAAACCATGGAAATTCACAATTTCCTAAGTCATATTGTCCACCATTAATTTACAAATTCCTATTTTATGTTTGTGTGGATATATGGATTTTTAATTCAAATATTCTATATAATATTGACACAATCTTGACATCATTGTACTATACTATACTAGAATTTGTCTAAAAGTCTTGAAAAAATATCAAAAAATGGCAAAAAGTCTTGAATATATAAATATATATATATATATAGAAGAAAAAATTCATGAAAAAAGAAAGAAAAAGGTTTAAAAATGTCATGAAAAATGGGGGCCTTGATGAAAACCTGGAAAATAGGTGTTTGGGCATAAAAATTTGAGTGAAGAGAAAAAAATTTGTCCACAAGTGAAAACCTGGCAAACAGGTGCTTTGGGAAAGTACCATAGTGAAAAACTAGTAAACAAGTGCCATGTATAATAAGTTATTGCTCCTCCATCTTTCAAGATTCCATCTAGTTTGTCTCCTTTTGTCATTTCCTGATCATATCCTTCATATAACAAGACATCCCTAGTCTCTGATCATGGCCCATGAACTAGTAAATCTCAAGTGTTATCTTACCTAGGCATCACCAGTCTATACATACTTTGTCTTTGGCCTTATACATAGTCTGTGTCGTATCTGGGGGCATATTACTTACACTGTGCATGATTTTAAACTTCAACTAGGGGCAGAGCCCTAAGCACTTTTTATCCATCAAACTTATTGCATAATGGATTGGAGCTAACACTTGTATATGCTTTTATAATCCTTAAAAAAATCCTAGAAATTCAAATATGATCCTGAAAAAATCAAAAAAATTCAAATGTGATCATGAAGAAAATCATTAAAAAGCATAAAACATCCTAAACAAATTCATAAAAATCATAAAACATCCTAAAAAAATTCATAAAAATCATAAAATGTCCTAAAATTATCATTAAAAATCATAAAACATCCTGAAAAAATTCATAAAAACCATAAAATGTCCTAAATTAATCATTAAAAATCATAAAATTCCCTAAACAAATCCTTAAAATCATATAATGTCCTGAAGAAAATCCTTGTAAATCCTCACTTTAGATTATCATCCCTTTTGCATAAACACTTGCACTTTCATAGGCTGAAACTCAAAGTAGTACACTTCAATGACAATCACACCTATCTGATCAATGTGAACCAACAATTAATCCAACATGTCACTATGAACCTATCAACTAAATCCACAAACAAAGCTATCACATGATCAATTTTTCAAACACTTTCTGATGACTTAGAACACAAAAAAGCAAATAATAATGGACAAGAATAGCTATTGGCTCACGTTTTTTAGTAAGTGGTTTTTTTTTCTTTTTTTTTCTTCGATCATGTTTCTATGCCACTCAATGATATAATCTAATCTATGAGAGTGGTCAGGATAGTTCATGGTCACCTTTTTCTTTTCTATCTATTAAAACAATGTACCTTTGAGAGTTTGGGACATGTCTATATGACTCAAGAAGGACAAGGTCATTTTCTATATACATTGTCTGTTTTTACGAAAAAGGTTTTGCATTGATGCTCTGGCTCTTTATGCCATGATGCATTGCATTCCATTTTCCATTTCAAAATAAAGCTCCAATAACATATAGTGCACTTTAAAAAATTAGAAGTCCTCACCTCATACTAACCATCCCTCATCTCATCTCTTCTAATCTTCTACATCTCCTTCATCTACCACCATACTCTCGTACTCTAATACACCAAAAGCATTGTCATCCTACATTCCTGCATCTATCAAAAATCTAGAAAAATCAAAAGCAATACATGGTATTCATATCATTTTATATTTCATTTGTATTCATTCCATAACATTTTACATCTCATTAGACATTCGTTCATGAGAAAAACATGTGGCAAAAATAAAGATGTCATTTCCTATACATAACATGTGATCAATCAATGCATGATGTCATCATATCAAAGCCCACATAGAAAAGCATAAAGGCATCAATATAAAGCATATAACACACATGCATAATCCATCTCATATAGTGATCATAATATTAGTAAATCTCATAAATTTCTCACAAAAGTATCAGAATACATGACCATGGTTTACATGAATACTAACTACCTATAGGTGTGAACCATAAAAGAGCATAATAGAAAACCAAAAGAAAAACAAAGATGCCCCTCTATACATGAGCATGTATGTGTTACCTTGTGTTGTTCCTAGCCTCATGGCCTCTATCCAACCTCAAGGATGATCCCTCTATTTTCTATGTTGGCCTCATTGGTCCCATTAGCCTTGTACTGCTCTATGTCCTTTGTGTCCATTGTAAGTGAGATCTTGATGCATGAAAGCTCTCCATCCCTACATTGGTGGCACTACCATCTCATACTAGTCCCTCCAGTATTGTTTCTCCATATGTTCCCTAGTCATAATCATAGCCATCTCTTAGAAGTTTTTATTTTTGATGTTGCTAATGAACTCCTGTGACTCTTACACCACCCTCTCTGCCTTGCACATTGCAACATCCCTCCCTACCAAAGCTTGATCCCTCTCCACCATAGCTTTATCCCTCTCTAGTATCACTACATTCCTCTCTATCACAACCAATTCTAACTAACTTTGAAGACCTTTGATCATCTCCGTAAGCTTTGACTGGCTAGTTTCAGCTTGTACCAGTACTAGTGTCCTCCTCGTGTGATCCATTGGATCCCCCTTGATGTTCATCATAGTTGTACCCACATATTATATGTCATCCTTATCACCTCCCTCATCTTCATCATCCCCACCCTTCTCATAATCATCCCCACCCTCCTCATAATCATTCCCATCACCACCTCCACCCCCACTATCGCCACCCTTTATATCATCATCTTCGCTGTTATCATCTCCCTCCTCATCCTCATCATATCCTCTACATCTGCACCCTCATCATCATCACCTACCTCAACATCATCCTCTCCATCCTCCCCATTCTCCCCATCATCATCCCCATCTCCTCCCTCCTCATCATCATCCTCATCTCCTCCCTCCTCCTCATCTCCCTCATCCTCCTCCCCATCCCCCTCCTCACCCTACTCTAGTTGTGCTCTAGCTCATGGTTTTGACACTATTGGACCTATCAAAGGCCTCGAATGATGTTGTACAAACCATCTATCATATGCCATTATCATTCTTATGTCTACCACATTCATTGTTTCTCCCCATACCCTTAGCTATAGCCCCTCCAACTGTGCATAACTCACTTGTGTCCTAATAGGTGATCCCCACTCCTAGACCTCTATTCTAAACCATGCAAACAAGGCTAGACCTATCAGCACCTCCTGTATCTCTCCAAACTATCTGCATACCCACTCTAGTAGCTACATCTCTATCAATAGGTGACCAATCACTATGCACCCTATGAGATAGAGCTCTTATTTGCAGTATGGTAAGTGAATCTGATGTAGGAGCATCTTGGGTGTAAGAGCAATCTTGCATCAGCAAAAGATATTTTCATTTTAGTCTTTTCTATTTTAATAAGGACTAGTAGATATAGTGGTTCCTATTTATTGTAACTTTGTATTTTTAGTAAGTTTTTCATATGAGCTCAGAATGTTCTTATTTTCTATAGGAAGGTCCATTTTAGAGTTATAAGCCTACCATAAAAGTATCATTGCTCCAACTTAAGTATCAGAGAAGTTATTGTGGATTTTTAGTGGAATAATTTGCAAAAAAATCTTCAAGCTCATTGTTGTAGGCCTTAGAGTTCCTAGAGGAGGTTTTAAAACTTGATTAAAGGTCACTTGCATAGTTTCAAGCTTGTAGACCAATAGCGGGCCTTTCTAAAAAGTGGTTATAATAGCCAATTGTAGCAACGATTTGAGAGTTATGGCCTTCAGAAGTTTGGCTACCATAATTTCTAAAATAATTTGTCAAAGATGTATTTAGCCAACTCTATATGTATTGTTAGGGTCTATTGACCCTAGGTATTAAGTTTGAGCACCTAGAACCTTCCTAGGTGGCATAAAATTGCCTATTTAAGAAAGGCTTGAACATTGTCTAGGATAGCTCTGTGTGATAGTTCGTAGCTTGTCTTGTAGATTACTATAATGAAGGTGCCCATGTGGGTTAGCATATTGTAATTGTGAGTTCTATAATTTAGTATTTGCAATACAACTATGAATTCCATATTTTGTTCCTGAATTTGCTATTGTTTCTTGGTTTCTATTATGAGTTTATAGTATTAAGGGGAGCACCCTACATCAAGTGATATAAAAGCTATAGTTCTTGACTGTGTGGATAGATTGCCAACTGTGAGGCAGTTTGCAATAGGACTGTGGTTTTTTTTGAGCATGTAGATAGATCCTTGATTGTGAGGTATTTTGCATTATGGGTTCAATGGAAACACAAACATGCCTCCATAAAGAGAGTATGGTGGGAGAGTTGTAGGTGTTACACCTGAGGTTTCTAGAGCCCTTCAAAGACAAATGCAAGAATTGGAAGAACAAATGTATAGAGGAATAAATCTTTTCGTAAGAGATGAAAATGAGGATGAGGATGAAGTGGAAGAAAATGTTGAAGCAGAGACAGTTCTAAACCTAGAAGAAGAAAGGCTTTTTAGGGCCATCTCCAGGATTGGAAAAGGACCTAAGTTTGAGGTTCCCACATTTTCAAGAAATCTTAACCTAGAGGAACTGATCAATTGGATCAATGAACTAGAGGATTACTTTGAGTATGAAGATATTGAGGATCCTAAAAAGGTCAAGTTTGTGAAGGTGAAACTAAATGGACATGTGAAGATCTAGTGGTAGGAGGTTTAGTTGGAGGAAAATAGAAAGGGACTGGAAAATATCACTAGATGGCATCAGATGATAGCTAAACTAAAGCAAAAATTCATTCCCATAGATTATGAGCTTGATCTATTGAAGAAGATGCAAGGGTTGAAGCAAGCAAGAAAATCTATTCAAGAGTATATTGAAGAGTTCTACCTAGTTCTCATCAAAACTATCCATGCAAAATTTGATGAGGATAAAGTCACTCATTATCTCAATGGGTTAGAGCTGACCATTCAAGACAAGATGAATCTTGTTCAAATGAATAGTATTGAGGAGGCATATTGGTTTTCCCTAAGAGTTGACAAGAAACTAAGCAAGAAGTTTGACAACAAAAATACTTGAAGAGGTCACAGTGGAAGATCAGACAGACAACCTTATGGTTTTCATAATGATGATCAAAAGAACAAGGATAAAGCTAGAAGTAGTTGTTAGAACTAGATGGAAAATAATTCTAATCATTTCCATGATAAAAAAAATAGCTATCAGAGAGAAAAGAGGTAGAGGACAAGGATCTAGAAGAGGAGGCTTTCGTGGGAAATGTTTTCACCTTGGAGAAGAATGACATAGAGCATTTGAATGTACCTAGTGCCAAGGAAGGATAGATAGAAGAATAGATGGCTAGGCCAAAGTTGCACATGTTGATGAAGATTTCAGATCCTCACATACTAAAGTTGCTAAAAGAGGAGAAGTCATAGTTAATAGAAGAGTCCTATCGAGTGGTGAGAATGAACCTAATCAAAGAAGGAGCTTGTTTCACACAAAGTACAGATGTGAATATAAGTGTTTTGATGTGATCATTGATGGTGTAAATACTAACAATCTAGTCTCAAAAATGATGGTCACCAAGTTAAAGATGAAGAGATGCAAAAACACACACCCATACCATATTTCTTGGGTGCAAGCTGACCACAAGTTTATGGTTAATGAACAATGCTCCCTGAAGTTCAAGATTGGAAGCTACTAGGATGAGGAATTATGTGATATCATACCTATGGACATATGTGATATGTTTTTGGGTAGGGTGTGACAGTTTGATAGGCATGTTGTACATGATGGGCTAGAAAATACCTACACTCTAACCAAGGATTGAGTGAGACATAAGTTGAAATTGTTGAAGGATAAGGAAGAAAAGGTATGTACTGCTGCCAGAATATGTTTAGTTGATGGAAAGGAATTTCTCAAAGGTATGAAGTGTGAGCATTTGTGTTCTACTATAATTCTAAAAGATAGTAAAGAAGAAATAGAGGAGCTACTTGCAGAAGTTGTAGATATGTTGGGAGAGTTTTTTGATACTATATCAAATAATGTACCTGATGGATAGCTGCCAATGAGGAAGATTAGTCACCAAATGAATTTGGTTCCAAGAGCTAGTTTTCCAAATAAGGAAATGCATAGAATGACACCAGAAGAAAGTGAAGAGTTAAATAGAAAAGTTCATGAGTTGTTGCAAAAGGGGTTGATTTGAGAGAGTCTAATTCTATGTGTTGTATCAGCCATATTTGCACCATAGAAGAATGGAGAATGGAGGATGTGCATAGATTCTCATGCTATCAAAAAGATCACAATCAAGTAAAAGTTTCCTTTGCTGAGGATGGATGATATTATGGATTGTTTGAGTGGAACTGAGTGTTTTAGAAAGATAGATCTGAAGAGTGGATATCATGAAATTCATATCAAAGAAGATGATGAGTGGAAGACTAATTTCAAGATAAGGGAAGGACTGTATGAGTGGTTAGTCATGCCTTTTGGGAAAACCAATGCACTGAGCACTTTCGTGCGGCTCATGAATGAGGTACTAAAGGAGTTCTTGGGTAAGTTTGTCATTATTTACCTAGATGATATATTGATCTTTAGTAAGACATTGGAGGAGCATTTGATTCATATTTTCAAGGTGTTTAATAAGTCGAGGGAAGAAAAGTTACTGATAAACTTGAAGAAGTATAGTTTTTCAAAGAAGGAATTGGTGTACCTGGGATTTGTAGTCTCATTAGAAGGTTTTAAAATGGATCCAAAGAAAGTGAAGGCTATCCTTTAATGGCCTACTCCAAGAAGTGTGACAAAGATAAGATCTTTTCATGGACTAGCTAGTTTTCATAGAAAGTTCATAAGGGGTTTTAGTAGTATTTGTGGACCCCTGACTGAAATAGTTAGAGGGGATAGGAAATAATTTAAGTGGAGTGTAGGAGCATATAAGAGTTTTAATTTGTTGAAATAGAAAGTTACTAAGTAGCTTGTTTTAGCACTTCCAAATTTTAACAAGTTGTTTCAAGTAGACTGTGATGCTAGTGGTACTACAATAGGAGCTATTTTGAGCCAATAAGGTAGACCTTTCTCTTATTTCAGTGAGAAATTGAATGATGCAAAATGAAAACATTACATATATGATCAAAAAATTTATGCTATAGTTCAAGCATTGAAGAAGTGGAGACACTATCTTCTTCCTAAGGAGTTTTTTTTGTATACTAATCATCAAGCTTTAAAATATTTGAATATTCAAGGAAAATTAAACCAAATGCATTTAAAATGGATTGATTTTTGCAGAGTTATAGAAGCTCTTAGTAGAAGACAACTTTTGCTGACAGAATTGCAGATAGAGATGGTTGGGTTCAAGGAACTTAATAATTTGTATCTAGATGATCCTAATTTTGATGAAGCATGTAAGGCTTATATAGAACCTATTACACTTGATAGGACAAAGTGGTTAGATTTCATGATCTTGGATATTATGTTGTTCAAACGAAGGCAGTTGTGCATTCCCAAAAGTTCAAATGAGGGAGAATCTCATGAAGGAGAAGCATAGTAGAGCATTGGCTAGACATTTTGGTAGAGATACAACCATTTCTTGGGTCTTGAGAATTATTACTAGCCATAGTTGTAGTAGGATGTGAAGAAGTTTGTACAGAGTTGTAGAGTATGTCAGATGGTGAAGGGAGTAAAGCATAATACAAGGTTGTATTAGCCTCTAATTCTACTAGAGAAGCCATGGGAGGCTATCAACATGGATTTTGTTCTTGGATTACTAAGGACACATCATGGGCATGATTTTATTTTTGTGATGGTTAACAAGTTTTTTAAGATGGCATATTTTATTCCTTACAAGAAGACTAGTGATGTTGTTCAAGTGGCACAATAGTTTTCTAGAGAAGTGGTGAGGACTACATGGTCTTGCAAAGAGTATAGTTTTGGATCAAGATACAAAATTTGTTGAATATTTTTGGCATACATTATGGAAGAAATTGAAGACAGATTTGAAGTTCAATTCATCATATCATCTACAAACTGATGGACAGATCGAAGCTGTGAATGACAGTTTGGGAAACTTGCTGAGATGTTTGGTTGGAGATAAACCAAAAGGATGGGATATAATTTTACCATAGGAAGAATTTTCATATAATAAATCTATCAATAGGAGTACTGGTAAATCACCATTCTAGATTGTATATGGGAGTAGTCCCATAAATGCTTTTGAATTGAGGCAGTTGGATAAAGGTGAGATAAGTAGTGTTGAAGCAGAAGATTTTAGAAGGTGAGGAAGAACATCATAAAGATGAATACACAGTATAAGGCTAAGGAAGATGTGAAAACGTGGTATAAGAAATTGCAAATTGGAGATGAAGTCATGGTTCATTTGAGAAAGGAGTGGTTTCCAATGGGTACATATAATAAGCTCAAGATGAAGAAGTTTGGACCATGGAAGATAGTGAAAAGACATGATTCTAGAAATGCATATGAAATGAGGTTGCCTACTGAATTGAATATTTCACTAGTATTTAACATTTCAGATTCGATGGAGTATTATGAAGTAGGTGATAAAGATGAAGTTGCAGAAGCATGGTGGAGTATTCCAACAGCTAGTTTGGCTACAAAGGAGATTGAGGAGATACTAGATAGTTATGTTGGAAAAAGTAGAAGGAACATAACTTATGAGGAATATATGGTCAAAAAGAAAGGGAGGCTAGTAGAGGATTCATCATGGCTAGCAAGGGAGGAGGTTAACTATCTTGATTTTCCTCTCAACACCTAAGATGTGACAGAGAATCCTAGGTATAAGAGCAATCTTGCATCACCCCAAAATATTTTCATTTCAGTCTTTTCTATTTTAATAAGGACTACTAGACAAGGTGGTTACTATTCATCGGAACTTCCTATTTTTAGTAGGTTTGGCATATGAGCTCATAATGTTCTTATTTTCTATAGGAAGGTTCATTTTAGAGTTATGAGCTTACCATAAAAATCTTATTGCTCTAGCTAAAGTATCAGAGAAGTTATTGTAGATTCTTGGTGGAAGCATTTGTAGAAAAATCTTTAGGCTCACCGTTGGATGCCTTAGAGTGCTCAGATGCAATTTTGAACTTGTAGATTAAGATCTGGAATTTCTAAAAAGTGGTTATAATAGCCATTCAAAAAAATGACTCAAGATTTATGGACTTTGCAAGTTGGGCTACTGAAATTTCTAAAATAAATTGTCAAAGATGTATTTGGTCAACTCTATATGTATCATTATGGTCTATTGACCCTAGGTATTAAGTTTGAGCATCTAGAACCTTCTTAGGTGGCATAAAATTTCCTATTTAAGAAAGGCTCAAACATTGTCTAGGATAGCTCTGGGTGATAGTTCACAGGTTGTCTTATAGATTACTGTAACAATTTTGTAATTTTGCATTTTTGGCACAAATAAGAAATCCATATTTTTTTCTCACATTTGCTATTGTTTTTGTTATGAGTTTATGGTATTAAGGGGAGAAACCTTCATTAGAATCTCATCATTATCCCACCTAGGTCAATCTATGTAGGGTCTCTAGATAAACAATATCATAGTATCTAACTATTGTCAGAAGAACCGAGTGTAACCCAATAGTACTCGTGCTAGTATGCCTCTATAACTATATGAATATGGCATGTCCTCCACTATCTCCCTCTCTGCACATTGTTTGAATACTACAATGTGCTCATATGCCTAGATTTATAATAGTGTAGTCCCAATAATAAATGTCATCCTGCCTGTATATGCTACTTGATGTAGATAATATTACAACATCCCCAGCATGCATGGTCCCCAGGCAGACATAGTCCCATCCATGATCATCCTCCCTAGCACCCAACCCCATTTGACAAGGAATCCATGTACACACCTATTAGGTATTAGTAGTCCACCAATAACCTAGTAGATCATAGCTATCAGTCACTCATGGCATACTACCAATAGCTCCCATCCAATTTGATAATCTCAAATCCCCATCTCTACATCTCCACATCCAAATAACCAGTGTAGTACCACTTGCCTAGTAACCAAGTCATACACAACTAGGTCACCATGAATCAAAAACTAGAGGATGCACCATACATCCTCCAAGATCACAATAGCCTCTCACACTAGTAGATGAAATGAACTAGTCTTTGAATGCCATCTCTCCATCAATGATGTCAGTAGGGCTTTGTCCCCTCTCACCTCTAGCATAAATGTGATATGATAAAGACTAAGTCTTGCTAAGATCTCTCACTTACATTAAATTATCTGATGATGTAGCATCAATATCTAAGGCCTATGTTTTCTCATTCACAATAGGGGCAGATACTCCTGCATAACCATGTAGCCTATGTCAACTTTCTATGGATTTGTATCTAATTTAACCTACATTTGACCCAAGTTTTCCTAGTTCAACTCTAGTTTGACTAAGTTTGATTTTATCTGAGCATGTGTCACTAAGTTGACTTATGTTTTGAATTATTTCTAGGGTTTTGAACATTTCTACCAAGTTTTGCATCATTTCAAGCTCATTTGCATCATTTTGACTCTTTGCCTATGCATCTGCCAAATTTTTTTCCTCCATATGAGCTAGTTTTGACTAGGTTTGGCTTTTTCCTGATCATGTTGACCTAATTTGAAGTATGTTTTCAACTCTTCCTAGGGTTTTTAGCATGTGGTCAAAGTTCTAGGTCATTCTTAATGTGCACTGCTCTTTGTCAGCATCTGACTAGGGTTTCACCTACACCTACCCTAAGTTTAACCACTTTAACCACATTTGACTTAGTCTTAACCCTTTTCTAACATCATCCTAGGGTCTTACTAGTGTACCCATGTTTTGAGTGGATTTGGGCTCATGTGGACCCCGTTCAGAGCCCTGGAGCATCCTAGGGTGCATTAGGGGTCCCCAACTGTGCCCATGGCACACTTGGTCATGCTAAGTGAACTCAATGTGTACTTGGGCATGCCAAGTGTACCACTATGTAGTTGGTTTCATTTTGGGTGTAGTTGGGGCATTTTGATTCCCTAAACTGGCCTTGGGACCTCGTTTGATCCTTGTTTGACCCAAGACTGACTCCTAAGTGCACCAAAAGTATAGAAAAGAATAAAATGCACAAAGAAGGCTTAGATGTACTCACCAAAGGTCCTACATCTTCTTATCATTGGTAGGTACATGCTCATTTTCCATGGTGTTAATTCCTTGATAATCGGTCCATTCTACTCGCTCTAGAGCTTTTTCTACCAAATGTGAGGGTGAAAATGATTTTTCAAACCCTCTCTAAGCCCTTTTATAGTCTATTTTTATCTAGATGGATATGCAAGAGGCACTTTTTCTGTTGTTTGTGATGCCTTTTTTCACTCTAGAGCCCATAACTTTCACATTTTAGATCTGATTTGAGATTTATTAGTTTCTATGGTTTTGTCTTGTTTTTGTCAACAAAATTGACCATTTCTATGGTTTTGTGCCCAGATGAGGTTCAAAAGCTTGATAGAAGTACACTAGCATGGTTTCAAGCCTATGGATCAAGAGCTGACATTTTTGAGAAGTCGTTATAATAGCCAATCAGAGCTACAGTTTATGAGTTATGGCCTTTGGAAGTTGGCCTACCGAAATTGCTAAAATAATTTGTCAAAGATATATTTGGTTGACTCTATGTGTATTGTTACGGTTTGTCAGCCCTAGCTATTAAGTTTCAATGTCTAGAACCTTCTTGGGTGGCATAAAATTGCCTATTTAAGAAAGGTCCAAACATGGTCTAGTGGAGCTCTAGTTGATATTTTACAATACTTGTCTTATAGATTACTATAATGAAGGTGCCGATTTGGGTTAGCATGTTGTAATTGAGAATTTTGTAATTCCACATTTGCGGCGATACTAAGAATTCCATATTCTTTTTCTCACATTTGTTGTTGTTTTATTGTTTATGTTATGAGTTTATGGTATTAAGGGGAGTCCCCTGCATCAAGTGGTATCGGAGCTAAATTTCTTGAGTGTGTGGATAGATTGTCGATTGTGAGGCAGTTTGCACTAGGACCATGGTCTAGGCTAAGCATGTAGATAGATTACCAATTGTGAGGTAGTTAACACTAGGGTTTTAGCAGAAGCACGAAAATGCCTCCAAGAAGAGAGTGTGGCAAAAGAGTTGTAGGTGTTACACTTGAGGGTTTTTGAGCCCTCTAAAGGAAAATTCAATCATTGGAAGAACAAATTCAAAGAGGAATAAATATTCCTATAAGAGATGAAAGTGAAGATGAGGACGAAGTAGAAGAAAATGCCGAAGTAGAGGCAGTTCTAAAACCAGAGGAATAGAGGCATTTTAGGGCCATCTCCAAGATTGGAAAAAGATTGGAAAAAGACCTAAGTCTTAGGTTCCCACAATTTTAGGAAATATTAACCCAAAAGTATTGATCAATTGGATCAATGAACTAGAGGTGCAATTTGAGTATGAAGATATTGAGGATCTAGATAGGGTCAAGTTTGTGAAGGCAAAACTAAAGGGACATGCAAAGATATGGTGGTAAGAGGTTCAGTTGGAGTGAAATAGAAAGGGCAAGGAAAAAATCACTAGATGGGATTGTATGATAGCTAAAATGAAGTGACAATTCATTCCTATGGATTATAAGCTTGATCTGTTAAAGAAGATGCAAGGAATGAAGAAAGTGAGAAAATTTGTTCAAGAGTATACCAAAGAGTTCTACAAATTCTCATTAGAATAGGCCATGTAGAAGCTGATAAGGAGAAAGTTTCTCATTAACCTAATGGGTTTAGGTCAAGTATTTAGGATGAGCTATGTCCAGTTTGAATGAGCAATATTGAGGATGCATACCAATTTTCCCTAAGAGTTGAGGAGAAACTGAGTAAGAAGTTTGACAATAAGAATAGTGGAAGAGGTCTTGGTGGAAGATTTAGTGGACGATCTTATGGATGCCATAATGATGATTAGAAGAACAAGGATGAGGTTGGAAGTAACAACCAAAACCGAAGGAGAAACAATTCCAATCATTTCCATGATCAGAAAAATAGAGATCAGAGAGGAAGAGGTAGAGGAAAAGGAACTGGAATAGGAGGTTTCCATGGAAAATGTTTTCATTGTGGAGAAGAAGGGTATAAAGCAATTGAATGCACCCAGTGCCAAGGAAAAATTGAAGAAAAAAAGGTCAAGCAAGAGTTGCACATGTTGATGAAGATGCCAGATCCTTAGATTCTGAAGATGTTGAAAGAGGAGAAGTCCTAGTTAATAGAAGAGTCCTGCTGAGTGGTGAGAATGAACCTAATCAAAGGATTTTATTTCGCACAAGGTGCAGATGTGAAGAGAAGTGTTGTGATGTGATCATTGATGGTGGAAGTACTAACAATCTAGTGTCAAAAATGATGGTCACCAAGTTGAAGTAGAAGAGATAGAAACACCCATGTCCATATCATATTGGTTGGGCATAAGATGACCACAACATTTGTTGAAAATGATTGAAAAGATCATGAATGAAGGATAATGGAACTAGTAAAGAATGTTTTCAATCATTGTTTTGTCATTGATGTCAAACTTTCTACTTGGAAGAATGATAATTGTTTTAGTGATCCAAATGCTATCAATCGGTTGATTCACAAGGAGGTGGCAATCCATAAGATGTAACTAGAGTACCTAGAGAAAGGTTGAAGTTATGATGTTATAATGAAGTATAAGGATCAACTAAGCCATTGATGAAAGAGTGTATTGATGACATACTCTAAGACATAGAGGATGGACACACTAAAACATATCAAAGATGTAAGGATTAACTAAGTTCATTACAAAGAGTTGAGCAAGCTAGTTAGAGCCGAATAGATTCTCAGTTCAAGCTAAGCAAGTTCAACTTCAATATAAGCCAAGTGATTACTCAAATGCCAAGTAACATAGAATCCTTTAGGGGCCAAGTAGTAGAAAAAGATAATGGATGTTGAGTAAGTTTTCAAGTGCCAAGAAAAGCCAAAATGCTTCAGGTGCTGAGTGCCAGTAAATAACATTAAGAAGTTGAGTAACACAGAAGGTGTCGAGCATCAGTAAACCAATAATGCCCAGTTGCTGCATTATTTGTTAAGAAAAGATTTGCTAGATCAGCAGCAATAAGGTTGTTACATCAAATTTTTTGAAGTATTTGAAAGTTATGAATGATGAGTAGATGTCACAGAATTCTATGTAATCCATGCAAACCAATCCAAGGCGAATGCTAATAGATTTATCATGAAGTTTCCAGAAGAAACACTTTGGAGGGAAAAAAAATACCATTTTCTCAAAAGAAAATGAAGATTTGAGCAGGAAATGAAGAACAAAACTTCTTTATAAGGAGTTATAGGTCAGAGATCAAGTGCGCGTGCATGAGAAGGAGTTGGTCATAAGTTTAATAATGTGAAGAAGCCAAGAGGAGTAAGAACAAAGCATCAAGACTCTGAGTTGATCAAGTGACCAGAGATTGCATTGGCATAATGAGTGGAAGAACTCAAGGAGACAGATCTTGAAGGGTGAACAAGCTGTCAACACTACAAGGAAGAGAAGCCAAGTAAAGAAAGGAATTAAAGAGTAATCTAAAATCTACACAATTAGGGTTGCAATCTGTATCATGTCAAAACCCTTCTAATACTTTCTTACCATTGTATTAGGTATTGAAAACCCTACATTGCTAGGTTAGCTTAACAATTATGTAGATAAGCCTCTAGAAAAGAATAGAAGATCCCTAGGAGAAGAATAAAGAGATCCTCAAGAGAAGGATAAAGAGATCCTTAGGAGAAGGATAAGAGATCCTTAGGAGGAGGATAGGAGATCCTTAGAGAGGGATGAAAGATTCTTTTGAGAAGGTGACTACAAATCCCATAAGACTTGGGTGAGCCTAACAGCTCTATGTAAATCCTTTAATAGGGTGACATTCAAAGTTGAATGTTCTTAAATCCTTTAACAAGGTCACATTTAACAATGTGATGTAGCCTTTAACAAGGCAGGCCTTCAATAGGACAGACCATCAGAAGTGGTTGAAATCAATTGCGCAGTTATTTTGTGGGTATCATCCCCCACTCTAGTTTTACCTTCTTATTCTTGGAGGGTTTTTGGGTTATCAAATCCTTATTGTTATGGTGTGATGCATGTTTACTTTTCATGGTTGTTTAATGTTTAATTGCATGCATGATAATTTCAGTTATGTGCCATTAAAGATTTGTAGAAAATGTTTTATTGGACATCATTAGACCTTGGATAACTAATTCACCCCACCCCTCTCAGTTATTCTAAATAATTCTAACAATTGGTATCAAAGCGCATTGCTGATTTGTTTCAAGGTACTAGCAGTAGGAAGATCAAGATGTCCAAGAGAGAAGTTCCCAAGCTAAACAAAGACAACTTTGTTGCATGGAAAAGTCTGATGAAGCTACACCTCAAATCAATAGGTGACTATGCATAGACCTCAATTACATTTGATCATGTAGACCCTATAAGACCCCTCACTATAAATGATATGAGCAAGAAGGAGGAGCATAATCAAGAAAAGTTAGATATTTCTTTAGCACTAAGCTATGTCGAGTATGATGACATCAAAGGATGTGATACTTCACATTAGATGTGGAATACATTATCAAGAATCTATGGAGGAGATGACAATGTCAAGAGAGCCAAAAGAGAAAGCCTAAGAGGAAAATTTGATGATATGAAAATGGAAGAAGGAGAGAATGCTGCTCAATATGGTGCAAGGATGAAAGAAGTAGTCAGTGCCATAAGAACCTAGGAGGACAGTTAGTAGAAGAAACAATATGCAAAAAATAATTGAGAACTTTGCTTCCCATCTATTCTATAAGAGTATTAACCATCCAAGCACTAAGATTTGTACCAGGAAACACAGTAACATTTGAAGGAATAATTGGAAGACTCACTACCATTGAGTTATCCAACTTTGACAACTACAAGCTAGAAAGCTTTGAATCTGCATTCAAAGCTAAGATGACAATAAAAGACAATGATGAGGTGCAAACAAAGAAAAAGAATGGAAAAGAAAAGTATGTATCTAGTGATAGCAGCACTAATGAAGATGATGTAGACCAATTAAAGGCATTACTAGCAAGAAGATTTCACAAAGGAAGAGGCAAATTCAAAGGTAAGCTATGAATCATTTGTTTTAATTGTAATGAAGTTGGTCACATTGCAACCAGATGCATGCAAAAGAAAAATTACAAGGATGGAGGCAATTTCAAGAACAAGAAAGAGGAAAATAAGGACTACAAAGGTAAAGGCAAAAGATGCTACATTGTTGTAGAAGACTTTGACGAAAATAATGATGAAGTAGTCTACATGGCTATGAAGGATGAATCAGATGAAGAAGAAGCAACTACCCTGGTAACCTACATGAACAAGAATGATAGATGGATCATAGACAGCGGATGCTCTCATCACATGACTGGAGACAAAAGTAAGTTCATTACCTTTATTCAATATGAAGGAAATAGTGTTAGATTTGATAAAAATGCACCATGTCAGATCAAAGAGAAAGGTAGTATCAAGCGTACTTAAAAGATATCATGTGATAATGCATACTATGTTGAAGGCCTCAATTATAACTTGTTAAGTGTCTCACAATTAGGAAACATAGGATGTAAGGTTGAATTTGAAAAAGGAATTGCTAAGATTTATGATTCTCAAGGAAGTCTAATAGGAAAAGGTGATTAGACTAGGAGTAACTTGTTTTATCTAGACATGGAAGATGCTTCTTGTCTTATTGTTCAAATTGATGATGTATGGTTATGGCACAAGAGGCTATGTCATGTAAATTTTGACAATCTAATAAGCATCAAGAAGATAAAGAAAGTCAGATGACTACCAAAGTTGAAGAAACCTGATAACATCATGTGCAAACAATGCCAACTAGGAAAGATGACCAAGTCAACTTTCAAAAGCAAGGTGAAGTATTAGAGCTAGTTCATACTGAATTGTGTGGTCCTATAGAAGTACAAAGCTACAAAGGTGACAGATACATAATCCTATTTGTAGATGACTATTCAAGGATGATGACAGTCATGTTCCTGAAACAAAAATCAAATGCATTCCAAATGTTCAAATGATACTTGGCTAAAGTTGAGAAAGAAACTAGAAACAACCTAAAATGTCTTAGATCTGATAAAGGAGGTGAATTCACATCAAAAGAATTCGAAGAGTTCTGCAATGAAAGAGGAATCAAAAGGAAGACATCAGCACCTAGAACTCCACCTCAAAATGGTATAGTAGAGAGAAGGAATAGATCAATTATTGACTGTGTCAGAACCTTAATGATGGAGAAAAATGTTGCACTCAAGTATTGGAGAGAAGCTATAAGTACTGCAGTCTACACACTCAACAGAGTTCAAGTCAAAAAAAGGTACAAATGCAACACCTTTTGAATTATGGTATGGGCATTCTCCTACTGTAAAAAATTTCAAAATATTTGGATGCAAATGCTATATATATAAAGAGTCTAGAAATGGAAAGTTTGATGCAAAGAGTGAGGAAGGCCAATTTCTTGGTTATCCTACTAGAAGCAAAGCTTATAAGTGCTTGAATGTTAACACTAACAAAGTAGTAGAAAGCAGAAATGTGAAATTTGATGAGCTTGCAGAAGTTCAAAGTATTGAAAACACGAAGAAAGTAGAGGAATACAAGACCTTTGTATACTTTTATGAAGGTATACCTAATGATGGTGAAATTACAACTCAGAATGACCATCAACAAAAAAATCTAGTATCTGTCGAGTCACAGACAGTGAATGTCGAACAACAGACACATTCAGAAGTCAAGTCGTAGAATATAGAAAATGTTCATTCAGACTTTAAGAATAGCCAACATGAAGAAAATGAACAAATAGCTAATGAAAATATGCATGAAGATTCAAATTCTGAAAGAGACAATATGCAAACAAGAAAAGAACCAGTATTGGCAAAGTATGTAAGAAGAAATCATCCTATAGATCAAATTATTGGAAATAAAGAGGCAAGACCAATGACAAGGAATAGACTCAAAAATGAAACATGTCTGCTCAGCAAAATGGAAAAAAAAATAGTAAGTGAAGCCATAAAAAATGATGACTGGTATAATGCTATGAAAGAAGAAATAAAACAAATTGAAAAGAACAAGACATGGACCTTAGTTTCAAGACCAGCTGACAAGAATGTGATTGGAACCAAGTGGGTGTTCAGAAAAAAGTTAGATGAAAATGTTGAAATCACAAGGAACAAGGCAAGAATAGTTTGTAAAGGGTATGCGCAAGAAGAAGGACTAGATTATGGAGAAACTTTTGTTCCAGTTGCCAGAATGGAAGGAGTAAGGACCTTACTAGCATATGCTTCCTTCAAACGATTTAAAGTCTATCAAATGGATGTTAAGTCCGCATTTCCGAATGGTATACTTGAAGAGGAAGTTTACATAGAGAAACTAGAAGGTTTTGTTGATGAAAAGAACAAAAATAAGGTATGTAAATTGCATAAGGCTCTATATGGATTGAAGCAGGCCCCTAGAGCTTGGTATGAGAGACTTCACAAGTATTTGGTGCAAATAGGATTTGAAAGAGCTGATGATAACAACATGTACATCAAATCAGAAGAAGGTAAGGATATTCTTGTATCTAAAATATTTGTGGATGATATAGTTTTTGGAGGAAAGGAAGTACTGTGCAAAAGTTTTGCTAACAAAACGAAACATGAGTTTGAAATGTCTATGTTTGGAGAAATCAAATTCTTTGTAGGATTGCAAGTACATCAACTAAAACATGGTATATTTGTGACACAATCAAAATACATCAAGGATATACTCAAGAAGTTTGGATTGGAAGACTCCAAACCAGTTAGCACACAAATGGCAACATGACATAACCTATCTAAAAATGATGAATTAGCTGAAGTCAATCAAACAATGTACAGATCCGTGATTGGAAAACTATAATATGTTGTACATAGCAGACCAAACATAGCACTAGTAGTTGGAATAGTAGCCAGATTCTCTACCAATCCTAGAGAAAATCATCTCATGGCAATAAAAAGGATAATGAGGTATCTCAAAGGAACTGATGATTTTTGCCTATATTACAAAAAGAATGAGAAGTTTGAGCTCAATGCATACACAAACATAGATTGGGGAGGAAACATTGACGACAAAAAAAGCACAAGTGGAGGAGCATTTTTCTTAGGAAAAAGGCTAGTTACTTGGACTAGTAAGAAAAAAACATGCACAACTCAGTTCACTGTAGAAGCAGAATACATGGCAGCAGTAGTCAATTGCACAAACATTGTGTGGCTCAAACATATATTGAAAGGAATGAAAGCAGAGATAACTAAACCTATGACACTATATTGTGATCATACAAGTGCTATAAACATATCCAAGAATCTAGTAATGCATGCAAAAACCAAGCATATTGCAATCAAGTATGACTATGTTAGAGAATTGGTGGAAGACAAACAAGTGAGGATGGAGTACATTCACACAAAGGAACAAACTACAGATATCTTCATCAAACCATTTCCCAAGGATGCATATGAATATCTTAGAGGCAAGTTGGGGGTAATGTCCCTAACTCAAGCAGTCTAAAGAAACATAGAAGCTGCCCTACACCACCAGGAGTAGATCATTGAAATATCAGAAGAATGATGCAGAGGATGACAACAGGAGCAAAAACTCTAGATTAGTCACAAGCATGGTGATAGAAGGAGAAAACATGAAAATGCAAAGCTTATATTTAGCATGTTGAAGATGCTACATCTTTGGCATTTATGTCAAAGAGGGAGATATATGAGAAACTGATCAATATAAAGTAAGAGGGATATATATATATATATATATATATATGAAAGATGTATAAGAAAGAGGGAGATTCAGAAGAAATAAGATTCAACAAGCAACTATGAAGGATCAGGAATACAAAGTAAGGATGCAATAGTACAAAGGGAGGAGCAGAACAAAGGATTCAAATTTTTGTGGTAACTAAGTTGATTAGATTAATAATTTGATTAGTTTGGTTAGCCATCAATACCAAAGAGGGAGATTGTTGAAAATGATAGAAAAGATCATGAATGAAGGATAATGGAACTGGTAAAGAATGTTTTCAATCATTGTTTTGGCATTGATGTCAAACTTGCTACTTGCAAGAATGAAAATTTCTTTAGTGATCCAAATACTATCAATTGGTTGATTCACAAGGAGGTGGCAATCAATAAGATGTAACCAGAGTACCTAGAGAAAGGTTGAAGTTATGATGTTGTAATGAAGTATAAGGATCAGCTAAGCCATTGATGAAAAAGTGTATTGATGACATACTCTAAGACACAGAGGATGGACACACTAAGACATATCAAAGATGTAAGGATTAACTAAGTTCATTAGAAAGAGTTGAGCAAGCTAGTTAGAGGCGAATAGATTCTCAGTTGAAGCTGAGCAAGTTCAACTTCAATATAAGTTGATTGATTACTCAGATGCCAAGTAACATAGAATCCTTTAGGTGTCAAGTTGCAGAAAAAGATAATGGATGTCGAGTAAGTTTTCAAGTGTCGAGAAAAGCCAAAATTCTTCAAGAGCTAAGCGCCAATAAATAACATTAAGAAGTCAAGTAACACAAAAGGTGTCGAGCATTAGTAAACCAATAATGCCCAGTTGTTGCATTATTTTTCAAGACAAGATTCGCCAAATTAGCAGCAATAAGGTTGTTACATCAAATTTTGTGAAGTAGTTGAAAGTTATGAATGATGAGTAGATGTCACAGAATTCTATGTAATCCATGCAAACCAATCCAAGGTGAATGCTAATGGATTTATCATGAAGTTTCCAAAAGAAACACTTTAGAGGGGAAAAAAATACCATTTTCTCAAGAACAAATTAAGATTTGAGTGGGAAATGAAGAACAAAACTTTTTTATAAGGAGTTATAGGTCAGAGATCAAGTGCACATGCATGAGAAGGAGTTGGTCATAAGTGTAATCATGTGAAGAAGCCAAGAGGAGTAAGAACAAAGCATCAAGACTCTGAGTTGATCAAGTGACCAGAGATTGCATTGGCATAACAAGTGGAAGAACTCAAGGAGACAGATCTTGAAGGGTGAGCAAGCTATCAGCACTAGAAGGAAGAGAAGCCAAGCAAAGAAAGGAATTGAAGAGTGATTTGAAATCTGCATAGTTAGGGTTGCAATCTATATCAGGTCAAAATCCTTCTATTACTTTCTTACCATTGTATTAGGTATTGAAAACCCTATATTACTAGGTTAGCTTAACAGCTAGGTGGATAAGCCTCTGGAAAAGAATAGAAGATCCCAAAGAGAAGGATAAAGATATCCTCAGGAGAAGGATAAGAGATCCTCAAGAGAAGGATAAAGAGATCCTTAGGAGAAGGATAAGAGATCCTTAGCAGGAGGATAGGAGATCCTTAGAGAGGGATGACAGATTCTTTTGAGAAGGTGACTGACATTCCCATAAGACTTGGGTGAGCCTAACAACTCTATGTAAATCCTTTAACAGGGTGACATTCCAAGTTGAATATTCTTAAATCCTTTAACAAGGTCAAATTTAATAATGTGCTATAGCCTTTAACAGAGAAGGCCTTTAACATGACAAACCATCAGAAGTGATTGAAATCAATTGTGCAATTATTTTGTGGGTATCATCCCCACTCTAGTTTTATCTTCTTATTCTTGGAGGGTTTCTAGGTTATCAAATCCTTAGTGTTATGATGTGATGCATGTTTACTTTTCATGGTTGTTTAATGCTTAATTGTATGCATGATATTTTCAGTTATGTGCCAAATAAGGATTTGTAGAAAAAAATTTATTGGACATCATTGGACCTTTGATAACTAATTGACCCCCCCCCTTCTCAGTTATTCTAAATAATTCTAACATGGTTATGGTCAATGAGCAGTACTCAGTGAAGTTCAAGATTCAGAGCTACTAGGATGAGGTACTATTTGATATCATACCTATGGACAAATTTCATATGCTTTTGGGTTGGCCATGTCAGTTTGATAGGCATGATGTACATGATGGGTGAGAAAATACCTACACTCTAACTAAGGATGGAGTGAAGCATAAGTTGAAGCCATTGAAGGATAAAGAAGAAAAGGTACGTAGTGTTGCCATAATTTTTTTATTGATGGAAAAGAGTTTCTTAAAGGTATGAAACATAAGCATATGTGTTTTGTTATAATTTGTAAAGATGGTAAAGAAGAAGTAAAGGAGCTAACTACAAAAGTTGTAGATATGTTGGAAGATTTTTTTGGTATTGTATTAGATAATGTACCTAATGGATTGCCCCCGACGAGGAAGATTAGTCACCAAATGGATTCTTTTCTAGAAGCCAGTTTTCCAAACAAGGTAGCACATAGAATGACACTAGTAGAAAGTGAAGAGTTGAATAGGCAAGTTCATGAGTTTTTGTAGAAGGGGTTGATTCAAGAGACTATAAGTGCATTTTTTGTACTACCAGTGTTAGCACCAAAGAAGAATGGAGAATGGAGGATGTGCATAGATTCTCATGCTATCAACAAGATCATAATAAAGTATAGATTTCCATTGCCAAGTATGGATGATGTTATGGACTATTTGAGTGGAGTTAAGTATTTGACAAAGATAGATCTGAAGAGTGGGTACCATCAGATTTGTATCTGAGAAGATGATAAGTAGAAGAATGCATTCAAGAAAAGGAAAGGATTGTATGAGTAGTTAGTCATGCCTTTTGGGCTAATAATTGCACTAAGCACTTTTATGAGTCTTAGGAATGAGTTACTGAAGGAATTTCTAGATAGGTTTTTCATTGTTTACCTAGATGGTATATTGATCTTCAATAAGACATTAGAGGAATATTTGATTCATATTCACAAGTTGTTTGACAAGTTGAGAGAAGAAAATTTTTTGATAAACCTAAAGAAGTGTAGTTTTGTAAAGAATGATTTGGTGTACCTAGGATTTGTAGTCTTAGGAGAAGGTTTGAAAATGGACCCAGAGAAGGTGAAGGATATTCTTGAATGGCCTACTTTGAGGAGTGCAACAGAGGTAAGATCTTTTTATGGACTGGCTACATTTTACAGAAAGTTCACAAAAATTTTTAGCAGTATTTGTGGAACCTTGACTAAAACAATGAGAGGAGATAAGAAAGAGTTTAAGTAGATTGTAGAAGTAGATAAGAGTTTCAATTTGTTCAAACATAAAGTTACTAAGCAACCTATTTTAGCAGTTCTTGAATTTAACAAGGTGTTTCAAGTAGACTGTGACGCTAGTGGTACTACAATAGGAGCTATTTTGAGCCAGGAAGGTAGATCAATTGCTTATTTTAGAGAGAATTTGAATGATGTAAAAAGAAAATATTCTATTTATGATCAGCAATTTTATGCTATAGTTCAAGCATTAAAGAAGTGGAGACACTATCTTCTTCCCAAGGAGTTTGTTTTGTATATTGATCATCAAGTTTTGAAATATTTGAATAGTCAAGAAAAATTGAACCAAAAGCATTTAAAGTGGGTTGATTTTTTGTAGAGTTACACTTTTTTTTGAAACACGGGAGTGGGAAGTCTAACAAAGTTGTAGATGCTCTTAGTAGAAGATAACTTTTGCTGACAAAAATGTAGATAGAGGTGGTTGGGTTGAAGGAACTCAACACATTGTACCCAAATAATCATGATTTTGTTGAAGTATGGAAGGCTTGTACAGAACCTGTTACACTTGATGAGAAAAATTGGTTGGATTTCATGATCTAGGATAAGATTTTGTTAAAAGGAAGCCAGTTGTGCACTCTTAGAAGTTCAATGAGAGAGAATCTCATCCAGGAGAAGCATAGTGGAGGATTGGTTAGACATTTTGGCAGAGATAAAACCATAGCTTTGGTTGGTGAAAATTAGTATTGGCCATAGTTACAACAAGATGTGATGAAGTTTGTACAAAGCTGCCAAATATGTCAAATGGTGAAAGGAATGAAGCAAAATACAGGGTTGTATCAGCCATTACTTGTACCAAAGAAGTTGTAGGAGGATATTAGCATGGATTTTGTTCTTGGATTATCGAGGACACAAAATGAGCATTATTCTATTTTTGTGGTGGTTGACAAGTTTTCAAAGATAGCACATTTTATTCCTTGCAAAAGGACTAGTGATGTTCATGTAGTAGAGTTATTTTTCGAAGAAGTGGTGAGATTACATGGTCTACTAGAGAGTATAGTTTCAAATTGAGATACCAAATTTTTTGGTTATTTTTGGCATACAATATGGAAAAAGTTGAAGACAAATTTAAAGTTTAGTTCATCACATCATTCACATACTGATAGATAGACAAAAGCTGTGAATCATAGTTTGGGAAACTTGCTAAAATGCTAGGTTGGAGATAAAGCAAAAGGATGGGATATTATTTTACCACAAGAAAAATTTGCATATAATAATTTTTTCAATAAGAATACTAGTAAGTCACCATTCTAGATTATAAATGGAAGTAGTTCTAGAAATGTTTCTAAATTGAGGAATTTGGATAAGGGAGAGATAAGTAGTGCTAAAGAAGAAGATTTTGTTGAACATTTGAAGAACATCCATGAGGAAGTGAGGAAGCACATCATAAAGATGAATACACAGTATAAGGCTAAGGCAGATGTGAAAAGAAGATATAATGAATTTTAGATTGGAGATGAAATCATGGTTCATTTGAGAAAGAAGCATTTTCTAGTAGGTACATATAATAAGTTGAAGATAAAGAAGTTTGGACCGTGCAAGATAGTGAAGATGGATGATTCTAGAAATGCATATGAAGTGGATTTTCCTACTGAATTGAATATTTCAACAATATTTAATATTTTAGATTTGACCGAGTATTATGAAGGAGGTGATGGAGATGAAGTTGCAAAAGCACAGTGGAGCATTCCAATAGCTAGTTCAGCTACCAAGGAGATTGAGGAGATACTAGATAGTGATATTGGAAAAAGCACTAGAAATAGAATTTATGAGGAATATTTGGTCAAATGGAAAGGGGGACAAGATGAGGATTCATCATGGCTAAAAAAAGGATGAGGTCAACTATTTTTGTTTTCCTCTGAACACCTGAGACATGATGGGGTCACTTGTCAAATTACCCTAGGTGTCTAATGCAGGAGCATCTTGCGTGTAAGGACAATCTTGCATCACCCAAACATATTTTATTTTCAGTCTTTTCTATTTTAATAAGGACTAGTAGATAGGGTGGTTACTATTTATGGGAACTTACTATTTTTAGTAAGTTTTCCATACGAGCTTAGAATGTTCTCATTTTGTAAAGGAAGGTTCATTTTAGAGTTGTAAGCCTACCATTAAAATCTCATTTCTCAAGCATTAGTATTAGAGAAGTTATTATGGATTTTTGGTGGAAAATTTTGTAAAAAAATCTTTAGGCTCACCATTGGAGGCCTTAGAGTGCCCCGATGAGGTCCAAAAACTCAACAAAAGGGTGCTAGCATAGTTCTAAGCCTATAGATCAGGAGCTGGCATTTCCAAAAAGTTGTTATAATAGCCAATTAGAGCTACAGTTCTTGAGTTATGGCCTTCAAAAGTTGCGCTACCAAAATTTCTAAAATAATTTGTCAAAGATATATTTAGCTGACTCTAATGTAGATACACATTGATACCACTGACGAAGGTACGCTTTGATACCACTGACAAAGGGCCACACCACCCTTACTAACTCATGACAAAGAATGCAACGAGATCTCTCAAGATCTAATCCAAACCCAAGCTAGTCCAGATCCACACTTTGGTAGAAACCTCTGAGATCTCAACTTGTGCTCGCAAGCCACCAAAAAACCTCCTTGTTTCTAAACCGTAGTCACTAGCTCTTCTCACAAACTTAATCCAAGATCCAAATGTAAATTGCTTCACATTCAGCGCTCTGTCCACAGACTCAGGAAAACTCACTCTTCACTTTCCTCTTTCTCTTTCACACCTTGAAGCCTTTCAAGCTTTCCAAGCGTCACCTTTCACAACATTCACCTTTCCAAGCTTTCCGTCCAAAGCTTCTACTTCCCAAGCTACTCCTTCTTAAGCTTCTCCTTGAGCTTCCCCTTGAGCTTTATTAGAAATGTGCATATGCCTTGCTTAAATAGGAATTTACCACCCAATGCATGACTTACCCACAAGCTTCTAGAATTCCTCCACAACCTTCTACAACTTTCTACAATATCAACAACTTTCTACAATATTCATAACTTTCTAGAATTTACCCACACACCTTGATAAATGAAATGACAACCATTTATTTTTTTATTTTTTCTATTATGCCACCTATGCACCTCGAAAATAGAAAATTCTCCTTTTCTCCTTTTTTCCATTTATTTTATTTTATTATTATTTTTTCTCTAATTTTCGTCACTTTCTCTCTCCTCCACAATTTTTTTTTTTTTTTTTTTAAATTTTTATTCCCATGCAAGATGCTCCTGCATTAGACTCTATGTGTATTTTTAGGGTTTGTTGGCCCTAGGTATTAAGTTTCAATGTCTAGAACCTTCCCGAGTGACATAAAATTGCCTACTTGTGAAAGGCCTAAACATGGTCTAGGGGAGCTCTAGGTGATAGTTTGCAACACTATCTTGTACATTACTATAACATTGTAATTGAGAATTCTATAATTTCACATTTGTAGTGATAATAAGAAGTCCATATTTTGTTCTCACATTTGTTCTTGTTTCATTGTTTTTGTTATGAGTTTATGGTATTAATGGGAGTCCCCTGCATCACTAGGGGAAACTGTTTTTATATTGAATCCATTGAACATAATAATACAAATGAAATAAAATGGAAGTGGATTGATCAAACATCTTATCCAAAATGCTACATTTAAATTTCAATAGAGTGGATATCTAAGCTATTAAATTTCTTTTGAAGGATGGGATGCAAGGAAATCTTAGAGTTATAGTAAAGAGCTAGAAAATAATTAAGCAATGATTCCCAATGTAGCAACCATTTTCATTGAAGGGAGAAGGTTATTCTAGGATAAGAAGAGTGCTAATAATATTATGGATGTATTTTTCTTTCTAGATATAAGAGAGTAGGAGTTCAAAAAATTTGATTGTGGTTATGTCATGTCTTTCCTCAAGTATTTGTAAGTAGATGTTTTTGATGAATCATGCAATATCCATCATCATATAATTTAATGTTGGTTTATCATGGGTTATGGATGAAATCAATTATTTAAAGGACAAAGACTCCCCTTGTAGTGAGAATTTGGATAGCATTATGTTTAGTCCCAAACATTTGTCAAATGTATCAATTATCTAAAGGTGGACCATGGGAAGTGTATCAACATACTTGAGGATTCCTTAAAAATCATCTAACAAAGTAGTAAAGAATTAGAAACTATGAGTAAGAATGTTATGGACAATTATATTAAAGGCCTAATGAAGTTTAAAAAGTAGGTGGAGGCCCTACAAGCCTTGACCCAAGATTCTTCTTCTTCACCTTCAATTAGTATCAAGTTGATGAAGATTTCTCGTCACAAGGATTCATGGTCTATTGGAGAAGTAGATACCACCAGTAAGAAGATATAAAAGAGAATGTTAGGCTAGTTACAAGACATAGATGTAAAGATAAAGGAGTTTGTAAACCTTGTAAAACCATATTTTCTTTAATAAAAAACACTTCAAAATGCTATTCAGTAGCCAATAAATAAATTTATAAACTATTTTATTATCATACATGAATAAATTTAAATTTAATCAAATAATTATATGTAGTTTAAAGTGTACCATTTAATACCTACATAAGATTTTTTTAAATGTATAGATAATCTATCTACATTGTATATTAGACCTATAATTACGTTGAAAGAATTTATCAAATAAACAAGACATAGATATTTGTGATCACTAAATTGGAACGAAGGGGAAGATATGCAAGACAATGGAAACAATTCATAACTATATTTTTGGTGCACTTTTAATTCCATAACTTTCATTATTTCTATAGTTATTATTTTGCAGTCAACATTATTATTGCAATTTTAGTTTTTCCCTTATGTCCAATCTAGAAGCGATATGTGTACTCCATCAAGTATCTACTATTTTACATAAAAAATTTATTAAAATGAATTTTCCTATCTACGTACTCTATAAATTAATCTTCTATGAGCATAATTTATTTGTAACAATTAACTTGAAAATCTACTAATTAATACTGAATATTTTAAATTAAAAACTTATAAATTTGTTTTAATATTAATGTATAAAAATAATAAATATAATATATAAATATTTTTTAATAAAATACTAATTTTAAATAATTATAAATAAAGTAAGATGAGTAACATATATTTCAATAATAGGTTAGAGTCTATAATACAATAGTAAATTGTGTGTAACACAATAGTAAATTGTGAGTCTCTTATCTTGAAGGTCTTGTGTTGGAGTCTACTCGAATTTAATAAATAATAAAAATAATTAATCATAACATATAACGATAATTAATCTTGACTTTAACCTCTTACCAATCATATATGTATGCATGTATATACATACATACTTACTTACATACATATATGAATTTTGATTTTTTTTTACTTGCCAACTTTTATTTATTCTAATAATAATTATATAATATCATAATATTAAAACTAGCATATTATATGAATTTTTAATAACACTTTTTTTGAACAATCTAGAAGATATATTTGTAGATGATAACACATTTTTAACAAATATACATTTCATTAGAATAACATAAATATTGTTTATTTTAAGTTAACTGAAATTATGTTATGAAACAATCATAATAATTACAATCTTCCCAGTCAAGTGAAATATTTCTAAACCAATCTACTAGGAATGAGACTTCAATCTTCCCAATTCATAGATTCTCTCAATCATATTTGTATACCTATAAGTGAGCGCATAATTATTTTACAGCTACCACTTTTCCATTTATACATCTATTGAACAATAAACATTATTATGCTAACCAAGATAAAATTGGTATATTAGCTTCACGTTAAAAAATATCCGATCTCTAATCTCCAATTTGAATCTTAAAGCTTGTTTTCCATCATTTCAGCATAACTTTTTAGTTTATTTAGAAATATACCTCTTATTTTATTGGTATAGTTCACGAGATTTACATCATTAATAGTACGGATCCTGCGTATAATTTTATTGAAATATGAAGCTTACCTTTTAAAAATACAAGAATGCAAAGAAACATCACATCATTAACAGCAACCCCTCAAGAAATTTGTTTCGATACTTTAATATGATTGTAGCGGCAATATATTTTGAGCACAAGAACAGTATTCAAACTCAAAATGAGTCCGAATAAAAAATTAAGAAATATTTTAATTAAATAATACTAAATTTGATCAAGGAATAACCTTATAAGATCTAGCACCATAGCACTTTTTTCTGGCACCTCATCATTCCTCACTGCTTACACAAAGCTAATTAAAATTCTAATTTATATGCTGGCACCACTTGGCTTGTGTTCAAAAAGTGCCTTTGCAGCCAGACAAGTAGTGGTTTTGCTTTTTGCAAATAATGTGAGCTGTGAAATCAAAAACAATAACAAGGCGAAAAAACATTGGACCAACAAATTCAGAAAGTTCTATGGCTTGTAATACTTATCTTGTAATGCAATGTTGGTTTTAAAACTTGTTTCTATCCAAATGAAACCAAATACAGGCAATAGCTTAGACACAGTGACATACTAAGATTGATCCGAGTTAGGCTCACATTTATTATGGATATCTGAAATTTTTGTATTACGTTGGGACATATTTCACATAATGATCTTTCTCTCACCAATCTTCTTCTACAGAAGAGGCCAAGAAAAATAATGTAACAAGCTTTGCAAGTCTTTATGCATGCCATCATATGAGGACAAATTAGCCTTGCTCAATAGATGTCGCAGAGAAGGACCAATATTTGCACAGATTTGAGTAAGCTTGCAGAATAAGCCATCTCTCGAACTGTAGCTCATTATTAATTTATTTTTAACAATCATTCAATCCAGTCTCTATTGATCAGTTAATTCTTAACAAGTTCCTAATCTAGCTAAATTTAATTTAATAGCTAGAACTTTATTCATTAGAAATACACAAGCTAACAGTGAATGGACAATTAATTATTAATTTCACGTGTGTTTGCGTCTGCGGAAAACAAATGCATGTGCATAGTTGCCAAAAATGAGAAACATAATGACAATGGCAACGCAACTAGAAACAGAGTTTTTAAAAGTTACGTAAAAGAAATTATATGTGTGTAGGTGTGTATGTATATTTATGTATGTACGTATATACAACTTGCATATAATTCATATATAATTTGACTTAATATATAACTTGCATGTCTCTCTCTCACACATACACATGATTTCAATATATATATATATATATCTTAATTTATTTATATTATAAGTCAAGATGCATGATTTTAAAGTTTTTAAAATATAAAACATAATAAATTTTATTCATATAATTAAACACATGCATGAAATTAAAGTTTGTAGATTATAAAGTACAATAGAATAAACACCATTAATATTAAAGAGAAAATAAAATAATCATAATTGTTTGTGATTACATAAAATAACAGATTAAAAGGTCACTAAAATCTTAAAATCCTATATAGAACCCAGCTCACTAAGGGCACCGGTAGGAAAGAGTTGGGTGGAGAAAACCTCCGGTCTTGCCCCAAAGTTTAAGAAATGGTTTCACTTGTCTCACGTCTCTCCATTCCAACATTGAGTAAAATTTCCTCTGCATTATCTTCAAGGACTTCTATTGGAAATTCATCATTTCCATCATCCATTGAGCCACCATAATCCCACATCCTATGAGGTCCTGATTTGTAATCAGTAGAAGCTTGAGAAAAAATCAAAGATTGTGATGAACATACACAAGATCTTCTACTTTTTTGGTGCCAAGCCTATTACACTTCACAAAATGAATGAAGGCATACTCGCGCCAATTTCTTTCACATGTAGTAGCACTTGAAACATATTTATAAAATAAAAGTAAATAATATTAGCATTAAAAAATATATCAATAATTAAATGAATTTCATCAAGACCATAAAACTAATAATGCAAAAATCTACCCAAGATAACACACAAATTGGAATATTTTGTAGTAGTGATGTTTTTGTTCCATAATTCTTCCAAAATGATTTTTCTTTCATTCTCAATCAATCAAATGGAACATCTTTATGGGAAAAATCATCTAGTCCATCAATATAACTTGACATTTCCTCCTTGACTGTAGTATGATCCTTTCTACTTAGATATACTTTATCAATATAGGTTTTCAATGTTGTAGTAACCTCATCATATAACCATGATATCTTGTGAAAACATTTTGGATTGAGTAAAAATCAAACTGAATGAAGAGGACTATGAAGCATCTTCCCTCTTTGTAAACTACATTTCGAAACAATATCATGTGTCTCTTGATCAAATGATGTTGACCCAACAGTAAATATGTCTTTTATCTTCTCCCTCATCTGATCTATCTTCTCAAAAACATCTCCCATGCATGGTTTATCATTATCAAAAGATGAAGAACATCAAGATTAGGCCAACAAAGTGTCAAAAAATCACCTACTCATTTCCAAAATAAAAATAAACTAGTACCAATTATGAGATTAGAAATCTCGTCACATGCTTGGCTATTGACACTTGATCAATCCCTTGATTTCTCCCATTCGGTAGATACAACCATTTACCTTGTTTAACCTTTACAATTTGGTCAACCATAATAAAGTTGGAAGCAAATCAGGTTTCTACACATCTAAGTAGCTACAAAGAAGCATATTTCCTATATATAGCACGTGACATAGAGTGATTTACAATAAAATGTTGTATATTTTAAACATTTACAACTATATCACAAATCCAAGGAATCTTATTGTAAATTTTTTTAAGAAGCAAGTTCATACGAGTTGCTGAAGGTGTCCATAAAATGTTTGGAAATTCATCTTCAATCTAGCCTCATACCAAAATATTGTTTGAAGCATTATCAATTATAATTTGAACAACATTATTTCTTCCTACTTGTTCAATTGCTTCTCAAAAAAGACTAGCCAAATATGTTGCATCTTTCACATGACCCGAAGTATCATGAGATTTGATAAATATTGTATCATTTGGTGATGAAACAAGAATATTAATCAATGGTCAATGTGCAATGTTAGTCCAACCATCTAAAACTATGGAAACACATATATATGACCAACTACCTTCGAAATCTTGTAGCCTTTCTTCAATATGTTTCTTCTCACCATCTAGAATAGTTGTACAAAGTTTTTCATAACTTGGAGACACATAACCTTTAGGCGCCTTATTGACCATACTTATAGCCTCTTTCCAGAAAAGAGACCTAGTTATATTAAATGACATTCCACAACAAAAGGAAAGTCTGCCAATAGTTGCATCTACTTTCTTTCTATCTGTAGCATCAAACATTTTTTCAATTTGAGATTCATAAATAGAAGAAGAATTAGCTAAAGATAGTGGCATCCCTACTTGATCTTTCAACTTCTCCCCAATAGGATTTAAAGAGTCTACATAATTAAATTGTTGAATAAAATCAACTCGTTTGTGTTTGTGAATTTTGGTGCAAACTATCATTTGTTCTTTCTTTCCGACTTCCAATAAATGATATCAAACATGTGCAATGGAGCTAATCTTATTTTTCTAAACAAATGAGCACTTCCATTTCCTACTTCCAGAGCTACCATTATTTCGTACTGAATAATCTCTGTTTATTGTGACAAACATCCACAACCTTTTCTCAAATTCCCTCTTTTCTTTTCTTTTTATTCTATGGGGATCATGTGTTTGCTATGTGTTTTGATCAAGGAAGGATTTGACAAAGCACCACCCATTGTACCTAAAAAAATATGTACAAGTATAGATAATAGCACAATATATTTTTTTACAATGAATAGAATTTTTTTAGAAATTTAAAACATAAACTTTTTTATTGCGAAAGGACAATTGAGTAAAAAGCCTTATATGATTTGTAATGTCAACCCTTTTTTCTTTTAACCATATGTACATATATGTATATATACATCTACACACACACACACACACACACACACACACACACACACACACACACACAGATATATATATATATATATATATATATATATATATATATATATACATACACAAACACACACACACATACATATAGATATATATATATACATATATGTGTATATATATGTATATGTATGTGTGTGTGTGTGTATATATATACATATACACATACATATACATATGTGTGTGTGTGTGTGTACATACACACACACACACATATAGTTTTTGAAGTATTATAGAGAAGGAAAAAAAGATAGAGGATTGACCCCAAAGTATCAAAAGGTTGAATAATCGGGTAGAGGTCACATCCCAGTCACCTACCCTATGCCAACTTTAACCTCAAAAAATTAAGAAATAACTATAGCATAATTAACAATACTATCAGTCCTTAAACTAATATGCAGAAAAGATTGTAAAATAGACCAGTGGAACCAAAATTTTTTTTTCTATAAGTCCCTTTAAACTTCCTAAGGCTAAAGCAAAAGATGGTACCAAGTTCATAGTTATGAGCATAAAAAAAAAAAAAAACAAATCAGAACTAGGGCTAGTTGCCCTCTTCAAACCCCATGCTTGTCCCCCTTCTTTCCATTAGGCATGTCCTTATCCACATCCTCCCCTTCCACCTTAATTGATTTTCCAAGATGGTCTTTAGCCAATCCTCCACCAGAAACCCATATATGGATTGAGTTTTCTCAGTAGCTTTGCCTAGGTCCTTCTCCTCTATATTCATCTACAAAAAGTAGAGGGTTGTGGCCATAAAGTTCATGACCTTGGTGGAAAGCTCAACCAAAGTTTCAAATCTCTTGCAGATACTAGTTTGGTTTTCCATCAGGTCCCTCATAGACTACTTGAGTCTTTCAATTCTTGCCTTACTGTGGCTATGCTCGCCTTTCTTCCCAACATCTTTGGTGGTTTCCTTCCTTGGGGATGTGATATCTTCCCCTCCACTTCTAGTCAGGGTAGCCTCTAGAGTGTTAGAGATATGGGAAGGCATCAAAGGAATGGGGGTAGGCTTCATGTCCTAAGGTAGTCTCTTCTATCTCTTAGGTTTGACATCACTTTTAGAAGACTCGGAGGTGGAATCATGCTTTGGGGAGGTGCGGGGGGGGGGGGGGGGGACTTATATTTCACTAGCTTGAGAGGCTTATTGGTTCTCTTGGCACTCTACGTACCTTTCTAGTATTTGAATCTAATTCTGTAAGACTAATTTTAATCTTAGGGTCAATTTTGACCTCTGGGCGAAGGGTTTTCTTGAATTTCTTGTGGCTAGGGCTAGGACCAGGGTCCAAGGAGACTTTGGGGGTGATAAAGGCCAGAGGTTTAACTAAGAGCGGTGGGTTTTGGGTTAGATGTTGAATAAACATTTTATTCATAAGCACCTGATGGATAAGGTAGAAATTTTTACCCTCTTCATGTTTCCTCTTGGCTTTAAAAATGCAATCTTCCTACAAGTACAATAATAGAGATGTGAAGGAAATGTGGTCAAGATTCGTGAAGCAATTCAAAATAGGGAAGTGGTAATAATAGATTACCTAAAAGTGGTCCTCTAGGGTGATGTATCACATGATTGCATAGTAGATGGCATCCCAAGGCTTGGGAAGGGCTTACTGAGAAAACCTTCTACACATACACATCGGTTCCTCCTTGAATTTGAAGAATTTCCCCAAACTAGCTTCCTCATTAACATTGGCCTATCTCTACTAGTTCTTTCCTTCCATAGTAAATTCTTGAACCCTTGCAATGGTTTCCATCAAGATTTCGAATGCCATGCCATTGAAAGTTACCTTTCTGTCCTTCCAAGTCTAGAAGAACTACATCGAGACAATCTCATTGTGCTCCACTATACCCTTCATATATGGTAAGAGGGATCCCTCCTACAAACAAACTATCATGATGTCACTACTATAGATACATTCCTCCACACCCACTAGTTTACTGCAATCACTAACGCCAACATCTTCATCTAGTTCAACCACCAATTCTTCAGATGACATAACATTGTTGTAGGGTTGGTAGTTACGAAATATAAAATGAAAAGCCTCAACAATGAAAATAAAAATGTAGTGCATAACCATTATTATTCTGTAAGATTTCCTAAAAAACAAAAATCCACCCTTTGTAGCATGTGTGAGTGATCTCTTTCCAGTCATAAATGGATGTCGCCAACTTTTTTTGTGTGAGAATTCATCAACTTTTCTTTTATATCATTAGTAGGTCATCCTCTATATCTCACTAAATCCACCCTCTATCTCCTTTTATAGCACTAATCAATACTCATGATAGTCAAAACATTAATTTGTATTATCATAGAATCTTTTCAAAAAAAATCCCTTCATGGATCATATTTTCCACATGCTCACGTGGAAAAATGAAGGTTTTCCACCTATTTTGATAATTTATATGGCATTACTAAGAGTACGCTCCCTTTCCATTACAACTTGCATTGGTGATGGCAATAATTTAGCGTCCTCCCATTCAGCTAATCTCATGAAACCATGGCCAAATTTGGCTAGCTCATTAGCCATGCCATTCTCTTCCTGATATATGTGAGCCACGTGGGTCTCATGGTAATCCTCAATCAACCTTTAGATCTCATTGATTATGACCTTAATCGACCAATTGCATCGATCCTTCCCCTTAGAAGCCTTAAAGATAAGCATAGAGTCCCCCTCAATGACAAGCTTATCGATTCCTCAAGCTCTCACAATTCTCAACCCCCACAAGATTGACAATGCTTTAGTTTCATTGTTAGATCTTCCTCTATAGTTTCTAGGGTTGGCAATCACCATATTTCCCATATTGTTATGACACCTCCTATCATGGTACTTCCCATCATGGTTGAGCTATCAAAACTTATTTTAAACCAAGATATGGGTGGTGGGTGCCACATCATCTTCTTTCTAGCCAAGACTTTTGAATTTTCAAATTGTGCTGCAAGTACATCAACAATCCAAGTCAATGCCCAGTTCATATCTAGTCCACCCATGGGGTTTGGGGGGTTCTAATGCCAGATCCTACTACTTTCTTTTAGGAGCCTAATATTCTACTGGGAAACCTCCTAACTAGTGGTGGCTTGTTCCTTGAAAATCCTATTGTTCCTCTCTTTCCAAATTTTCCAAGTAATATATGAGGGGATAATTGACCATAAATTTATGAGGTATGGGTGAGTAGCTAGACCATCCCAATAAATGAATTGCTTCAATTCACTCTCCATACATTACTGCACCTCCCAAAAGGCTAAGACTTCTCTCCAAACATCTCTAGGAAAGCGTGTGAAATAGTTTCCGCTTTTTGGAGACATAAAATGCAATAGTTAGCAAGCTGACATTGTCTATGCTAGAGGTTATCAATAGTGAGGATAGACCCATGCAAAGCCATCCACCAAAAGAAGTTTATCTTTGGTAAGATCCAAGGGTGCCATGCCTTTTTCCAATCATCCTAGGCCACCTACACCCCCATACAAAAAAGATAGGTAAACTTAACTGTGAACTCCCTTGAGGGTGTGAGTTTCCACACTAAGGAGTCCTCAAATGGGGTGAGGGGGATCCTCAAGTTATGGAGAAGGTCTTGAAGCTCCCAAGCAAGCCTCATCTCCATTGGCTCAAGGTTCTAGAAAGTACCCATTATCTATCATGAGTGATAAAGTTTCGAGTTGGAGGACCATAAAACATGGCACACATCTCTCGCAAAGGTAAGAATTTAGTATGCTTGAGGGGGTTATCATGAATCTATTGATCCTCCCAACAGTAAATAGAATTATCATTCCTCATAATCTAGTGACACCCCATTTTGAGGATCTTTTGGGTGTTAACCACATGCTTCCCCATATATAAAGTTATAGTTAAGATAACTCTTTTAATTAATTTAGAGTAGAATATCTCTAGAAATCATTTTTTTAATGTATTATAAATCTCTTAAATCTATTTTCAACAAACATAATCAAAATATCATGCACTATTAACAATATAATCTTCTAAAAATATAATATATATAAATTTTTAGTTTGGGGGAAAAATATAGATTTAATTTTTAAATAAACTTTTTAAGAAAGAAAAAATCTTAATCTCTCTCAAAAACTAATATTTTAACTTTAATTTTAAAATTCCCAATATTTATGTATATTAAAATTAAAATTTAGTACTTATAACATTTATTAAGAACTAACTCTTTAATTAGTTTTTTTAACTTCCAACTTCAAAATAAGAATATTTTAATTAGTTTTTAACTGCATACATAATAAATAAATAATTAAATGCATAATAAAAATAACTAATGCATAATAAATAAATAATTTAATTAAATACACAATAAAAAAATAAGTGAGTGCATAATAAAAAATGAAACTTCAATATATAAAATATGGAGTGGTATGTTGCCAATAAATGTAAATGAAAGCTTCCATAAAAACACTCCATTTTATTAAATTTCAAGTTTAATATCTATCAATTTCATACATAACTAATTGTTTAACTATCAATTTAACTTTAACTTGCTAGCTGGCATTAATTATAAACTCTTTCACTAATTTTAGCTTCAGTTCAAAAAAGTATCTTATCATAAACTCTGCACCAAATTCTATATTTAATTCATAGAATATATATTCAATTCATATAATATCTTTTGTATGTTTAACTGCAAGCTTAACTAAATAAAACTTCACTTGATTTTAGATTTTTTTTTCGCATAATTAATCATTTAAAAAAAAAGTTCCATTAGAAATAGTGGTTTCATGATGGGAAATCCATTTCTTGCACTAAAATGTGCAATGAGGCTTCTTTGACATGTTTTTGGAAACTATGTACACATGTGAAATATAATCTGATTGGACATGAAATTTCTTTGTCATTTTGTAGCAATTGAGTGAAGGATATTGACAGATTCGAGATGGTTGTTTCACTAATTGAAATGCTTAACTAGGTTGAACCATCACATTTCTAGTAACACTATTCTAGAGAACTCAACAAACTCAAATAAATTCACTTGTTTGTCCACAATTAGACATCAACAACTATATATAAAATCAATTATAATAGAAAATGTTGAAAACTTAACTTTTATTGTATGGAGTCACTAATGACCCTTCTTCTATTGCACTTAACTATTTTGTACTAGTGAAATGGACACCATTTGTGCATAACAAAAGCATAGCAACCTCTATTTTTTTATTTTAGAAAGGGATCAAAGTTTATATTGTTACCTATAATTGAAAGATCTATAAGAGAACATATAAAGATTTAGAAAACACAAAATATTAACAAGAGAACTTTTAAAATAACTTCCTCACATTTTCCTCCATTTTTAGTGGTTTCAAACCTGTGATATTGCTATCAAGATTTAACTGTGTCATTTTGATTCAAACTCATTGACCCATGTATCATGAGTAGTGATTCAACATGAATCCATCTCTCATGAGAATAAATGAAACACTTAGCACTCATTGGATCTAGGTGATGCTCACTAGGTTTCAAACCTGTTGAGGCACTCTATTTTGCAAATATTTTCATGAAATTGTCTAGGAGATCTTCATTGGTTAGAAAGGATTAAGAGCATTACATTAAATCAGGCTAAAAAATTAACATACATGAAAACTAAGACTAGAATCTTAAAAAAAACATTAAGATAGCTATTCGGGTGAATATAAAAAAAAAAAAATTTAAAATCTAAATCTATGAAATAATCATAATTTGGAAATCAAACAAGGAATTCTTTGTTACAAGAATGAATTAATTCTTGAAATTGTAGACTGCAGAACATAAAAGAATAGAAAATTCAAGAAACCAAAAAATAAATCTGAAAGACCGTATAGAGTTTAGCTAATTCCATAGACTATTCTCCTTGGAAGCCCAAAAAAATTAACTACTGAAACTATTTATTCATTAAAAACATGTAGCATATGGCTACTATAGTCATGGGAGCTTAAATTGGAAACTAGACCCTAAGAGAAGTGTAGATTTGGATGATTGTCCATGTTAGAATAATATGCCACAAAGAAAAAACTTAACATTCTCAAGAACCTATGTAATCTCATAAATTTTGATTTTAGAACCCCTATCCTCTGTATTGAAGTTTTTTGTTCTATCCGAGGATCATGTGAAATTGCTTTTTTGTAATGTTTGCTTGAATATAGCCTTAATTTCCACACCTTCTCTCCTCTTGAACTTTGTGTGAATAAAATTATAGACATTGACAAAAAAAAAATACATTTATCAACTAAATATCAACATATATCCATTAGTTCAAAATTAACTTCTTAAGTCAATAACCTAAGTACAAATGCATATAATTCCTATTATTTGCGCACATTAACTTTCAAGAGATATCTTTTGGGTTTTTAAATATAGGAATAAAGATGTATTAATTAATGCCCATCATTTCTCCCCTCTCTGATATAAATGATGTCCTTATCATGATGGATCTAGAAGGTCCTTGTTTTCTTCTTCCATATAAACATTTAGACATACTTCCCTGAATTTGTATGCAAGATATGCTTGCTCCTACTGATATATGTTGGTAATTATAATGTCACGCCTCCAACCTCTCAAGTTTTACTCCTTCTAATCTATTTGAGGAATTAAATTGTGAAATAGGGAAAATTATTAATGGAATTTTTAACCTCATTCCTATCCATCTTTCCTATTGTGCCTTAATAACCTAACAAATCTCCCTTTCTCTTGTTTGTGACCAAATGAAACTACACGGGGATATTGGTTCTCTCCATCTAGTCCTGGGTGGAATATAATTATACCTTTCTCTTATGGCACCATGGGATTCGAACGTAAGGTGATTAATTAAATTTATATAATCCCATACATATTATTGTAAATTGGTCTTGTAAACTTTAACCATATCATGACTTTAAGAAATTGTGTTGAATTCCATTCTAAAAGGAAGTGTCTTTGGATTTTCATGTCATATGGAGAAACTTATTCTTGCTTGCATTTCAAGAAACTTGTCATTTCTATCATCCCATTCTTTTTTATTTTGTATGAAAGAAATGAATGCTTGAAGTTGTAACTCACCAACATATAAATTGAGAAAGGAAAACAAATGATGACCCAACAAGAATCCATGTAAGTAAAACTTGCACCTATAATTGTGAGCTATTGGAACACTTTTGATATAGTCAGCCAGAAATGTGAAGTCTTCTTCATAATATAGATTTCTTTTTAGGCTAATCTAATTAATTTTCCAAAGACAAAATTTTTCACTAAGAAAAACATAATACATTCTTAAGTGTTTCTTTATATAGCTTACTTGTAAAGCAATTTGTATTAGTTGTTCCACCCTTGTCCTTGTCTCATTTCTTTCTTTGATGTCCTACTGTAAGTCTTTAAGTTGATCCCTATCTCTGGGTGTAGCTACAAAAGGTGGATGGTTTTTGATCAGATAGTTCCCTTGCAATTTGAAATTTCTATTTTCAAACTTCTATTTGATCTTCATAGACTACCTTGACATTTGTAAGTTTGTGCTTAACAATAGCAACTCCTTTGTTTAATAAGTTCAATTCTGCATCTGTTATTTTTTTTTGTTCAATTTGTTTTTGAATTTGACATTCTTTTTTAAGAAATTGAGTATGCATGATATCTCTCATTCTTCTCTCTTTCTCAAGTTCTTTTTCTTTCTGTGAAAAAACATTGGCTTCTCTTGAGTACATTTCTTCTTCATTTAGAAATTTCTCAGTTGACATCTGGAATGTTTCCTCATCTTGCAATATTCCCTAACCCTCTCTCTTTGTTGAAACATTTCTTCATTTTCCACTTCATTTGGTGCTTCAAATTATTCCTTAACCCTTTCTTGGTCAAAACTCAATTGTTCATAAGATGGAATATCAAGGATAGAGTGAGAGGGTTCCTAATTATCTATTTCTATTTCCAATATTTTATCTTGAGATGTTTCTTGTGGATTTGTTTGAAGATTTTCATGTGCTTCATCTTGATATGGTTCTTGTGGATTCCTCAGAATATTTTCAACCATATTTGGAGATTCCTAAAAAAGATTCTTTTGTTCACTCCTTTGAATACTCTATTTTAGGAATATTCTCCTTAGTCAAAGGTGCCTGTGTATCTCCTACTATTTCATTGAATTTCTCTATAGCTGTATCATTCTAGTCAAAATTTTCATTTTCTTTCTATTCTTTCTTGGCCCTATCCTTCATAATATTCTTTTTCCCAATAAATTTTCATTTCTTTTTAGACTAGGTATCTGATACTACAAGTTTTTCTTGGGTTATAGAAAACCTTGGAGAATGTCTTGTTACATGAGGTATTTCTTTCTTCTATTTTTTCTTTTTCATATTCTCCTTTAATATTTCACTTCTAGACTTATGTTTTTCCTACATTTTGGGTTTTTGTATCTCCCAAACCTTAGGTGTTGTTTCTCTCAAACCATAGGTTTTTCTTTGGATGGAAATTTTAGTTTCCTTTTAATATTTTGAACCTTAAAAATTGTATTGCTACCTTCCCCTATTAATTTTTTTTACAAAGATGCTTCCCCCATACCATTTGTTACTAAATCATGTTTTAGAATCAAATGTATGAGGGCTTGGTGTCTTACCTCTTTTTTCTTCATCTTTTCTTTAGGAATTATGGTTGATAACTATTGAAAGAGAAATTATGGAAGATTCACCTTCAATTTAGTCCTTTGTTCACCATATCATATATGGCTCAAAACATTTCAAACTAGGGCCAAGTACCATCTTGTACTTACCTTCTCAAATGAAGTATTTGTATAAGAATTTTCCTAAGACAATAATTAAATGCTAAGATCAAGAAGCTCAGTAGATAGCACAAGAGAGATAAATAGTGACCAAATGAGAATCTCAATAATGATATAAATGATAATGAATTTTAGATAATTACATCATAGAAGTGCCTATGTATAAAGGAAACTAGAATGACTAAGAGTCAACAAAGATATAATCATCACAACTAATCACATGTTCACTAAAAGTGGATTATCCTCCATTGTGCATGAATGTAAGTGCAACAATGAGAGGATAAGAATACAAAGGTGTATCTCATAAAAAGATGTAGTAAACAACATGTGCTCAACTAGAGTGCAAACAACTGTATTGTCTAGATGATAACTCAGGTGAATATGCAAACTCCTAAGTGTCTACATGACAACTAATATACTAAAGCATTAACCTAAGTAAACTTAAGTAAAGTGTAATTAGTAAATACTTAATTACACCAACACCCCCCCTTAAGTGCAACTTAGGGGAATGCTCTTAAGCTCACAAAAGCTAGATGAAAATGCAAGATGGGTCTTGGCTACTAAACCATGTTAGGTACCCATGTACAAAATGCAAAAAAATATGCAAGCTCTCATAAAGTGGAGAAAGAGAGAAAACCTCATGGGATAAACTCTCCCCCAAAAAGAGAGAAGAAGAAACAAGATGCATGGGTGGATGGAGTAATCAGGATCCCCCCATTACAACATACATCATGTATATACAATAGAGAATTATGAGAAGGAAAAAAATCCAGAAGAGGAAAAGGTCCCCCCCAGAAGAGAGAGGAAGTAGAAGAAGAATAAAGGAGACAAGGTAGTCCTCCCTCAATGTAGAATGCCCATCAGTGATAGTTGCTCCAACATGAATGTAGAAGTTGATCCATGACTGCTGAATAATGTTCCTCCCCTAAGGAAGAAACAATATTATAGGTACATATGATATGCCTCGACATTGTGTAGGAAGTAACCTCAAGAAGAATGGTGTCTCTGAAAACTACTTAACTATCCCTGTGTCAATATTGATCGTCACCCCTTCCAACATTGCTAAAAAGAACAAGTTTGGATCTAGCAAGGATGGATGCAGAACATATCCCAAAGAACCATTTGTCTCCTCAAATGATAAAGAGACCTCCTAAAATTATTATACATAAGGATCCAAAATCATATCAACCTTGTAAGACTGATCATGTAGAGAATGGACAAGAGGGTCAAAGTGTTCCCTTGCAACAAATGAAGAAGGATCTTCTTCATCAAAGAGAAGATGTATATCATCAATAATGCCTTCCAGATCTACTATGTAGGACTCCACAAACAAACCCAAAATGTCTATCAAGTTGTCATCCCCTCATGTTGGAGCTAGAAGAAAAGGTGTACCCAACTATACTGAATTACATGGACCTATCACTACAGCAATGTATGCATGTGGAATTTTTTGATGTTGTGACTACATCCAATGTCTATCAAAAGGATCCCGCACAAGTGAGCCTATTTAATCACTATCACTATTCTCACTATTAGTTTCCACAATGTATGAAGTATGGAGAGGATTAGAGGATAAGCTAAATGAACTTTCCTCAAAGTGAACATTCCTCTCTATCAATATCTCATGAGTCTTAGGATCTATAAGTATATGTGCCTTAACACTTATTTTATATCCAATGAAAGTACAAGGCTTTGGTCGTAGTGCCTTGAATTCCCTTGCAGATATGTGTGCCCATGTTGGACAACCAAAAACTCTAAAGTATTTCACAACTACCTTTCTTCTACACCATGCCTCAAAAGGAGTCATTCCATCTAAGACATTATGAGGAGACCTATTAAGGATGTGATTGGCAATACTTATAGCTTCTACCTCAAGTGATGGATCAAGAGACTTATCTTGAATCATGCAACATACCATTGACTTAAGAGTTCTAATCGTCATTGCTGCAACACTTGCCTTTTGTGGACCTAATGCTAGAGGATTCTAAAGATCGATACCCTCAAGTTCACAAAAGTCTCTAAGTCTTTAGTTCACATATCTACTTTCATTGTCCATATGAATAACCTTGATGGCTTCACTTGATTGCTTCTCAACACGATGCTTCAAGGCTTGAAACTTATCAAACGCTTCATTCTTGTGATCAAGAAAGTAAACCCATGTGTAGCATGAAAAGTCATCAATGAAAGTGAGGACATAGCAACCCTTGCTAACTGATATCACTAAAAAAGGGCTTGCTATAATAGTGTGAACCAACTCAAGAACTATTAATGCTCTCGAAGACTTCCCTTTGTAAAACTTCTCTTCTAGATGCATATCCATTGAACAAGTTGAACATTCACCCTTAGAAAAGTTGATTGTAGGTGGACCTTTCACCATATTTTTTGAGCTAAGCTAATGAAGATAATAGAAGGAATGATGTCCATACCACTCATGCCATAATTTACTTTATGATTGTGAATGTGTCAATAAGGCATGTGAAGGAGACTTAGGCACAAAGTGGGAGAAAGAATAAAGCCTCATGTCATTATTAACTCTACCCACTACAACCAATAAATCATCCTTAAGATTTTACACTATTACTAGATTAGGAAGGAACTCAACTTTATTTCCACCTCCATAGTGAGTGATTTGGTAAATTGAAAGGAGATTAGTGTTAAGGCTAGGAACATAGAGAAGATCTTTGATCTCTCAAATTTCCATCTCAACTTGTCCTTTCCTTTCAACTTCCACTTGTGTATAATTACCTACAAAGATGTTAGGTACCTTAGATTTCTCCAATGAAGAAAAATGTCCTTTTGAAGAACCCATATGATGTAAGGCACCCAAGTCAAGAATCCATTCCCTTGAAGAACTTGAAGTTACCATAAGTTATTTCCCTTTTCCCTTTGAAGTGGATGGATTTGAATCCTTGGAAGCATTTGGAACATTAATTTTATTCTTTCTAAGTAAGTTTTCCAACTCATATATTCTCTTAGTCTTGCAATTATGTTCATCATGATTTGGTTTCTTGCAATATGCACAAAATAGTTTATCCTTGTTGTTGTTGTTTCCCTTCTTGTTGGAAGAAGAATTTCCTTGTTATGAGTAGGAAGATTGTTGTGTTTCTAATTGTGTTTTTGGCTTCCACTGCTTTTTCTTGTTGTTGGTGAAACTTTTGCCTATTTGATTTGTTTGGTTCTCATTAGTAGCCACCAATTCCTTGGACTTTGATGACTTGAAAATTCCCATATCTATCAACTTGTATTGTTCCAACATCAACATTTCTTCAAATATATCAAATGAAGGCTTGGTGAAGGCACTTCCCATGGACAACTTGTGAGTTTTTTAACTTGAAACAAAAGATGCATACTCTGAAGGTAGCCTCTTCAAGATGTGATGAATCAATCTATCATCCTTCATGGGATTACCACAATCCTTAAGTAGTGCTCTCAACTCATTGGATTTGTTGACATAGTTTTGAATTGTTTCAAAATTATTACGATTCAATAAAATTAGATCATCCTCAATTTGGAATCCCTTTTCCTCATCTACCTTACCATACAACCCTTCAAGTTTGTCCTAAGCACCCTTGGCATCCTTAAAGCTAGAAATGTGGAAAAAGAGATCTCTATGAACACAACTCATAATAATTCCTAAAGCTTGGTTGTCTTTAATTTTACAATCAACTTGTGCATCAATGTCAGTGGTTTTTACAATTTTACCATCAACATATATAGATTTAAACCCTTTTCCATTAGTCTAGTCCATACAATATCTTTCCATGCAGTATAATTATGTGAAGTTAAAAGTGGAGTTTTACATGAACCCATGATGCAAAAATTAAAAGAGCACAGGATAGAAAGAAAACAAGAACAAACGACACCCCCCAAAATTATTCAACTAGAGAACCCCCCCACCCCCCAAAAGTGATGCTTTTGGCACTTTATATTTAGTGCATGTACAATTAACCACTTGTCAAAAATAGACAAAGTGGAATTCTGATTTTGATGGTTAAAAAAGAAAAGATGAAGCTATAGTAGACTCAAGTACATAAGACACTAGATCTCTAAAGGATCTAAACAAGTACAAGTGCCAAAAAAGGTTAAAAAAAGACCAAATGTTGAAAGTACAATATCTACTTACAATTTCTCCAATTTGATACCAAATCTAGAAAGTAGAAAAAAAATTCTCTTTAAAAAAAATGGCACCTAAAAATATTCCTATATGAGCCCGAACAAAGCCTTTGAAGTTGTAGAAAGGAGGATTGCTCAACAATAGTCACAAAAACCAAAAAAAAATAACCGAACCAATCGAAAGTTTGGGAAATTCTAGCCAAAAAGAAAAACAACTGTGCCTGATTTAGAGTCTGGATGAGTGACTTATGGCCTCTTGAAGATGGATCATCAATTTAGAAACACATATGAAGAGTGGTCTAAAATTCAAATACCTGTCGATGCCATCAAAACTAGAGCCTAAAATTGATAGTTTGGGTCTTGTCAAGCCAGAAAAGAAATATTTCCGATGACACTCAAATGAGTGTCAAATCTAATATAGTGAGTATCAAGAAAAATGCAAATTTTGAAAATTTTACCATTTTTCTTGGCAGCAAAGCCATAGATCTACTTGGAGAAGAAATGTGGGAGCTCAAAATCAAAAGACTCATTAGAACTATCAACTCACATGACTAGATTAGCTCAGATCAACTATGATAGTGTGCTTGGGCTCCAATTCTATCAACTGGGAGGTAGGCTCAAATATGAACTAAAAATTGGATCTAAATGCTTATAGCTATGCAATGAGAAGAGAAATTGAAGCCATGTGAAAAAGAAATGCTTTGATCATGCTCGATTTGAATGTTGCAAGGTCAAGGTAATAATGCTTAAGCTTGGTGTGTTCTTGAATCTTCTTATGTAGGTTGGGCTCGTAGGAAATTTCCAAATGATGTCATTGGATGAGGGCTACCAATGTAAGAAATGCTACTCAATTTCAATTTGATTGAATGCACTTTAATGAATCTGAAAGTGCCTGTGATCTAGGACTCCATTGTGTGAGCCATCTATCTTTGGAGAAGATTGGTGTGCACAAAAATGTACTCTCCTACAAATTCCCTTATGCTAGCGGGTCATTGATGGATGGGAATCTATCCTCAAAGTATAGCTATCATAGATCTCTACTTAATTTGGACAGCTTTATGGGCTTGATCAGTGTCGGTCTCCTCTAGCAAGCTTGGGCTCATGCAAAGTGGTTGTCGGTTAGACCTTGCTAAATAACCAAATTGCAGATTGTTTATATGCAGTGATGGGTTACTATATTGTAGTGAGCTTGAAGATCAAATGTAATCCTCCAAATTGGCAAATTGGGCCTCCAAGTGCAATTTGCAAAAAAAATTACCTCTGATTTGACTTTTTCATAAGATAGGCATATTTATAGTCAAAATTTATGGAAAGGGCCACTCGAATGCAAAGGTGAGGTTAGATCTTGCTCAAAATGCTACCAATAACTATGAATATCTAGATCTAAATTATGGCCCTCTAAGATGAAGCTCTCCAATGGCTATGCAATGAAGCTCCAAGGGCTCTGATACCATGTAAGAATTTTTCTAAGACAATAATTCAATGCCAAAATCAAGAAGCTTAGTAGGTAGTACAAGAGAGACAAATAGTGATCAAATGAGAATCTCAATAATGATCAAAATAATAATGAATATCAGATAATTATATCATAGAAGTGCTTATATATAAAAGTGATAACTATATTACAACTAAGCACATGTCCACTAAGAGTGGATTATCCTCCATTGTGCATGAATGTACATGCAACAACGAGAGGATAAGAATAAAAATGGGTGTCTCATAAAGAGATGTGGTAAACAACATGTGCTCAATTGGAGTGCAAATAACTGTGTTTTCTACATGATAATTCATGTGAATATGCAAACTTGTAGGTGTCTACATGAAAACTAATATGCTAAAGCATTAACCTAAGTAAAGTGTGATTAGTAAATACTTAATTAGGCCAGCGATTTTGTTAGCTCTACTACTGAAGGTTTCCATGGTTCCAAAAATGATACTGCATTCACCCCTTTACTATTACCATTTCTTTTTGACTAATTATGGTTTTTTGTCATCTTCCTAAGCATTGTAGAATTGATCAACCAATTCTTCTAAATTCGTGTTTTATTTGGTAAATATTTCCCCTTTAGATGGTATATTAGAGAGCTTACTTATAATGTTTTTTGTAGCATGAATGATCCAACCACGAACCTTGGTAATGTTTACATGAAAGTTATAAACAAATTCATGTACCAAACCTTCATCAAAACGTTTATACATTATGAGAAAATTCAGCCACCTTGTCTATTGCAACTACATTTCCAATTCTATAGTCAATTCTAGTCTTCTTGGCTCTAATTTCCTTTTTCTACCCATTTGATAAGATTTTAGAACATAAATCCCCAAAAAAAAAATAGATAGAAGCAACAAAATGTTGAATATTAATTTTCGATGGACTGGAGGCTATTTGAGATTTTTAGTTAACACCAGTACTTGTAATGATGACTTCTTTAATTAATAGAGTAATTCCTTCTTAAGATAGGTGGAAATAATTATAACAATCCATTTCAAATCTTTCCTAGAATTTGCAAAGCATTTTGAAGTACTTTTGGATGTGACTTTTTTCTTTTTCCATATGTTTAGCAACGTTGGAGGATTAATTACATCTTATTCTGTTTTAATTTTTGTCAAAACTAATCTAAGAATAATTAACTATGCACAACTAACAGTATGAATACACATGTTCCTTATATTATTGCCTTAAAAGATAATAATTAATAATGAATAATGAAATTTTTGATCAGATAAATGTATATCTCTTTTGTTTACAATTTGTACTTTATCTTTTCTTTGTGCATATGACACTTGTCAAGATTTATTGCATCCAAAAAAAATTTAAAACACCTCATTTTCCATTGGTAATTTGGACCTGGTAGGAGTGATCTTGGTTTTTTTATATCTTTTGGTCTCCTTTTCACTTCCACTCTTCAATTTCTCTTTTGGTGAATTGCCATTTCAAGATTTCAATTCATGTTTTATTTTTATTTATTGTTTTATTGTTTTTTAATTTTTTCTAGGTCCTTTTCAAAGAATAGACCATCATTTTGAGTTTCCAATCTATTCTCTTTATTCCTCTTATTGACCCTTTTTTCAAATTGATCAATATGGATGACTTCTCTTCTATTGTGAACACTTCTACACAAGATTGTAATTCTACTAAGAATTCATTTTTTGATGTTAGTTTATGGTAAAGCTTCAATCTATGTCCATTTAAAAAACATGGTTTTCCTCTCACCATCTATAGGAGTCAATTGTACAACATGACTAGAATATATTGTTTTCACTTCGTATGGCCCCATTGAGCTTGTATGAAGTTTTCCATTGAATTCTTGAAATTTTGAACCATACAACAATGCCCAATCTCCTTGTTGAAAATTTATGGTTTTGATATTCATAAGATGCCAAATATTTCTATGTTGTTCAATTATTTCTTTATGTAGCAATGGTTTTGATCTCATTTCATCCAACCTAGTTAATTGTTGAATTCTTTCCTTTTCAGCTTGAGTTAATGAAATTATCAAACCTCTTACCATCCTCAATATTTGGAATTTGAATTCTATGCACATGACTAGTGCTTTCCCATAGACTAATTTATATGGTGAAAATCTAGTAGTTGTCTTCTGTATTATATTTTAAACTCATACAACTTTATCCAATCAATTTGACTAGTCTTGTTTATTTATTGTTACTGATTTAGTTAGAATATTCTCTAGTTCTCTTTTTCTTACCTCTACCTCACCATTAGCTTGTTGACAGTAGGGATATTATTTCCTATGACTTATTTGAGATTTATTCATAAATAACTGTATAATCTTTGACATAAATTTAGGTCCTTGACCATAAATAATGATTCTTACTGCTTTGAATCTCTGAAATATTTATTTTGTATAGACAACTTGCAATTCTTTCGTCATGTGTTGTTTATAGTGCTTTGATTTTTGACCATTTGATCATGTAGTCTGTAATTACCAAAATATGATGATTAAGTAATTGGTCCAATGAGGTGAATCCCCCATTTCTTAAATGACTCCAATGCCATCTGAGGTTACAAATGCATTTCCATTGTGGAAGCGGGTCTTCCCATTCTCCAACATTCATCATAGTGCTTTATATATGATGGGACATCTTTGGTTACTATAGTCCTAAAATATCTTCATCCTAAAATATTTTGGATTGCTTAGACAACTAAATAATTGCCCAATTCTAGAGTATTCTAACGAGCATAGATGGTGTCATAGCATTATATTTCCTACACACATCTTCAGAGTACATGACTAGGATAATGTTTAAACAAAAGTCTTTCAATCCATACATACTTGGAGTTTCCCCTAATCAACTTCTTGATGATTTAATTTTTAAGGTGGAGTAATTGGTCCAATGAGATCAATGCCCCATTTCTTAAATGACTCCAATGCCATCTAAGGTTACAAATGTATTTCCATTGTGGAAGTCGGTCTTCCCATTCTCTAACATTCATCATAGTTCTTTATATATGATGGGACATCTCTAATTATTGTACTCCAAAAATATCCTCATCCTAAAATCTTTTGGATTATTTAGGCAATTGAATAATTGCCCAATTCTAGAGTATTGTGACAAGCATAGATGGTGTCATATCATTATATTTCCTGCACACATCTTCAGAGTAGATGACTAGGATAATGTTTAAATAAAAGTCTTTCAATCCATACATACTTGGAGCTTTCCCTAATCAACACTTTTTTTTGTAGTGTTGTAAAATGGACTAGAAATTTTCTTATTACTAGATCAATACTGAGATTTGAAAACCAAGGTATGTGCATAGAAATAGAAAATAAGTCTTTATCTAGAAATATGTCATTAACTAGTTCATCTTTTCCTACTCTATTAAAAATAGTTATATCAAATTAATGTAATAAAAATAGTCATCTTATAATCTTTCCTCCCATGTCTACTTTTTTCATCCAATATTTTATAGTAGAATGATCAATGTGAATGAACACCTTATATCCTGTTATATAATGTTTGAATTTATTTATAGTATATATTAGAGAAAGAAACTCTTTTTTAGTTGTTGTATATTTTTTCTTAGGAGGAATTAAGTTGTTACTAATGTAATATATTTCATGCATATTGTCCTCCTCATCCTTTTGTCATAGGACAACTCCAATTGTATAGTTTTATCTATCTATGTGGGTATGAAGAGGCTCATCTTAGTTTGGTCCTTTAATAACTAGAACAGTCATTAGTGATTGTTATTTTTAAAATTATTTTGATAAGCATCTATGCATTCAAAGACCAAGTCTTGTCCTTTCTTTAGTAGGTTATACACAGGTCTTGTCCTTTTACTGAATTCTTCTAGAAACTATGTATAGTACCTTGCATGTCCTAGAAAAATTATTACATCAATTTTATTTGTAGGTATGACAATTTGTTGAATTATCTCATTTTTACTAGCGTCAACTTTTATTTCTTCTTTTTAAATGTGATGTCCCAAAACAATGCCTTCCTGCATCATTAAAAAAAATTTCTCATGATTAAGAGATAGTCTATGATCTTCACATATTTTCAACACCTTGTCAAAAAATTTCAAATCTTCATCAAAATTCTTCCCATGAAGTGTAAAATTATCCATAATAACTTCTACACAAGAAATTGTAAGGTTCACAAAGATTGCAAGAACTACTTTTTTTAATGCTGCTCAAGCATTATGTAAAGCCAATGGTAAAACTCTATATAAGCATAAGTAATGCATGCGTAGGTGAATTTATTCTTATCTTGATCATCCAAAGCTACCTGCATTTGATTGTAGCCACTAAACCCAACCTAGAAGGAAAAGTAATTGCTTACAAAAAGATTATCCAAAACTTGATCAATAAAAGGTAATCGAAAGTAGTTTTTTTAATAGCCTTATTGATTTCTCTATAATCATCACATACTCTATATTTTCCATTCATTTTTGGAATAATAACTAATGGAGACACCCATTGGCTATCTGATATTAGATAAATAAAGCCAACCTTCAGCATCTTTTTAATCTCTTCTTCGACAAATTCTCTTAAAGATGGATTTATCCTTTTTTGTCCTTGTCTAATTGGCTTAAGATATTTAGCATAAATATGGTGCATAAAAACTGTAGGATGTATACCACACATATCGTTATAATTCCAAACAAATTCTTGAGTATCTCGTGTTAGTACATATTTGAGTATCTTATGCTAAGTCCTTGTTAAATGTGCATTGATTATGAAAGGTTTTTCTTTTTGTAAGTAATTCCTTTTTTTTGCATTACTCACGTCTTGAAATTATTTTATCAATGAGTTTAGAGGGCATACATCTTGATGAGGATGATGTGAAAACATATTTTCTTGTTCACTTTCTTATTGGTTACCATTCCTTCCCTCTTCTTTTTTCAAATCATTTTGAACAATATCTTGAAATTCTATGCAATGTTCCTTTAACGTTATCATTGCCAAATATACTACCTCATTTTCATCATCTTCTTTCTCATCACCAACCCATAGGGGAGAATTTTGCATGAGTGTGAGTTTTGCTGATGGAAACAGTGATAATTCTTCTTGTTTTAATCTGTTTGATATTTCATACTTCTTGATAGAAAATCTATCAAAGATGTTATTTTTGCAAGCCAAGGACATCCTTGAGTTATTGGATATCTCATATCTTTCCCTTTTTCATTTAAAACTAAAAACTAAACAAGATAATCCCATGTTTCTATAGTCACTATTATATCTCCCATGATTCATTTCGGTTGAGTAGTAGAATTATCAGCTAACATTAACAAAGTAGATGTGGGTTGTATATTTGTAAGTCTTAAGAATTTTTGTGTCAACTATAATTATGCTAATTGTTGCACCCAAGTCAATCAAAATTTTATCAACTTCTATTTGTCTAGTCTTTAAAGTAATCGTAGTTGTCCATGGATCACTAAATTTTTGTGGTAGGAGTCTCCCTGATAAAAAAAAATGTGATGCTAATTCCAACTTCGACTATGGAATAAATTTTCTTTCTTTCTTTTAGGAGACTTTATGTAAAATGTTTTAATCAATTTGTTGATCTTAGAAATATCCTTGATATCTTGAAGAAGTGGGATTTCACTGTTAATTTTCTTCAATTCCTATAATAACTGAGAGTCTAATATTATTGAAAAGAATTATGCAATTGTATGTTGGCTTTGATGTTACATAAATTGTCAAGTCTTACAAGGAAAGTTGGTTATTTATCAGCTTACTCAAGCATTGAAGATAGTTTTCTATATATGCTAAGTGTTCCATTTACAACCAAGTTCAAAGTTATTTCTTACCAAGCTCACTCAAGCATTAAAGCCAAATCTTGTGTTAATTGAGTGCACTTGGTTAACAAAGGTAAGTTGGAATGGATCTTAAATTGAATAATTTCACTCAATTACCAATGAAAAGTTAGTTCAAAATCAGTAATGACTGAGTTGGATCTGTTAATGAAGGGGTTCTCTGAATTGATCGAGTACTCAATTATGTGTTAGCTGACTGAAAAAATATTAAGTTTGATTAAGTTATTGGTTAATACTAGCTGACTTAAGGAATGAAATTTGTTTGTATAAAAGTATATTAAAGCCAACTTCACAAGTCTACTCATATAAATATAAGGTCAAGTTGAGGATTGAAGAGAGAAGCATGGCATTGATGATAATAAATCAAAGAAGTGAATTGGAAGGATATCAGAGTATCTAAGTTGACTGAGATGCAAAAAAAATTTGATCAATGAGGATCAAGTATTGAAACCAAAAAAAAGATCCAAAATCAGCAAAGATAGTTGCATAAGTAATCAGGTCAAGTTATTGTTACTCTCTATTAATTGTAGCACTAAATCAAATCTCCTAACATAGTAAGATTAAAAACTATTTGCCAAATCCTTTAACAAGGTGGCATTTCTAGATTGATGTGTCTGAAGACCTATAATAACACCACTCCTAATAGGGTTAATTAAATAATTTCATAGGGTCACACCTAACAATTGATTTTGTAACCTTTAACCAGGTTGGTTCCTAATAGGGCTTACTTCAAAAGAGTGAAAACAATAACTAGTTGTAATTGGTAGTTTTCCCAAATTGGATTTACACATTAAATATTGGTATCTCTTGTGCTCATGTTATTTTCTTTATGTTTCTATAAATAAGTTAGGTAAGGTCAATCACATTTAAATATCTTAATATCTTCATGTTCAACATTAACCTAGTAACAATATATATTCCATGTTAAGTGACAGACAACAAGTTATTGGTTTTATATTGTATTGACATCTTAAAGGGACTTTTTAGATATTTTTTGTGGTAATTGATTCACCCCTACCCTATCAATTACTCTTTTCCATTTCCAACAATTGGTTTCAGAGCACTTGGTGCTTATAGATAAGGTTTCAAGGACCTAAGCTAATGATCAAGATGTCTTACAAAAGGGAGATTCCTAAGCTGAATAGAGATAAATTCCAAGCATCAAAGGAACTCATGAAGCTACATTTCAAAACCATTGGAGACACATGCCTGAAATATCTACATAAAAAATATTTGGCACCTACTGGACCTTTGTCTATGGATGAAATTGTGGAAAAGAAGAATCATAACATAATAATGATTAACATTGCCTCTACTCTCAATTATGTTGAATTTGATGAAGCCTAAGATTGTCCTACTGCTAATGAAATATGGAAAAAGTTGGAAGATATCTATGGAGGAGATGACAATGTGAGGAGAGGTAAGGTATAAATTCTAAGAGGTAAATTTGATTAGATGGACATGAGAAAAGATGAAAACATTGCACAATACAATGAAACAATTAGAGAAAGTGTAAGTGCAATCAGAACCTTGGGAGGGAAAGTAGATTATGTGACAATAGTGTGCAAGGTACTAATAACTCTTCCTCCTATTTATGCAATTAGAGTGTTAGTTATTCAACAGATGAGATGTGATCCTAAAAATGATACAAGTTTCGATGTACTAGTGGGAAGGTTGATAGAGTTTGATTTAGATACCTATGATAATTATGTTCCTAACTCTAGTAGCATTCAGTCTACATTTCAAGCTATACTATCACTCAAGAAGAAAGGTGGAAAATCCAAAAGAAAAAAGTCTGACAGTGAAGATGAAGACAATTCTGATGATGACCTTAAAGTCTTTGAATCCCTTCTTGCAAGAAGATTCCCTAAAGGAAAAGGAAAGTAGAAAGATAAAATATATGTATTCTTTTTTTCTTGTGAAGAAGTTGGTCACATTGCTGCAAGGTGTCCAAACAAAGAAGGAAAGGAGGAAGAGAAGCATGACAAGTATAAAGGCAAGAAAGATTTTAAAAGCTACAAAGACTCCAGGGATAAAGGTCAAAAGTATTGTTACATGGCTAAAGAATTTGATAGTAGTGATGAAGATGAAATCATTTACATTGCTATTAAAGATGAATCATGTGATGAAAATGATAAGATGGCTCTCATTTCTCATATTAGCAAAAATAAAACATGGATTATTGATAGTGGTTGTTCTCACCACATGACTAGTGATAAATATAAATTTGAGCACTTGGAACACTATGATGGTTGGAGTGTTAGATTTGGAAATGATGAACCTTGTTATGTAAAAAGAAAAGGCTACATTAAATTGACTGATGAACTCAGGTGTGACAATGCGTAATAGGTTGAAGGACTAAGACACAATATACATAGTTTGACATAGTTAAAAAATATTGGATTCAAGGTAGAATTCATGAATGACAAGGAAAGTCTTCTTGATGGGAAAGGAAATCTAGTTGGGACTGGAAATCAAACCAAAGGTAATCTATTTTATCTAGAACTGAATGAAAGTTCATGTTTCCTACCTCAAGTAGAGGAAAGTTGGGTATGGCATAAAAGGTTGTGTCATGTGAATTTTGATAACCTAGTCAACATCAGAAAGAACAAAAGAGTGAGAGGTATTCCTAGTCTAAAGAAACATGATATGGACATGTGCAAAAATTGTCAAATTGGGAAGATGGGAAAGACAAGTTTCAAAAGAAAGAATTATCATTTTGAAGAAGTTCTGGAGCTAGTTCATATAGATCCTTGTGGACCCATTGGCAAAGAAATATACTATGGAGATAAGTAATATATTTTATTTTTTGGTGATTATTCAAAGATGATAACAATTATGTAACTAAAAGATAAATCTATAGTATTTCCAAAATTCAAGTTGTATTTGGCTAGAGTGGAGAAAGATATAGGAAAGAAACTGAAGTGTTTAATGTTAGATAGAGGAGGAGCATTTATCCTAAATGGAATCAATAAATTTTGCAATGAAATAGGAATCAGGAGACAAGAATCTACACCTAGTACACCTTAAAAAATTGCATCTCTCAGTCAACAACAAAAGCATAGTATCTTACAACAACAGTTAATTATTCCAACATCATTTGGTTAAAGAAACTATTGGTAGGTATGAAGGAAGAAATCAAGGATCCAATAGTTTTCTTTTGTAATAACACTAGTGTAATTAACATTTCCAAGAATCCTGTGATATGTACCAAGACTAAGAACATTGCAATAAAATATCATTTCCTAAGAAAATTAGTGCAAGAAAAAGAGGTAAGATTGGAATTTGTGAATACAAAGGAACAAATTGCAGACATATTCACCAAGCCATTACCTAAGGATGCATTTTTGTATCTAGGAGGTAAGGTAGGCATCATTCCCCTATCTAAATCTCACTAATCAAATTTTAGTGATGCATCAACCAAGTACTTTGAAGATCAAACAAGTTGATATAGTATTTCTAGAGAAGATTGCATATGAATTAGTACATTAGTTACATGAAAAATACATTGATTGTTGTATTTTGCATGATATGTCAAAGAGGGAGAGTTTGTTGTCATATCAAAGAGATTTTGTATCAAAAATGAAGGAGAGATTTTTGTCAGAGGGAGAAACTATAGTCAAAGAAATTAGAGAATCATCTTAGAGGGAGAGATTGATGTCAGATAGATTTATCACTGATAGAGTGAGTTCTCATGGATGAGAATCATAATCAAACTAAGGATATTATCCTTCATTTTTTTTCTCTAAAATTTCATGGTACTATGACATGTGTTTCCATCAATGCCAAAGATGGAGATTTTTGAATTTTTTTTATGTAATTATATGTTGTCCTTGATGTTACACAAAATGTCAAGCCTTATCATGCAAATCAGTAATTATCAAGCTCACTCAAGCATTGAAGCTAGTTTCCTATATATGCTGAGTGTTCCACTTATAACCAAGTTCAAAATTAGTTCTTACCAAGATTACTTAGGCATCAAAGGCATATCGTGTGTTAACTAAGTTCACTCAGTTATGAAAGGTAAGTTGGCATGGATCCTGAGTTGATTGAGTTTACTCAGTTACCAAAGGAAAGCTAGATCAAAATCAGTATTAACTGAGTTAGTTTGGTCAATGAGGAGGCTCTCTAAGTTGAGTGAGTACTCAATTCATTACTTGCTAACTGACAACATATTAAGTTTGATTGATTTATTGGTTAATTCTATCTAACTTAAGGGATGAAAATTGATTGTTTAAAACTATATTCAAGCTGACTTGACAAGTCTATTCATATAAGAATAAAGTAAAGTTTAGGATTGAATAGAGAAGCATGGGACTAAAGAAGATAAAATAAGAAAGTCAATTGGAAGGATATAAAAGTATCTAATTTGATCGATCTATAAAGAAAATTATAATTAAGGAGGATCAACTATTCAAGTTAAAACAAAGATCTAAAATAAAAAAAGACAGTTGCATCAACAATCAGATCAATTCATTGTTACTCTCTAATAATTGTAGTAGTGAATCAAATCTCCTAACAGAGTTAGTCTATTAACTATTTTCCAAATCCTCTAACAAGGTGTCATTTTTAGATTGAAGTGTCCAAAGACCTCTAACAAGTCCACTCCTAATAGGGTGAATTAAATCCTTTAACAGGGCCGCACATAACAGTGTGTTTTGTAACCTTTAACTGGTTTGGCTCCTAACAAGGCTCACTTCAGATGAGTGAAAAATAGTAACTAGTTGTTATTGGTGGTTTTCCCAAATTGGGTTTCCATGTTTAATCTTGGTGTCTCTTGTGTTCATGTTATTTTATTTATGTTTCTACAACTAACTTATGTAAGGTTAATCGCATTTGAATATATTTAAAGATTTGTAGGTTCAATACTAACTGAGTAACAATATATATTCGGTGTTAACTGAGTTACAACAACTTATTGGTTTTATAGTGTGTTGACATCTTAAAGGGAATTTTTTGAATTTTTTTTTAGTACCTAATTCACCCCTCCCTCGCAGTTACTCCTTTCCATTTCCAACAAATATATCCTCACAATATTTGATGGAATTATTGTGTGCTTCCTGATCTTTAAACCTTCTAGGGTATGGTAGCTTTCTTGACTTAGTCTAATCTTCTCGAGACTTAGTCATTAGGGGTTTATTTGTTTCATTATTTTATTTATTTTTCCTAAGGTTTAACATAACTTGATACAAGAATAGTTCTATTTCTTAAATGTATGTCATTAACCTCTATGAAGTTAAGACTAGGAGGATTGTTATCAATAATATTGGTTTGTCTATTCCTTAGATTAGGTACTACTTGGGTAGGTATTTGAGGTTGATTTATTTGCTCATTTGGTTGACTTAGCAAGGGATTAGCATTTGGTGTCTACTTATTAATTGAAATTCTAATTATTCTTTCCATTGTGGATTTTGATATTGGTTAAGTTTCCATTGAATATTTGGGTTTTAATAAAGAGATTGATTCTAATGCCATTGGTTGTGCTACCAAGGAGTTTTTTGACCCCAAGGAATGTTTGAGGGTTGATTATTCTAATTATTCAAACTAGGGTTGTTCGATTGGTTTTGATTATTCTAATTATTTCTTCCTCCTCTTGGTCCCTAATTTTGATTCCTTTGCCCAACATAGTTTTAGTCTTGTTTAGTTTCTATTGCCTTGTTTTTTATATCAGAGATAATTTTAAAAGTCTTTGTACCATGTGAACCATCATATATAGCAAAAACTTCAATAGTATCAATGTTTTCCCCTACATTTTAAGCAATAAATAGCCAATGGTTCAAAATTCCTCCTTTTTGAGTGACCATTCAAATGAATAAGAATACTTATTTTAATATTTTCTATTTCTTCCATTACTTGACTAACATCAGGTTATACTCCCTCTTTCCTTGAACCCCAAACTCCATATCTAGTTCTAGAATAATTTTAATAAATATCAATAATCTCTTATAGATTTAATTTATTAATGTCTCCCTTACCCATGAAATTCAAAGAATCTGTAAAGTCATCATCAATTCCTTTGAGAAAAATTATTTTTGTGATATCATCCGTTAAACCATACCCACTTCTCCTATGGATAAATTGAAAATTTTCAACATAATCTTCCAAACTTTTATCCTCCATTTGCCTCATTCTGAATTGTTCTTCCTTCCTATCCCTAAACCTACAATAGTCTTGATATTTATCCAAAATTACATTTTTCATTTCTCCCTAAGTTGAAATCAATCTAGGTTTGAAGACACATAAACCATGTTAAAGAAGATTTCTTTAAGGTTTAAGGAAAATGTTTTAACTTTCTGTTATTAGATGTATAAACATAGGTTTAATAGAGGACTTTAAATTCAAAAAGAAATTGACTAGGCTCCTCAAAAATCTTCCCATGAAAATTTGGCAAATTGGATTGTGAGACATTTTTAATAGGAGGTTCATTCTCCCCCCTATTTATATATATTAGATACTAAAATGTCCTATCAAGAGGTGGATTATCTCCATCGTGATCACCCATGTTTGCTTCATGATTATTCCCAAGTTGTTCTTGAATTTCTTTGTTACTATCCTCTTTAATGTGTTAGTGAACAGATTGTATTTTCTTACTACAAAATAAGTTACCCTATACCAAAGATTGGAAAACACAAAAATGTTCACAACAGTTGAGAAAAATTCATGTTATTTTTTTTTCTATGCATTATAGGTACAACTCCCTTCACAAAATTTATCAATAAATTCAAGGAAAGTAACAAGAACCAATTGTGCACTTTTACCAAAAAGTGCATAAGGTACTCTCACATACTCTTATGTGGTGATGTAATGATTCACTTATTTGTTTACAAGAATTACTAAAAAGCTCATGGCCTTTTCACAAAAGACAATTTAATTAGAAAAACTAAATTACTGTAGCAACTTTGAAGTAATCATGCAAGAAAATCGATGAACATAAATTGCAGAGAAACAACAATAGATATTACATACAATAAATAATTGATGTTCACAAAGTAACAATGATTAGACTTCTTCAAATGCTAAGTTTTAAAGCATGATAAAAAAATGATATACATACATACATACATACATACATATACATACATACATACATATATATATATATATATCTTCAAAAACTTTCTTCCACACATAGCCATTCAAAAGAGAAATTATATATATATTCTATCTATCTATTGCTATTTTAATTTTGTCAAAAGAACTCACTTTATTATAGTATATTCTAACTAACTGAATTATAACCCTTAACTAGTTAAATGCTCCATCATTTATAGTTTTTTACATATCCGAAAAGGTCTCCATTAAAGCCCAGCCTTTCGATTAAAACCATTACAAAAAGAAATAGTTTCAAAATAGTTTTTAAAATGAACAAACTAAAAGTAACTAATTTTCAATCAATCTTCATCACTGGTCTTCTCCTCCTCACCCACAGTTTACCTCACTAGCTTCTAGCACCTGAAGGTGTTGATGAACTCTTGCATTGCATGAGAGTATGGGTTCTTTAAACTCAACAATTTGGATCTACAGGCATCATTTTTCCATTTGAATTCTTTGATTTTCAAATTTTATCGTGGCATAAGGTTCTTGTTTAGATATAGCATGGATTCAATGTTTTCAGGTGTGGTGAAATCACTAGCAATAGGCGTGTAATTGTTCTTGATCTTCATGATTACATCATTGAAACATTTTGTCAGTCCCTCAAAATCCATATTGCCATCGTCAAATTGTGGAATCCCTATAGGATTTACCACATTCATATCCTTTAAAAGCTATTTATGTATCTTAGCAATTTCATTTTCAATTGATTACATCTCTTCGATGGCCTCTCTGTAGATTGACTCTTTTTGGCCCATATTATTTTTTAGGATAAATAGAATACATGAATCCACAGTTTTTATAGGATTTTTGCCCAGAAATTTTTACACCCCATATTTTTCAACTTCACTAACCTAGAACACAAAGGCTTGACATTGACTTCAGTTAGCCTCCCATCCTTGTGTAGAGTTTGAATCTCACCCAATAGTGTTTCCCCTTCAGCACACATATTAGTGAAATCTAGAATAAATTTGTTGCTTTCTTTAATGATGGAAGTTATCTAGTCCTACACTACATCTAAAAGAAATTTTCCTTTCTACATTTGTTTATCCAATTATTGGTTGTACGCTGAGTTAAGATCAAAGGACTGTGGGTTCTAAACTACTACAAGAGCACCGAGGTTCATCAATGAGTTTATGTAGGAAGCCATGGTCACTACTGGCACCTTGAGTTCCCTTTTTTCTTTACTATCCTTTTTTGAATGGGTTAGCATATAATCCGTGGAGAACTTGAAAAACTAGTTACCTATGCTCCTATTAATAGTTCCTAATTCTATAGAAGTAATATTAAGACCTTAAATGTCAATCTCACCAGATTCAATTTTCTATTTATATGTGACTACTTCCACTATTCTTTTTCTAGTCACTAGATCTTTTTTCAAATGAGCATTAGTTTTTAGCTTTTTGACTTTGGAGCCATGAGCCATGTACTTGGTGACATTGTCCTTTACTAGTGTAGATAGAGGTTACAGGTTCATTTTCTTACTGACTAAACTAGATAACCAAGATGAAATAATGGGATTAGCAGAGATTCCTTGGGTTTCTTGGTAGGGTCATAAACCTAGGTTGGTTTGTCCTATGGGCTTCAATTAATTACACTTTCCCATCAAGATTATTTGAGAAACTGAGTCCATTGTTTAGACTTTGTCCTTGAGCCATCTCTTTTTCCTTCTAAATTTCTTGTTGTATGAGTGCCTCAGATTTGGTTTTGGATCTAGTCCAAGGAGTCATTATTTGTGTAGGGGATGGCATTCTTTTACCTAATAGGAGTTGATATACTACCTACAATAGAAGATGAAACCTAAATTTTAGAAGTTAGCAGTTCAAAAAAGGAAATTATTTCTTGAGATTTTCCAAGTTGTGGTTCATTGACTATTTTCATGCTTTGTCTCTGTAGTCAACTATCTATATGAGTAAGGATGGATCTAATTATCAAATTTATGTCATCCTTTTCTTCTTGATTCGAATCCACTTCTAGCTATTTTGACTCACTAGCTTCTTCCCAACCCGATTCGATAATGTCTAAACCATCTTCAACTACTCCTTCTAATTGAAATTTTAGCTTGAAGGAACTGATTTGTTGAAGCATTAACCTTGAATGATCTCTCTTCAACAATTCGTCTTCATTTTTCCAATCCTTCCATAGGTCTTCCAAATGTGGGACCATAGGTGACTAACCTTATAAACCAAGAACTTAGGCTGCAAATGTTTTGCTATCACAATCCCTTCTTCCTTGATAGGACCCACAACTAAATCCAAGTAAATTACTCCCTATGACTGAAGCATTAATCATGCTACTACATGCCAAAGAGCCGAGTTTAATAGGGAAAATTGACTTCCAATTTTCTTGTGGTAGACTATCCTTAATAGCTAAGAACAATTGTCTACAAACTTTGGCAAAGACAAAACAATCAAGTGCATAACAAGGTAGCTTCATTGGTTCATCCTCAAACCCACCCACTCTTAAATAAGTAAACTTAGGAAGCTGGATGAAATAGCTTCCACAATTCTAAATCAATTTTTGGGCTTATAGGGATAACCTTGGCATGGGCATCTTTTTCATACTCAACTGCACACTTTCTTTTAATACATAATGCACTTTCCTAAAATCTTCTAACACCCTATCCCTTTGGGGTAAAAGGTAGTATTGATAGATAGTTATTTCTTCACTCAAAATTTCATGTGGAAGGGAAGTGATGTTACTGACACAAGAGATGCAATATGTGAGATAAGAGGCTATGTAGAAATTTTCTTTAGAATCCTTAGCCTATTTCAGTTGGCTCCTTCATGATTTAGCAATTACTTCATCCCAATCCATCTACTATTGTCCTTTTAGATGATCTCTACATAATGGAACATCCATTCTTTAAAAAGGAAAACATCAACTGAACCCTTAACCTAATGTAATAGAACCATAAGATCAGGAATATGGGGTTTCATGTAATATTTAGTGACTATATTGGGTAACCTTGAACCATTGCCATAATTTGTTTATATCCACTTCTTGGCTAGCATGTTATGATATTTACTCAGGCTTTCCTAATACTAGGCTAGGGACTACATAGGAGAGAACACAAAAAAGATGCATTCAGGTAGGCATAAAACTGACACAATTGTTTCCCTAGTGATAGACAACATGGGCTCTCCATCTTTGTTCAAGATGCTTTTACTTCTCACATCATAGTGATCAATAGAAAGTTGAAGCAATTAAGGGCTCAACAGGGTAGAGGGAAAGACTAGGGCTTCAATTAGACCACTAGTTAAGATTTCCATACAACCATTCATTTCATTGGCCCATTCAAGGAAATTGGCTTGCAATTTTTCTACTCTAACACCCTCCAAATTATTATCACTAATGATGGGCCTTTTACATTCCATACTTGAAACATTCCCAAAGAAATGTAGTATAGACTTCATCTCAAATAAACAAAGTTAACCCCAAAACTGATCTTTTCTTTGAAATGAACACAAATGATAGGACAAAGAGAGGCTTTTTTATGTTCTCACCTGTAGCTTGCTAAGACAACTTAAGCCTTTTTCCCTTGTCTATCTATCGCTTCTCCTTCAAATCATTCTTTTGCATAATAAACAAAAGAGGAAACTTATGTTCTTTTAAAGGGAAAAAGAACATACAAGCAAAATTATGGCCTCATAATGAGGCATTCATGATATATTAGTTGCAGCCAAATTCACACGTTTGAAATATCCTAACAAGACCCCTTATTAAATAACTTCCTTTTGCAGTTGTCCTTATAATGATTAATTTCACTTGACAAACAATCTATTTCTTGAGCAAAAGATTTCCCATTCCATGTCATGATGATGACTCTTCTCATGCTCAAAATTAAGGTGCTCTTTACATTATTACCTACTGATGTATCAATTAATGCCTTGGAAATTGAGAACCTTCAGAAAATCATGATCATTCTCCACTCAAAGACTTTAGCTATAGAATTACTTCGAACGGCTTTGAAGCAAGATTCAAAGGGGTTTGAAGTGGTTCAAAAGAACACCTTTGTAATCCTTGGCATGCATTACCTACAAGAAAATGGTTAGTATAAATCCCTTTGGTTGAACTTCTTTGAACTACTTTGAGGGTACAAAGGGGTTCAAAGAGGTTAAGAGTATAAAAGATGTGACGGATATCGTAGATGACTTCATATAATGTTTGTTAGACACCAGGAAAGATGAAATCATGGTGGGTAGTCTAAATAACTAAATTGACTATGCTTTGGGGAAGTGTAGCAAAATTAAATAATGATGACTCAAAATAGGACTAACACAAAAAACTCTGAATGTTGGAGACAAAACTAGCACAAGAAAACACCAAAGCAAAAAATAACAAAAGAAAGCAAGGGAAAAGTAGGAAGAAAAGCCAAAAATGGAGTATGTACATTATCAAAACATCTTTAAGGGATTACATCTTTGTTAACTTCAGATCCTATCCATTATACGTAAAGGGAAGAACCATGCCATCTAAGTAACTTAGGCAGAAAGTATTTAGACCAACAATCTATGAAATGACAAATGAGCCTTTCAAAAGAGAATCAAATTTCCCATGCTTTCCTTTAGGTTCCCTCCTTTTATCCCATAAAAGAACTTCATCTCCCTTTAGGAAACTATGAGGCTTGACTATCATATCAAAAATTTATTTCACCTTCATCTGATGTTTAGTAATATGATCAATAAGTTTATCCCTTTCTTCTTCTAGCTTGTTCAAATACATTATCCTTTTCTCTAGTTAGTCTTGGAAAAAGCCATCTTCAATTATAGACTACAATTTTTTAGTAGAAAACTCTAGAGGTAGCGACACTCGTGCAGCTACTCCATACAACAGTTTGAATGGGGCCATGCCAATGGCTCTTTTAGGGGTAATCTAGTTGGCCCACAATGCTTCATAGATCTTCTTGTGCCAATTTCAGGGATTATTAGTTACCAATTTCTTCATTATAGCAATCAAGAATTTTTTATTGGATTCTACCTATCCATTCCCTTGAGGAAAATGGTTTGACAAATGGGCTAATGATATGCCATGTTCATTGTAGAAAAAGGAGATCTCTTCAGATGAAAAATAAGTTGCATTGTCTGTCATTATCTGTCACTATCTTTTGAGGAACACCAAACCTAACAAATATATATTCAAATAAGAACTCGCACACCACTTGAGAGTTAGCCTTTTTGGTTGGTATATCTTCCACCCACTTGGTGAAATAATCAGTAGTTGTTAATATGTAGACATGCCCAACACTAGATGGAGGATTTAATGGCCCAATAAAATCAATACCCCATTGATGAAAAGGTTCATCAATCACTACTGGTCTAAGGGGTAAAGCTGCTAACTGAGGATGGCTAGTAAAAAGTTGACATTTTTCATAGTTTTTTACAAAAGAATAATCATCCTTCAACATACCTAGCTATTAGAAATAGTTTTTGACGATTTGAAAAGTAGTAACTATAAATGAAAAGTGTCCTTCACAAACATTTGAATGATTAAATTTCAATAACTTTTTATGTTGCTCTTTGTCTACGCATCCCAAAAAGGTTCCATCTTCCCCTCTTTTATATAGTATGCCATTAGAGATTACATATTTTACCACCTTCAGTTTGAGATAACATTTTTCTTTATAGCTCATATTTGGAGAGCATTATACCCAGGGATACATCGAATTTATTAGTAAAATAGAAGGTGTTGCTCTAGTGTTATTAGGGGATGACTCTTTATTCTCAACTATGAACTTGTATAAATCTTGTCCTCTTACTAAGGAAGTAGGTTTGATGGTTAAATCATATTCTTGAACCTTAGTCACCCACATAGCTCTTCTATTCATTCTGATTTCCTATTGAGTCAGTATGTTTTTTTACTACTATCTCTAGTACATAAATGATTGAATGGGAATACAAAATGTAGTATCTAAACTATTTTAATTATTTCATCATAGAAAATGCATGTTTCTCCATTTGAGTATAATTTAATTCATGCTTCTTTAGGGGAATTCTCATGAAAGCAATTGGGGCTTCATTGTATTTATCATCCTTTTGGATCAAAATACTCGATAGAGTGTGTTTTGAAGCATAGTAGTAAATAATAAAATCTCTTTCAAAATTTGGACTTACTAGCATGGAAGCATTTGAAATGACTATTTTAATGTCCTCAAAAGATTTTTTTCCTTCCTCCTACCACCTAAAAGGGTTCTTTTCACTCATCATACTCAGCAAATGCCTCACCTTTTCAAAAAATTTGGGAACAAAGCTTCTCAAAAAATTAATTTGAACAAAGAATGATTTTAAATCACTCCTATTGGTGGGTAGACCCAACTTCTATATCACTTTTACCCTTTCTGGGTCAATTCTAATACCTCTTTTTGAAACAATATGCTCGAGCAATTTTCCTTCTTCAATGAAGAATATAGATGTTTTAGGATTGTGGGATATATTGTGTTATCTACATCAGCCCAGTATTGCCTCTAAATCTCTCAAATGATCCTTTCTCCTTTTAGAGTATATGGTTAGGTCATCAAGGTGTATTGCAATTATCATGTCTCTCAAATCCTTAAAGGAAGAATTCATTCCTCTCTGGAAAGTTGCTCCTACATTGATCAGGCTGAATGACATCCGATTGTAAGAAAAAGTGCCCCAAGGAGTAATGAAGGTTGTCTTGTGTTAATCTTTAGGTGCAACATTGATCTGATTGTATCCTAAATACCCATCAAGCATTGACATAACTCCTAATCCAACAACTATTTGTAGAGTATGATCCATAGTGGGGAGTGCATAATTGTCCTTGAGACTGGCTTGGTTCAAATTTCTAAAGTCTACACAAATTCTTATTTCACCATTTTTCTTTCTCACAGGGACAATATTCACTATCCAAGTTGAGTGATGGATTGGATAAATTATGTGAGCTTTCAAAATCTTCTTTACTTCTTTCAAAATAACCTCAGATACTTTAGGATTATAGTTTCTATGTTTTTGCCTAAAAGTGCTAGCTCCTGGCTTTAGAGGTATATGATGCATAAATTCCTCATTCCTAAAGTTCTTTAAGTCTTCGTATCCCCAGGTGAAAACATACTAATATTTAGCAAGAAGTTTCAACAATCTATCTTTTTCTTTTTCAAAGCAAGTTCAACCAATGGAAATCCATTTAGGGTTTTCTTCATCCCCAATATTGATTTTCTCATGTTCCCCTAGGTCTTTGTTAGGATCATTTTCCTTTTTTATGGTACTATCATCCTTTCTACCAAAGAGATGTTCTAAAGACACCAACCCTTTTGGAATTCTATTACCCTTTAATTAAATAACTTCTTCTAATTTAGTTAACTCTTCCCCAACTAATTTTCCATCATTTTCTGACCCTTCAAAGAAAGTATCAACAAAATTTCTAGCACATTCAGTAAATTCCTTTAATTGTGCATCATTATCAAAAACCTACCAATGATTTACATTATCTAGGACCCTATGCCTATAAATCATTTCAATTATGTAAGTATCACTTTTTAATTCTAGATAGCATAGCAACAAAGAGGCTAAGATAGCTTAGGAGTCTACTTTAGTATTTTGAGAATGAGGCACAAATTCAATAGAGAAAGCATCAAACGATTCAATTTCATCCCAAACTAGATTCCTGTAATGTCTCAACTTATCATTTTTCATTGAAAACTACTTTTTAACCTATTTTATGATGAGTTCAGCATCGCCTTTCACCCTCAATTGCTTTATATTCTTTTCTTTGGCTTCCTACAGGCCTAGGAGAAATGTTTCATACTCTATAGTGTTATTTGTGTTATGAAAATCCAATTTAAAAGAAAAAGGGAATATTTCTCCCAAAGGTGAAATCAGAACAACCCCTATATCTAAACTTGAATTAGAATAGCTACAATTAAATTCCAAAATCCACAGGGTGTCCTTATGGTCTCCCATACTATCTTCCTTGGGTTTATCATTAGGTAAGATGACATAATTTCCAAATTGGCACTCTTGGTACAATATTTGGACTTTTGGATTGTCTAAGGGTACCACTATGTATTTATTCTTAGGTTACCATTCTAGTTTTATTTTTCATTTTCCTACTAGGACGTAAGATTTGGACCAATCCATCTTGATTTCTTCACCCATATCTTTACAGAAGGTTCTACTGAGCAACATTCCATAACTAACTAGTATGTTAGCTACTAAGATGGTGAGTTTCAGCCTTTTCTCTAGGCAAGCATAAATAACAACTTGTACATCTTTTACCTAACTAACTAGGGGTACTTGCTTTCCATCCATAGAATAAAAATGCCCAAAAGTTTTAGTAAGATATAAGCCAAGGGCCCTGGCAATAGGGGTAGGCATAATATTATCAGATGCTCTAGAGTCAATGATACAATTAATGAGTTTTTGTTCATTTAACAATAATGATACATAAAAAGGATTAGGTTTCCTCTCTTCCATTTCTCCTTCCATAGCATTGACCACTGGTTTGGTATGGGGGGCATTTTCTATATGTCTTTTAGATACAAAAATTGGTTTCTCTAGGGATTCTCAATTCCCATTCACATGCTCAACAAATTGGGTATTAGTGACAGGTGTCCCTTTTACATATTGAACTAACTTATCCAACTCTTTAGGGTTCATTTTAAAATATTCTGCTAGAGAAATGGATATAGAAGAAGATTTATGGAAGTCTACAATGTCAAAATAAGATGTACCAAAAGTTGTTTCTATCCTGGATAGAAGCTTGAAATCTATGCTCTTTACTAGATCACTGTGTACATGTTCTTTCCCTTTAGAACATGAGGCAGTTGTGTTAGTTCCAAGATTAGGTTTTTGATTTCTTTGATTTCTAGTCATAATAGTGTAGGACAGATCTTGGAGTGTCACAAAAGCATCTCCCCCTCTTTCTAAATCAAATTCATATTCAAGAAAATAAGTATTCGTGTCTTCACCTTTAGTTCATTCATTTTCAACCAACAATTTAGTGGCAAGGGCATCTTTCGCTAGCTGAACACACCTCAACTAGTCTGTGCAAGTTTTCCCATCATGGTCCATAGTCAAATGGAAAGAGCATATAGTCTCTTTAGGTGTCCCCTCAAATTATAACCTTGGCTAAAAAGCTGTTAAAAGTGGGGTTTTACTATGACCCTGATGTTGCTGTCATCTATTATTATCTTGATAGGGAGATTGATAAGGACCATGAGGTCTATTCTATTGCCTTTTTAGCATGGCTATATCATTCATCAACCTTTGAGTGAAAGGGTCTATGGGTGTAGAAGTAGAAGGAGACATGGAAGTTTGGAAATCTCTCTTCCACTTTCCAGTAGTGATGAATGCATCTTGTAATTGGATAGCCAATCTTTGAGCTATCACTAAATCAACAGTTGCTTCTTTAATAAGGTGAAAACTCACATCAGGGAGAACTACATTAACAAAGAATATTTTTTGATTTTCCCCATTTGATCTAGAGGCAGCTTGAATTCTCTCAATTGACCCATTGAATTTTGCTCCAAACTCTCACATGGGTTCATGTATTTCCTTCTTTAATTGACTTAGTTGAAGTAGTAGTGAGCATTTTTTGTTAGGCATCTTAAATCTACCTTTGAATACTATTTTCATGTCATCCTAGCGAGTTATGAAATGATGGGGCAGGTGGTTAAACCAATTTTTTGCAGCATCAATTAGCATTCAGGCAAATAACCTGACAATGATTTCTTGGGTTGCGACACTTATAACTCCACAAGCTATGTGAAAGGCATTCAAGTGATCATCCATAGAAATTTTTCCATCCCCATTGAACTTAGGTAAAATTTTGGTTGCACCCTTGGGTAATGCAGTGGGATTGACCCCAAGATTCAACAGTTCTATATTTTATCCCTACGGTTGGTTGACAGCCATGGTTGGTAGCACAAATTGCAATGGCTGAATGTTCAAAGGAGAAGGGAGCAGAGCTTTCAATGGAAGTAAATATTATAAAAAAGGCAATAGAGGGGAAGGCTTAGGGGAAGAGCCTAGGCTTTCTATAGGATTTAGTTTTCTTCTTCTTTGGCTCATTAAAATCAGGTGAAAACTCAAGTTTTTCAAAGACTCAAATTTTTTATCTAGAATGCCAATTTCTCTTTCTCCTCTTGTAGACCTCCTTTCAACTAGGTTTTTCTTATTCAAGGTCTCACAGGGAGTTGAGCGAGTCTATTTACCACCTCTTCTTCTTGGATTTTTGGCATGCCTCTCAAAATTTCAACACACTCTTCTTCTCTTTCAAGCACAATCAATGCTTGTTGAAATTGTTGGTTATTCTAGTGTATGCCTAGGTAGCAGATGTTAGATCAAAGATTATATCTTCCTGTGTATCTTCAAATCTAAGATTAGGCTATAAAATAGGAAATACATTATCACTTGGAAGAACCATTGTAATTCATTATTACTTTATAGGGCTTAATCCTTTTTCTTTAAGGACTCTCCCAACAGAGTTGCCAAAAGTTTGTTATTGAACAAATTGTCTTTTCTCACTACACAATAACTTACTCTATACCCAGGATTAGAAAACACAATAATGTTCACAATAGCTGAGGAAACTTCATGTTATTTTTTCTCTCTCTGCATTATAGGTACAAATCCCTTCACAAAATCTGTCAATAAATGAATGGAAACTAACACGAACCAATTGTGTACTTTTACCAGAAAGTGCATAAGGTACTCTCACATACTCTTAGGCAATGAGGTAATGATTCACTTTTTTTTTTTTACAAGAATTAATGAAAAGCTCATGGTTTTTTCACCAAAGATAATTTAATTAGAAAAACTCAATTGCTACAATAGCTTTGAAGTAATCATGCAAGAAAATCGATGAACAAAAATCTCAAAGAAACAACAATAGGTATTACATACAATTGATTGCCAATGTTCACAAAGTAACAATGATTAGATTGCTTCAAAATAACTCACTTTATTAGAATATATTCTAACTTACTATATTCTAACCCTTAACTAGTTAAATGTTCTGGCATTTACACTTTTTTACATATCCGAAGAGGCCTCCATTAATGCCCAACCCTTCAGTCAAAATAGTTACAGTTTAAAATTAATTTCAAAAAGGAAAAAAATGAAAGTAACTAATTCGATCAATCTTCATCCTTGGTCTTCTCCTCCTCACCCACGGTTTGCCTCACCAACTTCCAACTCCTGAAGGTGTTCATGAAATCTTGCATCACATGAGAATATGGCTTCTTTGAACTCAACAACTTGGATCTACAGGCATCATTTTTCCATTTGAATTCTTTGAGTTTAAAACATTGCCATGGCATAAGGTTCCTATTCAAATACAACATGGATTCAATGTTTGCCAGTGTGGTGAAATCACTAGCAGTTGGCATGTCATTATCCTTGATCTTCATAATTGCATCATTGAAATTTTTTGTCGCTGCCTCAGAATCCATATTGCCATTGTCAAATTGTGGAATCCCTATAGGATTTAACACATTCATATCCTTTAAAATCTCTTTATGCATCCTAGCAATTTCATTTTCAATGGATTTCATCTCCTCGATGGCCTCTCTATAGATTGATTCTTTCCAGCCCATATTATTTTTTAGGATAAATGGCATACAGGAATCCACGATTTTCATAGGATTTTTGCCTAGAAATTTTAGCACCCCATATTTTTCCACTTCACTAACCTGGAACAAAATGGCCTAACATAAGCTTCTGTTAGCCTCCCATCCTTGTGTAAGAGTTTGAATCTCACCCAATAGTGTTTTCCCTTTAGCACATGTAGTAGTGAAGTCCAGAATAAATTTGGTGCCTTCTTTAATGATGGAAGCTATCCAGTCCTACATTGCATCTAAAAGAAATTTTCCTTTCTATAGTTGTTTAACCATTTGTTGGCTATCTATTGAGTTAGGATCAAAGGACTATGGTTTTTGAGCTACTGGAAGTGCTCAAGGTTCATCAATGACTCTATGTAGGTAGCCATGGTCACTACTAGTACTTTTAGTTCCTTTTTTTCTTTACTGTCCTTTTCTGACTAGGTTAGCATATGATCTACGAAGAACTTGAAAAATTGGTTACCTATGCTCCTGTTAATAGTTCCTAATTCTACAAAAGTATCCTTAAGACCTTTAGTGTCAATCTCACAAGATTCACTTTCTATTTATATGTGGCTACTTCTGTTGTTATTTTTCTACTCACTAGATCTTTTGTGAAATGAGCATCAAGTTTTAGCTTTTCAACTTTGGAGCCAGAGCCACATACTTGGTGACAATGTCCTTCACTAGTGTAGACACAAGTTGTAGGTTCCTTTTCTTGTTGATTGAATTAGATAACCAAGATGGAATAATGGGATTAGTAAAGATTCCTCAGGTTTCTCTAGTAGGGTCATAAACCTGGGTTGGTCTATCCTAGGGGCTTCAATTAATTTCACATCACCATCTAGTTTATCTGAGAAATTGAGTCCATCATTTAGACTTTGTCTTTTAGCCATCTCTTTTTCCTTATAAATTTCTTGCTATATTAGTGTCGTGAACTTGGTTTTAGATCTAGTTCTAGGAGTTTTTGTCTATGTAGGGGATGACATTCTTTTCTTCTTACTAGGAGTAGATATACTATCTGCAATAGGAGATGAAACCTAAATGTAAGAAGTTAGTGGTTTAGAAAAAGAAACTATTTTTAGAGATTTTCTTGATTGTGGTTCATTGATTATTTTCATTCTTTGTCTCCTTAGCTAGTTGTCTATATGAATCACGATGGATCTAGTTCTCAAATTTATGTCATCCTTTTCTTCTTGATTCCAATTCACTTCTAGCTATTTTGACTCACTAGCTTCTTCCCATCCTGGTTTGACAATGTTTGAACTATCTTCAACTGCTCCTTCTAATTGAAATTTTAGCTTGAGGGAATTGATTTGTTGAAGCATTAACCTCAAATGATCTCTCTTCAACACTTCTTCTTTAGTTTTGCAATCCTACCATAGGTCTTCCAAATGTGGGACCATAGGTGAATGACCTTTTAAACCAAGAACTTGGGCTGCAAATCTTTTGGTATCAAAATCCCTTCTTCCTTGATAGGACCCAAAACTAAAACCAAGTAAATTACTCCCTATGACTAATGTTTTAATCATGCTAATATAGGCCAAAGAGCCAAGTTTAATAGGGAAAATTGTTTCCCAATTTACTTGTGATAGATTATCTTTAATCAGTAAGAGCAATTTATTGCAAACTTCAACCAAGACAAAAGAATCAAAAGCATAATAAGGAAGCTTCATTGGTTCATCCTCAAACCCACCCACTCTTAAATAAGTAAACTTAGGAAACTGGATGAAATAGCTTCCATTGTTTTCAATCAACTTTTGGGCTTCTAGGGATAACCTTGGCACGGGTGTCTTTTTCAAACTCAAATGCACACTTTCTACTAATACATCACGTACTTTCCTAAAATCTTCTAACACCCTATCCCTTTGAAGTAAAGGGAAATATTGATAGATGATTATTTCTTCACTCCAAATCTCATGTAGAAGGGAAGTAATGTTATTGACACAAGCGATGCAATATGTGAGATAAGAGGCCATGTAGAAATTTTCCTTAGACTCCTTAAAGTGTTTGAGCTAGCTTCTTAATGAACTAACAATTACTTCAGCCCAATCCATCCATTGTTGTCCTTTAAAGATGATCTCTACGTAATAGAACATCCATTCTTCATAAAGGATAACATTATTTGAACCCTTAATCCAATGTAATAGAACCATAAGATCATGAATATGGGGTTTCATGTGATCTTTAGTGACCATCTTGAGTAACCTTGAACCGTTGCCATAATTTGTTTCTATCCATTTCCTAGCTAGGATGTTATGATATTTACTTGGGGTTTCCTGATACTCAGCTAGGGACAGGGTAGGAGAGAATGCAACAAAGGTGCATTCAGGCAGGTGTAAAACTGAGGCAATGGTTTTCCTAGAGATAGACAACACGATCTCTCCATCTTTGTTCAAGATGCTTTTACTTCTCACATAATACTAATCAATACAAAGTTGAATCAATTCAAGGCTTAGTAGGGTAGGGGGAAAGGTTGCAGCTTCAATTAGACCACTAGTTAAGATTTCCATACAACCATTCATTTCATCGGCCTATTGAAGGAAATTGGCTTGCAACTTTTCTACTCTAACACCCTCCAAATTAGTATCACTAATGATGGGTCTTTTACATTCTAGACTTGAAAATTTCCTAAAGAAATGTAGTACAGACTTCATCTCAAATAAAGAAAGTAAACCCCAAAATTGATCTTTTCTTTGAAATGAACACAGATGATAGGACAAAGAGAGGGTTTTTCTATGTTCTCACTTATAGCTTACTAAGAAAACTTAGGCCTTTTTTCCTTGTCTATCTATTGCTTCTCCTTCAAATCATTCTTTCACATAGAAAAAGGAAGATGAAACTTATGTTCTTTTAAAAGGAAAAAGAACATATGAGTGAAAGTTACAACCTCATAATGAGGGATTCATGATAGATCAGTTGTGGCCGAATTCACATGTTTGAAATCTCCTGACAAGAACTCTTATTAAATAACTTCCTTTTGCGGCTATCATAATTATTAATTTCACTTGACAAACAATCTATTTCTCGAGCGAAAGACTCCTCACTCCAAGTCATGATGACCACTCTTCCAATGCTCAAAATTAAGGTTCTCTTCACATTATTACCTACTAAGGTATCAATTAATGCCTTGGAAATTAGGAATCTTTAGAAAATCATGACCGCTCTCTGCTCAAAGACTTTAGTTATAGAATCACTTAGAATAGCTTCAAACTGAGATTCAAAGGGGTTCGAAGTGGTTCAAAAGAACACTTTTGTAATCATTGGCACACATTACCTGGAGGAAAACTTTTAGTATAAATCCCTTTGGTTGAACTTCTTTGAACTAATTTGAACCTCAGTTCAAAAGGGTTCAAAGAGATTTAGAGTATAAAAGATGTGGTGGATAGCGCAGGTGACTTTGTACAATGTTTAATGGCCATTGGGAACCATGAAATCAAGGTGACTAATTTAAATAACTAAACTAACTATGCTTTGGGGAAGCATAGAAAGATTAAATAATGGCAACTCAGAAAAGGACTAACACAATGTTATTACCAAATATATTCTCTTCCTGGTATTTTTTTTTCATTCATTGATTTTTTCCTTCCCCTAAGTTTTGTCTAAGGGGAAAATATCATCCTAATTGATCTCTAGGTCATTCATTTCTTCTCATCGAACTATTTCAGCACAAGATCCATATAAACATTGATAACTTTAATGGAAAAATTCCTTTGAGCTATTCTTATGGTGAATCCCCAACAACAACACCCAAAAAAGGGTACAGAATTTTTGTATTATCAATTTGGATCATTTAATTTTTCATTTAATTATCGAGCAAGGTGTATACAAGGCTATCTTCTATAGGATCATTTATGAGTCTTTGATGATTGGAGGTTTTTGTACTATAAATAGTGACTAACTAGTAATACTGACTTAATCTAGAGCAATCCAAAAATCTCCTCCAAAACTTCTTAACTTTTATCTTACCACTATTTTAGAACTCAGAAGGGATTCTTAACATTTTTCTTTCCTATTTTACCAATTTAAAATAATAGTAGAGGTTCTATCTAATCTATTCAAAACTTTACTTCGCCAAAAAGAAATGATGTTAACTAATGAGAAAAATGCTCTAGTTGAACAACTACAAAAAAAAATCTAATTTTAGATAGCCTTTATCAATTTCAACCATGTCTTTATCTACTAAAAATTATCCATTGAAATTATATTCCTATTTTAATGCATTCTATACTAGTAAAGGAAAAAATAATTTCTATCAAAAGAAATAGCAAACTTTTTAAAACTACTGTGATAAAATCTACCTCACCAATATAATTCATTTGAGTAAAATGACTTCCATTTCCAATGCATCGAAAAAAAAAAAGGTCCAAAATGATTTCTTCAATTATCAAAGGTTTTATGTTGTGTTTGTAATTAAACTTTTCCTACAACTATGAAATGCTAATGCACTTACTAAACTATCTTCCTAAACTACCAAACTTTTAACTAATTCCCTATTATCAAGTTCCTTCTATCCAGTCCATGACTAGATATGCCTCCATTTTCCAACTTGTGGATTTCAAAGCCTTTAAGAATGGTTCCTCTACAAGGACATGATTATGTGTAGGCTCTTCATCCTCTATAGCCACCTTTTTAGTTTCTCCTCCAACCTTTGCCTTAACTTCCACTTGATCCAACCTTTATTCTAGTTTGGCTAATATATTTTTTAGAAATATACTCTCTTCCTCTTTCTTAGTCACATTCTTTTTTGACTCTTTATTTTTCACCATTGTATTTTCTCCTACCAATTCCCTAGTCTAAAAAATTTATCCACAAGCCTAATCTTTTGAGGCCCTGATACCAATATGATAGGGAGGTTAGATGAACCTATCAAAGATTCATGATCTTAGTCTTCTTGGAAGACTTCTAGGGTGTCTTCACAACACAACTTGTCACTAATATGACCTTTATTATTAAGGATCACCTGATCTTTCTAGCCAACCCAACTACCAAGAAATATTCATCAATCAAGCCAAAACTAGATGCATTCAAGTACTCCACTAACCATAGCCCTTAAAAAAGCTTAAAAGATATTAACTTCAAAGTATTGTACTTATACTTGTAGATATGTGAAGCTATTCCAAAATACTAAAAATCAACCAACTAGGGGTGTTAGGAGTCTCACTTGGTTCAACTCCTCATCCGATTTCATCAATTCTTCATAAACTGACCTAAAAGGCTACTAGCCCCAATTAGGTCTCCTGCTCTAAGAAAATAGGGATTTTCTCCCAATCCTTCCAAAGAAACCCTAAAAATTTTATTATGATTCTTGGATCATATACCAACTCCTCAAGGATTTTTGGGATCTTCAGGTGACCACCTTCTATATAGTACTCTAACTCAAATTGAGTGAAGTTAAGGATTTTTAGGCTCTTACTAGCTACTCTACAAGTTGGAAAGTGTATGGATATCAAATGGATTATTAATACCACACCTTCTTCACCAAACCTTATAAAGACTCCTATATTATAAATCCAAAAGGAATTATTCACCTCTACCACTTATGTTGTTTTCACTTTGATCTTCCCTAGTCAAGCTCACTACATTCTCACCTAGGGCAAGACGTTAAAAATAGATTTCCTATATTTGAACACCCAAGCTTCTGCATAATGTATGTGCATGGAGTATACACACTATTCACAAGAGGCTATGAAAAATGGATGGCGAGAAAGTGAGTTAGAACCCCATCTTTGCTTTGTACATGGACAAAACCAACAACATTGCCAAAACAACAATATTTACAAAAGGTAAACAAATGGAAAAAACCAACAACATTGCCACAAATAATTAAAAAAATGTATGAATTCATCACAATAGGTATTATAGTATCCACTTCAATATTGTAACTAGCCACTATCATAGAAAATACACATAATATATACTCAAAAATCACTTCAAACTCCAAAGTTTAGATCTTTTCTGCGTACAATGGTTTTTCAACCATGCATTTTGGATAGGATCTATCATATTTAGGGTGGTTATGTAGCTATTTATGCCTTAGGACTCCTTGTCATTAATTTACAACATTTGGATAATTTTTTCCAAGCAACTTTTCAAAGTTACAAAGTTGCACAATGCAACTTTTAGATCTTTCTGGCAAGTTTTTGCACAACTCAGTTAAATGAGTTCCAATAATCCAAAAACTTTATCAAATACATTAACTATGGTAAAAACATGTTTGTAACCCATCATTTATCCTACTAACCTCATGTTTTTTTCATCATCTTTGTGCAAATTAGGAGCTTTTACATCTTGTTGATCCCTAATTCTACAAGTTTCCTAGGACTCATCAAACAAAAACCCTATTGCACTCCTACCATGGTCCACATGAACTTAACCAAACTACTACAAAAATCATCTAAAATCACACAAGGACACTAAAAAAACAAAACTTGGATTGATTAAGTAATCCTTCGGTCCTCTTACAACATTTTGACTTTGACCCTATCATATTACTAAATCTAGACAACTTAATTATAGTAGTTACTCTATTCTTACTACTGTAATTATTTGAACTCATCAAATCTTTATTTTTTCTTTGTATTAGTTGATGAAACTCTACATTCATGTAGATATATCTTTGATGAAGCTTCAATAATGACCACACTCTCTAAACATAAAACTAATCACCATACATCATAAATATAACCTCTACCTATCCACTCATTCGTACACAAGATACTTCATAATCCTAACTATTTGATGTTGCTAGAGTAATTAGATATTTTCTAATTAATTCCAGTCTACTTAGGCTAAACTTTGGGCATATAATAATTAATACTTAAATCATTAATTATTATCATGAAACCTAGGTTAGACCTTTTCCAAGTTTTGATCTCCTTTATAAGGATGATCTCTCTTTATAATTAACCAATTCATTATTGATAATAGAAATTTCTCTTTTTTTCTCATCAAAAATGTCTAATCTATGGATCTCGCAATCATTGCCTTCATAGCTTTTTTACTTCTCTCTTTTGTAATAGATTTTTGCATGCATGTAAATCATGGGAGTTGTGGAATTGATCTGTCATCAACTTCAACATGGTATTGGAGCACCAGATCTTCATGCCCCTATTTTTTTGGTAAGAGGTTTGGCTTGGTTTTTAGATCTATGTTTTTCTCTTTTAGAGGGTTTCAATTTTTAGAATTGATTTGTATTAGATCTAGTGAACCTATTTTTGGGGGAGCTTTGAGCAAAAAAGCACATCACTGTTGAGCTCAGAGTGCTCGAAAAATCCCATTTCCATATAAAATTTTTCTAGTTTGGATGTTGTTGAAATACGAGGCAAAATGTTTTTTTGTGCCTAGGCCGTTTTGACCTAGCCATGCAAATCAAGAACAAATTACAGAGGAACTTTTTTGTTTATTTAAAATAAAAATTCACATCTAAGATGACTTTGAAATAATTTGTTGGATCAAATAATATCTCAGTTGAAGTGAGCTCTACTAGGGTTTGTATAGTTTGCGTTTGAGCCCTTTCTGCATTAATATTTGTCATTCCACATTTAGTATAGGAATTTATTTTAGCTTATAATAGCTTTGACCCTCTCCACCCCAACAGTTATTGCTAGTGTTGGAGTTGCTACTACATGTGAAAATGGCCCTGCCGAGCAAACACCCACACAAATTTATGCCCAAGGTATTTCACGAGGTAATTCCTCTCCCAACTTAGCTCTGAATATTTTTGCTTTTGAATTTGCTTGCCAATGGCTAGAAACCAAAACCCTTATTGGGTTTTTTGTGGGTCACACTCCATCTGAAAGCACACTGCATGAATGGGTATCTACAGCCTGATTCCCTATGGGATTCTCCTTGAAGGATTTCAAAACCTCACCAAGGGTTTTTTCTTATTTCATTTTGGTACCCCCTCCTAGGCAGAGAGTATTTTCATCCATGGGTTGTGGACAGTTCGCTCATCCCTATTCATTTTCTGGAGATGGTCTTGAGACTTTTATGTCTCAAATGACCACAAACTTAGGGTTCTAGTTTGGGTAGAGTTCCCTAGGTTGCCCATCCCTTGTTGGTCTTTTCTCACCAAAATTGACCAAACTATGGGCAAAGTCATTTGCATGGAACCAGACAAATTTTTAATGCTCATCCTCAACAGAGGCTCTGTGTTTAGGTCAACCTTTCTAGGGACCTTAAAGAGATCATGGAAATTTAGATTGGTGCTACCATCTTTTCTCAAAAGGTTCTTTACTTGAATCTCCTGAATACTTATTTTCATTGTAAATTTGTGAGTCACAAGATCAAGAATTGTCCTCTTCTTGAGCACAATCACTCTTTGATGCAGGAACCCAAGCCAGCTCTAGCTATTAAAAAAGATGAGTGGACAATGGTTGTCAAGAAAGGAAAGGATGTTGCTAAGTCAAACTTTATTTCTCAAGAACCTAGCCGCCCTAGTTCTAATGTGGCTCCTCTTGTTCCCTTGTCACCAGAGGCTCCTCTAGTTGTGTCACCACCTATTTAAAACCCTCCATCGCAGGGGATAGCTAAGATGAAGGTACAAGCTACCTGGATTCAGGTGCCTCAAGCAGCTTCTACAATCTCTTCTTCATCTCCCTGTCACTCTCACAACCTTGAAGGGAATAAGTGAAGAGCCATCACTTTGGGTGCCTCTTCATTTGAACCTTCTACTTTCTTGCATAACAATTTTTCCTTACTTGAGGACAAGGAGAATATGCAAGATGGTTTACGATGAATTTTCTCTCATGGAATGTGTGGGGGCTAATATACCTCCCTAGAAAGTATTCTTTATAGGATAGCAAGTGTAGGCTTGGCAATATTGATGTTTTGTGTTTGCAAGAAGTTAAAGTCTCTAGGTTCCTTCTCAACTCAGCTTGCCATGTGATATGGCTAGATGGTGTTAGCTCTTCTTCTTAGCATGAAGTTGCTCAAGGTGGTGTAGTCACTCTCCTCTCCCCTTGACTTTTTCCTTTTGTTATTTCCCATGGTTCTGACCCCATGTAGAGAGAAATTTTGATTTTGTTGTCTTTTCAAAATCATTCTTTTGGCATTCTAAATATCTATGCCCCTAATGATGTGATTGAGTGCTCACATTTGTGTAGGTGGCTAGTTGATTCTTTGCCACCTGCCACTTGGCTATTCTGTGGGGATTTTAATATGGTTGAGTTGGCTATTGATAAAGTGGGTCTTCTACCTTTCCAATGGTTAGTTGGTGAGTGAGAAGCATGGTTCTACATGTAGAACAAGTTGGGTCTTTTTGATCCCAATGTTCATCGCCACCAGACTAATGGCGTTTGGTACACATGGTCCAACTTTTGAGAGGGAGCTGACAAGGTCCTTAAAAGGTTGGATTGTGCTATGATTTTTTCTTAGTCTTTTTTTTTCTCACTTGTGTGTACTACCTATCACTCCACTCCTTGACATGACTCTTTCATACTATTTTCCCATCCAATTCTCAATTACCTGACATTCTGCCCCTCCTCATAATTGTAAAACTCAATTTTACCTTAATACTTCCATGTTGTCCCATCCACTCACCTCCACCCATATTTTGCAAATTTGGAACCTTAATGCTAGGCCCAACTCATCCTCTAGGTGGATTTAGTGGTGGAATGATGCCATCACCCGTATTGTGAGGTTTCTTCACATTTATGGGAGGTAATTGGCCACATACCACAAGAGTTCCTATGAGGCCACTATCAAAGATCTCCATATGACCACTGAAGCTCTTGCCATGAATTTGTTTGATACAGATCTCCAGGTTCAACTTGCCAACCTTTACCATAAAAAACAAGTTGCAGACAATTATACTGCCCAATAAGCTCAACACAAAGCTCACCTTCACTAGCTGGAGGTTTGTAATTAAGCTTGAAGGAATTATTTAATGCATTGAGGGCACGTCATTCTGTGGTGGGGATCAAGCACATTCGAAAGGGTCAGCATACCCTCTATGAGCTTCCTAATATTCTTCAAGCCTTTTTTTGCCACTATGAAAATGTTTTCATAGCATAGGATCCCTCAGTGGCTAGGGAATAAGCCATGTAGGCTTGTTTGGCTCTCAGACCTAAAAGAATCACTCTAGAAAAATATGCATTCTATGAGAAGAAGCTCACTCTATAGGACCTCAAGGAAGCTATCTTCTCCATGGTAGATGATAAGGCTCCTAGTTCTGACGGTTTCCCTTGTGAATTTTACAAAGCATTTTGGGATGAGATTGGTCTAAACCTGCATAAAGTTTATATTGAGGCATACAATTCCCATTCTCTAGGTAATCTTATCAATAAATGGAATATTAAGTTCTTAACTAAGGTGGGTGACCCTGGAGACATCTGAAATTAGAGGCCTATCACTTTGTTGAATGTCTCCTATAAGATCATTGCTAAGGCTCTGTCACTAAAAATTTGTCATCTTCTTCCTCAGATCATTTGCCCTGAACAAACAGGTTTTATCAAGTCTTTTTATATCTTGTACAATATAATTGTTGTGTGGGAAGGGATGGAATGGGCTCGTTATTCCAAGTAATAGGCCATCTTTCTCAAAATTGATTTTGCCAAAGCTTATGATAGGGTTGAGTGGCCTTTCATTTTGACCATGCTACAGGCACTTGGGTTTGGCCCTACCTTTTTGTAGTCAATTCAAATGCTCTTTGGAGATGCCTATGCTTGCATCTCTATTAATGGTCATTAGTCTCAAGCATTTGAGCTTTATTGATCAATTCACCAAGGCTACCTATTGGTGCCCTCTTTATATGTACTGGCAGTAGAAGGTTTTAGGTATTTGCTCACAAATACCATCTCCCAAACAAGGGTTTGAGGTATTTCCCTCATGGATTCCCTTGATCAGCTTGTGAATGGTCATTTTGCAAATGACTCTTTCCTCACTCTCATTGAGGATGAAGAGAATATTGCCTCCACTTTACAATGTCTTGACACATTATGTCTTGCTTCAGGGTCTGCCATTCTATGGCACAAAACCCTTTTTTATAGGTAGTCTTACCTTCCTCATCCTGCTTGGCTTGAGCAATAGTAATGGAAATAGGTTCAACATGGGGAATTTTTTCATTTTTTGGGTATCCCCTTCACTTTCCAAGCCTCAGCTGTTGAGCTATGGAATGTAATTCTTTCCAAAATAGAGAAGAAGCTGGAGTATTGGATCACCAAACTTCTTTCCCTAGTAGGAAAATTCTAGATTTGTTCCAAAGTGTTGACCGCCACACATGTTTATTATTCTTCCTATTAAGATCCTTCAAAGGCCTCGTACCTCAAACTTGGGTGCCTTTTATGTGACTTCCTCTGGTGTCAGACGCTTCTCACTAGGGTTCTCATAGAGTTTCTTGGGATTTTTGTTGTCTTCCCAAGGAGTCTAGTGTCCTAGGCTTATAGTCCACCTAGAAGCAAGGTACTACTTTATGTGCCAAATGGGTGATTTGAGCTCTTTCTAGAAATGAAGCATCAAAGATCTTTTAAGACATTGTGTTTCTTCAGGCATTCCAGTTCATTGGACAACCTGGGAGGGGATTGGGTTTCAAACCTTTTTGGTTACCCCTAAACCTATTCAAATTCAAGGTACTTTTGTTGCCAAGAGCATTTGGCAAGCCTAGGAAGCAGTTAAGCCCTAGCTTCATTGGGTTGGCAATGGATTCAGAGATGGGATCTCCTTGAACCAACATAATCTCTAGTGGTCACCTCTATTTGTTATTCAAGGTGTTCCCCTAGCTAAGGTGCACGGGGCTAGTGCTTTGCATTTTTTTTAATGTGGCATAAGGACCCCTAAAGATCTTTTCTCCAAAGTTACTATGAGCTTGTGGCCGTGGAAAGACATGAAAGTGCAATTCTGGATCACTCGTCCAGATTGACAGACTTTTGATCTTCTAGTTTCTATGGTGCCTTCACATTTGTTACAGAAAGTGGACATTTTGTCTTCTCGCCCTTGGTGGAAAGATTGGAAGTGGTATCCAAAAACTGTAGTAACCAACTATAAACCTAGGCTAGTTTATCGATGGCTAGTTCCTCACATGCCCATGGTTGACGTGCTCAGCCAATGTTGGCATTTGTAGTCCTTGCATCCACTTTGAATCATAGGTTCTCCATTATGTGGTAAACCATTACTAAATCCAAAATTGTGCATTTCACCTGGTGTATTCCTTTCTAGGGCTTACCTTTGGGCTCCTAGCTGTAACATCTGGGAGTTCCTAAACCCTGTTGCTCTTTCTGTGGTCAACCGGAGTCCTTTTGCACATTTTTTGGTTCTATAGATGGGCTCAATGTTATTGGGGATGGATCCCTAATCTCTTTTACCCCTTTCACCTAGAACCTTTTTCTTGGCATATGGTTCTTATGGGTGATAATACTTTGATACCCTTCAAATATGCCCAGATATGGCATGTTTTCAGATTGGAGATCTTATTTACCATTTCAAAATATCACAATGCAGTCATTTATGCTCACAACACACTTGACATTAATGTGGCTATGTATACTAAAACATGTATTTATAACAATGTCATATTGAAAATTCACATATAGATGGATAAAGTGGCTTTGGAGATGGCTCACTTATAGGAGCTTTTGGCTCATTAGGGAAATTCCCCCTATACGGTTGCTCATGTTCTACTAAATTTGGCCTTCGATGACCATACCCCTCCTCACGCTCACCATCAAGGATGTAGCAATTCCACTTGCCACTCACACACACCTTGCTCTCAATAACACTGCTCTCTGAGCGGTGGTGCTTTTGGTCAGTGTCGCACTTCTAGAGGTTCCAGTGGTCGACACTACTCGGCCTTACCTCCCTAGAGGTTTGGTTCAGGATGGTCCCTAGTGGTTCCTCTTGCTACTCCTACTACCAATTGGCCCTCTGCTCACTCAGACCCCAAGTGGGTGTTTCTCGAGCTGGACTTAGCCATTTCTCCTCCCAAGCCTGAGGGAGAGAAAGATGAAGATAATGTTGTTGCTGCTGATGATGGTTGGGCTCTCCCTGAGCCATCTACTCACCCCACTTTTGGGTGGGGCTCTAATGATAAGGATCCTTCTTCCTCATTTGGCATTGCACTGGCAGCATGAGGATTTCTTTTTTTTCTGTTGTTTTCTAAATTTTTTTTGATGAATAGCTAATTTTCAGCTAGTGACTGTATGAACTCGCAAGGTGATTTTGTATCCCCTGGCCCCTATTTTTGTGAATATGTAACTTTATTATATAATTTTTTAATATAAGAAAGGGACTATTCATAAAAAAAAAAAAATTACATCTGAGCATGGATTTTTCAAGAGAAAGGAGCAATTTTGTTTGGATAGGAGTTGTTAGAGGTACTTTGTACCCTTTTTGGTGATTTTACCACCAACTCTCTTGTCCTAGTGTTCTCTCTAGTTGGCGGTTCCTCCCTTTTCAAAAGACATAGTCTGGGTTTTATTTAAGTGGGCACCTATTTGATTTGGCACTATTTTTTTGTCATTGGTGCTACCTATGCTAGCAAATTGGGTCCATCTCTTCGTGTTTCTTTTCAATGACTTCCTTGCACATTCAAATTTTAGGTCAACGTCTCTACAAGTATTTTGACCTTCTCTCAAGCTACATTCTTTTTTTCTTTTTTTCAAGGGCATCTTCTCCTTAGGCCACCACATATCAGTGGCTTCTCCCAAGTTTACCACCATCTAGCCTCCATGCCTCTACTGCGAACTCTTGGGTCTTCAATGCTTACTGCACTTCAAGCTCCTCCATGCACATGATGGTGATTTGTGGAGTAGATTCCTTCTCTGGCCCTGCACCAAAACTTTCTTAGAGTTGACTACTCAATGTTTGTGTTTGGGTAGTGATTTAAACTAGTCCATGAATCATTGTTTTGGTAGACTTTTCGAGATTGACTATGACTCATTAATTTTTTGGATTATTCATGCCCTCATAAGCTTACTCTGCTTCACTACCTACAATGATTCAGGAATTTTGGGCCTCCACATTTGGAGAAAGTGTATTTTATTATGTTTTTCTTAATAATGTGAGTGATTAGTGGACGCAATTTTTATTTGTTTTGCACCATGTTAGTGTCTTTATTTGTGGGTACCACTACAATCTCCTCCTCGATAAACCTAGCTAAATGCTTGTTGGTCCCCTTCAAGATCATGTGCTCTAGAAAGTGTATTGTCTCATTGGTCTTATCTGTCTCAAAGTAGCTTCTAGTGTTGATCCATATGCTAACCTTCACTTTCCACTCATGCTCGTGCTACTATAGAGGTTGTGGCTAATAAGGGTGCTCAACTTGTAGTCTTGCTTGAGATATGGAATAGCCCATCTTCTAATGTGAACTTTCTGGTATATGAAAAAGATACAAATGTTGGTGGAAGTACATCTCCCTCAATGTCAATGCTTTCTAAAATTTCCTAGAGCAAAGGGATCATAATTGTTGATGGATCAAAATCTAAGTGAAATGGTGTCTGCCTTGCAACTTTTCTTGAAATGGATGGGGAACACCACCTTTAGAAATTTTGTAGTGTTCAAACCATGAAGGGTGCATCTTGGGCAGCAAAAATGGTGGAGTTTTTCTTTATCTAGATGTCTCAATTTTACCACCAACCTTTGTTTTCTTCTTGGACTTTGGATTTGGATGACACTTTGGTTTATGGAGAATGTGCTTAGAGATTGGCTTCAATGTTTTTATTGTTGGAAGCTTTATTTTGGCATGTTTTGCCATGATTTGTGGCATTCATCTATGAGTTTTATAGGACCCAATTTTTTGAGGGGACTCTACTTGTTTGACTTTGTTGACATGTGTCATTCTATTATTGGCTACCAAATTTTTATTCTAGCACCAACTCTTTGTTTTCCTAAACTACTTTTGCTTAACAAACTGAATGTTTTTTTACTGACATCAGGGGTCATTTTTTATGCATTTTTTTTGCCTTGACAACCATTTGACCCACAAATTTTGGCTCATCACTTGTTGACGTTAGTGCCATGTCAGTATTACATCAATGTCCATGTCACCTCTTCAAGGTTTGTTTGGACCTATCTTTGCATTTTTACTTATATCTCAAGCTTACGGACTCCATTTTCTGCAAATGAGATATCATTGGAAAGCTAGTTCTAAACCCATCATAGTGGCATAGTTAGTTTTTAGTTTTGGTTCATTTTTATAGTTTTTTCTACTATCAAAATCAAAAGTATAGTTTTGAACTCCATGAGACATATCTTGAGCATCCGATCTTCGATTTGGAAATTATTTATTATATCATTGGAAAGGTCTTTCTAAGCTCTTTCCAATGATGCTAGTTGTTTTTCCAAGACTTTATCTAAGCACATTCTAATCAGTCTTTTTCATTTTGGTGGATATCTTGGTTATTTCAGGACTAGGGATCAATTTTTTTGCTTCAAATGATTCATCATGACTTGTACTATCCATTGTATTAGTCTTATGTCTATTTTGGTCTATTTAGACATCATTTGTATGTATTCTTGCAAACACACTAAGATAAAGTGCCACTAGGATTCAACATATCTTGTGCCTTAGTATACATGTGCTACTCATGATTAAAGTGCCATGGGGGTTGATGTTTTTCCTTTTTTTTCCATCTTCCTTTATCAATACGTCTCTCTTTTGTGATACATGATCCTTATGTTGTGTTTGAGATTGATCACCTCAACACACACATATGTACTCTTTTGTGCATCTTGATCATGGTTCCTTGACTTGTAGTTCTTTTGGCCCACTTTTTCAGTTGCCTATCACCTCACCCTTGTTTGCATTAGGGGGGTTCTTCTGTTGTTTCTCATTCTTCCTTGGTTTGATTGATCAGCTCTTTAGGCTTTGGTGCTTCATTTCATTAGTATCTTTGAGTTGAGTTGTTTACCTTTGTGTGCCTCTTGATTTGATGTAGATTATAGTCTTCTCTACTTGGTCAAGTTCTATTTGAGTGGAGAATCTTCATATCAACATTAACTTTTGATAGAGCTTTGCATCTTCTACATGCTTTAGTGGTGTTCTTCATGATAATCTTTTGTTCCTATCTTCTAGGACATTCCCCTGTTTGGAGGCTTCTTCAGTCCTTCACTAGTTTCTTTCAACATATTTTTCCATCTCTTTTTGGAGTAGGAATTTTCCCATGAGTTTTTCTCTATAAACCCCCTTTTTAGAGATTTTTTTTATTCTTGGGTACCTCATACGGCCTTGTTGTAGGGACCAATTTCTACTTTCAATAGTAGTTTCTAGGTTTTTAGCTACTCCTTAAGATAAAGGGTGTTAGAGTAATTATATATATTTTTATTAATTTTTATTATGCAAACTAGGTTAGACCTTTTTTGGGTTTCGATCTACTTTATAAGGATGATCCCTCTTTGTAATTAACCAATTCATCGTTGATAATAGAAATTTCTACTTTTTTCTCATCAAGAATGTCTCGTCTGTGGATCTAGCAATTCCAACCTCCATATCTTTTTTGCTTCTCTCTTTTTGATAGGTGTTTGGATGGAGGTGATTCTTGGGAGCTATGGGGATGATCTTTCATCAACTTCAACAAATGTATTCCATTCCTAGTATATCTAATTCTTTATTGTAATGCCTACCCCTATTTGACTTCTCTGTTGTATTGTCAAATTCTTTTAGGTTAGTTTTTTTATTATGTTTCATGATTATCGGTACTTGGTTACCGGATTAGATTAAATGTATTTCATATTGAGTTGATGTGTGTGTTGAGTTACTTAGTTATTTTAGTTATCTCATGATTTATTGATGTGATATATATATATGGGTGACCACAAGAAGTTGGGTCATAATTTCGTGGAAGTCAGATCTACAGAATTGTACTTCTTAGAAACAGGTACCCAATTTTTAAAAAATCAGGTACCCATTGCTAAAATTAAGCTTTGGACACTTGAGTTGAAATTTAAAAATCAAGTACCTAATATTCAAAAGTAGATCGAGTGCCTGAGGCGCTCAAATATCGAGCGCTCGATTACTTTTAAAAATTAAGTACTCAATTTCTTACAAATCGGGTAACCGATTTGGAAGACTTTATTTAACCCCCTTTTTTGGCATTTTTGAAGTCATTTTCATGACCTCAAAAATAGGAGCCCGATTAGAGATGTATACGGGAGCTCGATATTTAGCCCTACCAACCACCCCCTTGCTACTAGTTTTCGATAGACCAGGTATTTTAATATGTTTTGTACTATTTTACCTTTTTTTCTTCAATTTTCAATTTAATATTTATGTTAATTTATTATTTTTTTCATTTTTAATATACGTAAAATTGTAAATTTACATTGTTAATGAGTAGATGTTTAAATTTTTATATTTGTTAACTAAAATATAGTTTCGTAAATGTTTATTTAAAAAATTATTATTTTAGATGCTTTGAAATGTATTTAATTTATGTATTTATTACAATGTTGAATGATTAGCTTAGATGTAAATTCATTGTTTAAACATGTAATTTTACAAATAAATATAACCTCGACCTAGAACGATATAGCCTTGACCTTGTTTTAACTATAACCTAGACCTAAATTCATTGTTTAAACTATAATCTCATCCTAACCATATAGGTATGTACAATAAAACCCTAAACATATATAACTAAGTACTGAATCACATAATAGCCCACCAAGGGATCCAAACAAAAAACTTAGTATTTAAAATGATTTTACTTAAATTGTATTGTACTTTTTTCATGGATTGAAAATGGATGATGTAAACTATTTTATATATGTATATTCTTTTAGCCTTTCATACCCTATGACATGTACAATGGATGATTGTGCATTCTGAATTAATTTGTGAAGTGGCATTCAGAAAAAATGTATATATTATTTAAATGGATTGAACTGAAGTAGTTAATATTCTTTCTTGTGGATGTGTTATTTATTTTACTTTTAGTACTTATAATTATTTAAAAATGAAATATAAATATGCTCATTAAGGAATGCAATCTCTTATGTTTTTTATAAATGTAAATTATTTTATGTATGTTATTGCTTGCTTAGTAAAACTTTTGATTAGTTCTTTGGATCCCTTCGTTGGGCGTCATTTAGGATTAACTATAATGCCAATTTGTATTGAATTTAACTCTAATCATAACCCTTACTATCATTTTAACCTTAATCTTAATTTGCTAAAACCTACACTAGGTAATATATAAATAATTAAATAACTTTCCTATCTTACCTTGAGTACTAATTTTATAAATGTCAAACCCTAAAATTGTAACCTTATTTATGATTTAAACTAAATTATCCTAGAGGAGCATCATATCTACATCTACATGTCATTTACATGTGAATCTAAAAACATTTGTACATATCTAATTACATCATTTATTGCATAGGAAGGATTTGAAATTTTTATTATATATATTAGCCATGCATATCATATCAAAAGAATCATATAGAGATATGTCATTTACGACATGTCCATCATAGATAATCAAGAAGGGTACTTAAGTAAATTTATATATATTTAACACTATATATTATAAGAAAAGAAAAACACCATATATAGGAGCATCTCATGTACATAAACTAAACAAAATTACCATGAAACATGTAATGAGATCAAATAATATTTGTAAGATTCATCGCATATAAGTTATTAACATGTATAGGGGTGATATAATCAAAATATCAAAAAATGAGTGATATCAAAGCATTATATCTTAATCTTTAACACTAAAATAAACTAACCCCTAGGTAACCCTAAACCAAATTGAATATATCAAACTAGAATGAAAGGTAACCTTGGCCCTTAACTAATTAATATTATACTTATAAACCAAATTGAATTAAACCATGATCATAAACCTAATTATATATCCCAACTTAATAGCAGAAACCTTGAATTTAACCTTAAATCCTTTCCCCAACCATTAACCAAATTGAACCGTTACCCTAAGATTGAACCAAGTTAATTGTTGACCTTAAGACTAAACCAAATCACCCTAAACTAGAACTCAATAATATATTCAACACTTTAAAACAAAATTCAAACCTAACTTTTTTGAATTAATGTTGGTTTTTAATATAAAAGCTCTAACTATAATTCTATATCTAAAACCAAATTTGGCAGTTTAAAACTTAATTCAATTTGTTAACTCTTGTCCTAATTAAAACCTAAGCATGTAAACCTACTCAAACAGTACAAACCAAATTGAACCCTAATCCTAAAACTAATTAAACATTGATATCAAGGTCTCAAAATGATACATCATAAAAAAATAAGAACAAACTTGAATGAATCAGGCATCTAATTAAGTAACCCTCCCTCACCATAAAGAGGTGGAGGTGTCCACATCAGTGCAAGTAGGAGCCCGAACTACATGCTTGGATGCCTAAGAATATGTCTAAAGAAGTGAATAACTTGTCTTTCCACTAGATGCCTAAATCTTTATATCCTAAGTGAGTATTCATCATGTGATATCTAATTAGGAGGGTATTGAAGCACTCTAACACCCCAATCCCTAACTAGTTAATTATGTTAGGATGGACTAATTTCTATTTATCTTGGGTTGGAAATTCCCCTATTAGGGTGCCTAAATTTTTTTTTTTGAGACTGGAGATTCCCCTATTTGTTTCCCATTTTCTTGTATGGGTAGCCTAAATGTTTATTGCCTTTGCAGAATGGAAGGCCACATAAAAAAAATATTGGCTTATTCTATAAAAATAAATACCCACCCCCTAGTGATATATAGTAAGATCTTTTTCCTAATTTTACTATCAATTTTTTTGTTTAGAAGACGATGATAGTTCAAAATGATTTAGAAGATAGGGATAAAATGAGAATCATCATTCCTAGAATGAACATGCATTATTCCTTGATAAACCCATTTCTATCATAAATTAGTTCCTCCATCCAAAAAATTAGTAAAGAGAAATCCCTACGTCAAGTAATCAATGGAGGGCTCATAAAAGTGATCAAGTGATCAATGGAGGGCTCATAAAATCCCTAGGTCAAGTAATCAATGGAGGGATCATAAAATTGATCCCCAAGGGGAGATAATAATCTCATTAAAAATTAGAGATAGGACACTCCTAAATAGATATCATACAAAATTATTGCCAAGGTCTTAGCCTCTAGACTAGAATATATCCTACCCAAGATCATTAACCCTACACAAAAGTGTTTTTTTAAGGATATTTATGCATATTGGAGAACTTGATAACCTATTGGAAGACTTTGGATTGGGAAACATTTCCAGGATAGAGTGTAGGCATGCTCAAGTAATTGATTATGAAAATTTCTACAAAAGGGTGGAATGGAGTTTCGCTATGATGATGTTGCAAGCCCAGGATTCCATCCAATATTATGTCAAATGGTGTCCTCTCTTATGATTTGTGTCAAGGTTTTAGTAAAGAAATTAATGGGGTTAGATCATAATTTTTAGGACTCTCTAGATCAATTATGGAAGGGTGTCCTCTTGCATCCTCTTTATTTTTTATTGTTGTTGACTCATTACATTATCTCCTTAGAGATAACCAGTTGTCTCTAAAAGTTAGAGGATCTACTCTCCAAATAATTAATAAGTATCTAACATATAGTTTGTTGATAATATTTGTATTCTTTTGAAACTAGAAGAGTGAAACATGAGTCATTTAATGATCAAATTAGACCTCTTTCTTTGTATCGAGTAGTAAGATTTATGTCTCTAGATCTATCTTATTGGGGCTAAATATTGAGTCCCCTACCTTGTGTAGTAACTATGTTATTGGATGGAGATTTCAGAATTAAGTGGTTAGGTACCTAGGGATTCTATTTTTAGTAAACCCTAACATATAAATGAAATGTGTCTTTATATCAACAAGAAAATCTTTGGAAAACTCAACAACTGGAACTCTAATTATCTCACTTTGGTTGGTAGAATTCAAGTATGTTAAAAGATTCTCTCCTCATATTGGGTGTAAGTTTCTCTTCTTCCTACTCATTTTATTTAAATCAGTTTGGTATTCTATATAAATCTATTAGGAACATTTTATGGTCACATGGAAAAGGAAATATGAAGAATCGAGCTACTAGGAGTAGTTCACATAAAGAAAGGAGATTAATAAGTTGGAATGAAAAGTTTAAGAAAGTTCAAGGGATTACTCTGAAAATAAAATGGATAGCCAAAGCTTCATAAGGTAATTAATTATGGATTATGATTAGAATTAGGATTATTATATGGTTAGGGATAGGGTTCACATGTATTAGTTCATTACCTGACATGATCTACACTTATAGTTTGCATTAAAAAGTGGATAATATTTAGGATTCAAACTACAATCATAAATAATTTTTAATCAAATCATAATTCTATCTCTAAGCTTTCATTCTAATTGTAACCTTAACTCTCATCCTAATGCCATCTATTATATATCCTATAAACAATAGGACCATAATAAATATCCGAAACCTAAATATAATTCTAACTAAAACCATAATCCTAGGTTAGTTCCCTAACATTAAAGGACCATAATCATTATAATAATCTTAAGCTTAGCCATAATGAAAACTTTTAACATAACGAAATTGTAAACCATAACATTGTCATAATCTTAACTTTGTTTCATCCTGAGATGAACATATAATCCATAATGAGTTCATACAATCCCCCAGTGTCACAAAATAAGTGTACATGAAAGAAAAATTATCTTGGTGGCTACTATTTTAACAAAAGAAACCTTGAACTAACCTTGATATATTTTTTTGGACTATTGTTTTATGATTAGACTTAAAAATTTGGTATTTAATGTTTAATTTGACTTAAGTGTTTAACTTTATTTATTTAATTGATATGATTTTAATAAAGATATGCGCATTTATATAGATCTAGTTGATAAATTTTAGATTTAAATTTTATTAGATATTATTTTTGTCATGTTTTTATGTTGTGATGTATTTTTGTTATGTTTTATGTTTTATGTTGCTTAAACATATATGCAGATTATATTTGATGGACCCACCACCATCCCTCCCCCTCCCATACCCCTACCTCTGCCGCCTCCATCTCCATCTCCACCTCCACCTCCACCACCCACCATAGATGAGCTCCACAAGACCATGAGGCATAACCTCAATGACCTCATGCATGATATAGAGGCTATCCAACATGAGAGGCACACCCCCCCCCCCCCCCTCACCTACTACATCTTGCAAATAGCATGCAAGGCATGATTGACTCCATCCATCATTTTGATTCAGACATTGATTCATTTAGATCATGGAGAGAAAGCATGCGTGCCTTCAACTTTGACGGCTTATCATACAAAGAGGTTTATAACCTCTATATAGGTAAAGGGAATTTTCAACATTATTTTGTAAACTCTAAGATAGGCAAAGCAATTAATGATAAGAAGCTTCACAATTCCATTAGGTGGTGTACACATCCACGTATAGCAGCACATTTTTGGGAGTGGTGGTGGATGGTATATGACCATCCACCACACGCTAACCATGAGGTACCCATGTACTTCCTTAGGAATTTATGGGTTAAGTTTGAGTTGGGTTTGAAACCCAACTATTTTGATATGAAAGTATTTTAGGGGGTTGGTAGAGGGATGCCTCAGGATAGGCCTGGGGAAAAGCTGAGTGATAGAATGAGAAATCGCAGGCGAGTTGAGCCCCTTGTACCTCTTCCTGTGCCTATTGTGCCTTCTCCTCACCATCGTCAAGCAGTTTCATCTACTTTTACCTATTTGAGTGCCCTTTCAGGCAATTTAGTACAGCAGTGGACATAGGCGGTACATGCTCCTCCACTTGGACATGTTTGTACTAGCTATGGAGGCATATGCATAGGCCCCCAGAGCGATCCTGGTGCTGCACATGATGGCCATTATGTTGAGGGTGCAGATTTTGATGATGATGTATACGCTACCCGTGGGATGGTAGTGACGAGATAGATGTGTCTTCATTTGTTGACCTCATGCAGTAGGGAGAGCCTAGAGAGAGTCAAGAGTAGCAAATAAAATTTTAATTTTAATATAAATATAAAGTACATATAATTATTTACTTTCTACATAAATGTGTAATTGTATTAAGTATATTAATTTTGTACTTTTGAAATAACAAAGGATGGATGATATTGCTCCTCCTAAGAGGCAGCATAGTCTTTTTTCGAGACCTACAGACGTTGGCATCCCTTATACAGTATGCACTTTGAATTACACTGTAAAAATGTACATTCAAATTTGACTTTAATAACATGTGCTCATATGTTATTTTTATCTAATTTTGTAGGGATTGTCTGCATCTACACAGATTGATGTTAGTACAAGTCCCACTCTAGTTACCAATGAGGAACAACCTCAAATACATGTGGTATGAACTTTTGACTGAAGAAAAAAAATTTGTATTATTTTTATGTATGTACATTATTATTAACTTATAATTTAAAAATTTTTGACTCACATGTATATATATTTTATGTGTTTTGATTTTACGAATAGGAGCCATATCATACTCATCCATACAGGCCTCGATATAGTCTATTTTTGACTCCATCTTATGATTATCATGCTAGCATACCTATAGACACATATGTGAAATTGGCTACCACTCAGGTATGATATATATATTATATATACATGTTATATTTAGTGTATAAAAAATGTAGTGTACAAATTATCTACTTTGTAATTATTCATGTATATTTAATTTTGACTAAACGTTTATGTATCCATAATTTTAGGACTACATCACCACGCATGTTGCTGAGAGCACAGGACTTAGCCAGATGGAGGTACCTACATCGTCATTTGAGGTCAGTATTGTGATTTATGTACATAACGTATAGTTCATTATGCTATAAAATTAAATTTAAAAAATGTATGTATTGTAAATTACAAGACCTCACCACTACTGCGTTTGGTAGTTTTGAAAATGTGCCTCCTCCCATTACTGAGGGACACCCATCTCATGTGGTATTATTTTATTATGTAGTGAATATTTATTTTATTTGCAAGTTAGATTTTGAGACCCATTTCAATTAAGCATGTACATGATGAGACGTGCCTCATGTTACACAAGGTGATCCATCTACCTCACAAGGTGTTCAACATGACAAGTTGACTCATATTACACATGATGATCCATCTGAGTCCTCTTCACGTGTAGTAAAGAGGACATTCGATCAAATAGATTAGATCTTGTTGGCACCTGTAGATTGTGTTTTTATGATGTATATTATATATGATGTATACACTTTGTGTTAGGATAGTTAAAATTGTATGTTAGACCATGTGCTATTTTTTACAACTTCTTATCATGCTTGTGTATGTAGTATATATTATTATGTTTCACCATGTTTTAAGTATATTCAAACCATTTTCTTTATTTTGACATATTTTATTCATGAACATATGACACATTTTGTAAGTATATATGCAAGATGAACAATAATTTTAACTATCTATTGAGCTTTATTGGATAAATATCACATCAAATTTATGCATTGAGATTCATACAAATAAAATTGACCTACTAGATTAAAAAATATATGGATAACATACCTAACAATGTATCATAAGTGATCTTAATGTGTTGTTTGGTAATGTAAGACTCATCATCACCTAATAAGACCTATTATGTGGTAGTAAACATATGAATACCTATCATAACTTATAATAGACATAATGACCTATTAGGACTCTTATGTACCCTTAAGACACACATGTATGGATAACGTACCTAAAAATGTATCATAAGTGATCTTAATGTCTTGTTTGGTAATGTAAGGCTCATTATCACCTAATAAGACCTATTATGTGGTAGTAAACATATGAATACCTATCATAACCTATAATAGACATAATGACCTATTAGGACTCCCATGTCCCCTTAAGACACACATGTATGGATAACGTACCTAACAATGTATCATAAGTGATATTAATATGATGTTTGGTAATGTAACAATCATTATTACCTAATAAGACCTATTATGTGGTAGTAAACATATGAATACCTATCATAACCTACAACATACATAATGACCTATTAGGACTCATATGTCCCCTTAAGACACACATGTATGGATAACATACCTAACAATGTATCATAAGTGATCTTAATGTGTTGTTTGGTAATGTAAGACTCATTATCACCTAATAATACATATTATGTGCTAGTAAGCATATTAAGACTTATTAAAATGTATAGAAATTATTATGACCTATTAGGACTCCCATGTCCCCTTAAAACACACATGTATGGATAATGTACCTAACAATGTATCATAAGTGATCTTAATGTGTTTTTTGGTAATGTAAGATATAATCAATACATTGAATGCAATGAGTAATGATCTAAAATATAATCAATACAATGAGTAATGATCTTTAAATTATCATGTGCAAGTGACTTGTTTTTAATATTACAATCAATAGTAATTTAAAACTACAAACAAACATTAATTTAAACATGCTTGAATGTAAAGGTAATGGAACAAAATAGGAGGTCATTACTTAAATTGACAATTAATTTATAATTTATCAAGTGCATACCTTTAACTTTCAAATAGATGTAAACTCTCATTTTTGAATTAGTTTGTACAACATATTTCAAAATATATGTAAGACAATGTCAATGATATATTTATAGTTTAGTGAACTCAAAACATAAAATTGGTTCAACACATCTCTTCAAATGAGGTCCTATAAAATAAAAATGTAAAACAAAAACACACATGTTAATAAACACATAAATTAATATTCAAGGTATCTGAACTATGTAAATAACTGTGTAATTTTTATGTACTTACTATGTGAAATTGCACAAGATGTTGATGTTCAATCCACTTTAACATTTAAATTTGCATAAATTGTAATTGAGACATGAATAAGAGGTACATAAGTTCTCTGAATTGGTATTGACAACACAAACATACATGTAATTAAATTATATAAGTACATATATATATATATATATATATAATACAATAATGAAAAAACTTACATGTGTTTGATTTAAATGTAGTCATCCCACTGTACCATCTGCATCCTCTCTCTTTTGCAATGCATCTATGAGTGTCTCGTCCTTGTCCATTGAAATTGTCCATAATACCTTATTGATGGGTCTCCTTTTGTATCTTTCTAATTTGATATTTGTTGCCACAACCAAATGAGAATAGTGTAAAATCTTCTTTTCGGTTTGGTAGTCTTCAAATGCTGGCAAACCATTTATTTTTGTTAGGTATCTACGTAGCCAGGTGCCAGCTACAATGATAGACTTGATTGGATACTCAAAACCATCAGTGTCTACTTGACAAAATGTCAATTTTTTCTTAGGTTCCACACATCTAGCTAGCCAATACTCAATCTGTTCATCATTATCACTAGGTGCAATAACAACATAAACATGTCCTACAAGATAAGATAAAGTATAGAAACACTTTAATCACATGAGTGTACATATGAAAATTATATAAATTGAAGAATGAGATCACAAAAAAATCTAATTAAATTGTGCATACCAGGTTCTATGAGGTCTGAAATACGATCATAGTCTTCTGATGCAAAAGTAACATTCTGGCCTTCATTTACTATATCATCTTCAAAATGCATGTCAGTAGGTGCTAATGATCTTTTTTGCCAATCTTTAACCCATTCTGTATTCTCACATTCTTCCCATTCACCTCCAAGACAAAATTGACAAAAACAAGCAAGCTCCCTAGTCCATATAGTCCAAGTGTTAGAATCTGAACTCCTAAATGAATGCCATTTAGCTGACCCACTAATTGTATCACAGTCATATCTTGAAGGGATATTATTTTCTTCAACTAGGTAGAAGAAATGTTTGATTGTAGAGTTCTAACTTGATCCCATGTATATATATTTGTTACACCATTCAACAATCTCATGTGCATTTTTGAATTTAGCTTTTTCCTCAAATTTTAATTTCTCTCTACTAAGGGCTCTCTTCATGCATGCACCAACACCATCATGTTCTCCTTTACCATGTCCGACCTCAAAAAAAACTCCACACATGTTGGATGTTAGTTTTCCTATGTGTCCTACTCAACCAATAGAACATTCTAGCATTCTTGAATTGTCCTATACAATTATCTGACCATATCCAATGTTGTGTCATTTTAATTTGTCTCTCTTTTAAATTATCATAAAAGTTCTTGAAACAATATTGGAAAAACTCAGATGAATGGTGTTTATTATCACTTAAACAAAAATGGTACTCTCTCAATATTTTTCGATCCTCCTCTGTACTATCAGGTGCATGCCTATAAACTATATGAACATAAATTGTTACTTGCATTGAATTGTAATATTGTGGTTGTACCTCTTCTTGTGGTGCAAGCATGTAGTTCTATGCAAAGTCAACAACTAAAAGTATAGTACCAATTGGAAATGTATTCTTACATATGCAAAATTGTCCATCAAGCCATCTAGAATATTGAGAGTGTTTAACATATTTTGGCATGATCACACTCTTAAACTCATTCATAAATGCATGACAATTAACTTTATCTATAAGTAGATCACACCTTCTTCCAATCTTCCCATTCTTCAATGGATATTCAATAGTTTTGAATCTTTTTACTTCAACTAATTGTTGTCCAAAAGTGGTAAAAGCATTTTCATGCAAACATTCATCTAACAAAGAAAGATTTCTGCACATATCACATGTCCTAGAAAGACATGCATTGGAAAGAAAGTATTGATCATTAGGTGGCTTACAAAAAAAACCTGATATGAAATCTTTTATAGTTTGAAGTGGTATTTTTATGCAACATTCCTGCAACATTTCTTTACTATGCTTGGTACCATGTATAGATCGAAATAGATCATAATGGTAACAAAATTGAATATGAGTTTTACAACAACATGTGATTCTTTCTTTGTTAATCCTTACATACCATGGTTTACACTTTTCAAAAGATCTTTGACTAATGGTAATATTTAATACCTTACCATCTACAAATTTTTTAAACAATTCAATTTGAGTCATGTCCAAAAGGTGTTTAGGATGTGGATCACGTATTTTTGACCCAATTCTCATTTTAAAAACATCTCTTAAATTAGGTGATACTCTTGTATTATCATGCCAAAAAAATTCAATCAAACTTTTGACTTCACTAGTAAGTTTCATATCACATCTTAGGAGTGTACCACTAGAAGTCCATAAAGTATTTGCTGGATCACATTCAAAGTTAACCCTTCTCTTTACAGCTCTTTCTAAAGTCTTATGATTCACATTAAGATATCCACTTATGTTGCTAATCAATCTTTTGTCAAATGTTGATTTGTTAACTAAATTTGTTGTTATTGCTTGTCGTGTTGCATTCTTATCTTTAGACCAACTTCTCTTTCCGATAACATCAAAGACACTAGCAACAGTGGATATAACTTGTTTTAAAGACTCATTTTTATTCTTGGGTTTTTCATATAGTCCCAACGTTCTCATTACTTTTCGCATTTTAGATATTTTAATTAGTTGCAACATTAGGTAACATTGAAACCCAAATTTCTTATTATAAAAAAAATGCCTATACAATATATTAGCATGTGTCCTAATTTGTCTCCATGAAATCAATCCCTCAAGATTATCTAACACATCATTAGGAATATGAAAATTATGTTCAGACACTTTACTATCATCCTGACATGTTTGTTCAGTAGTTGGTGTTTCTATGTCTACATTCATGCAATTTTTATTTTCAAACACTTTACTATTTTCACTGTTATTTGGGATTTGAATATCATTTTCAAATTTTTTTGGTATTTTTTTCAAGGCAGGCATTTCAATTGGAGTGTTTTGTGCATGATTGTTTGACAATTTCTTCTCTTGAAAAAAATATAAATCATTTAAATCGTAACTTGCTTCTAAAAAATCACCAATTTCATCACGAGAGAAAATTTGATGGTTTGGAGACACACCTATATTGAATGCATGATTAGAATGTGCACCTGAATTTTCTTGTATTGGGTTCTCTTCTTTGACCTCTTCATCCATCGTGGTATCCTCAATGTCTTTCTCTTTTGAAACATTGTTCAAGTCTCTAATTCTCTATCTTCTCTCTCATTGACGTTGTACTTCATTCTCTTTATTTACTACAATCTCCTCATCTGTTAGAACTTTTGCTTTCTTCTTTCTTCGTTGTTTTAATCCCATGTTTGCAAAAAAATTGAATTTGAATCAGTAGCTTCCAAATTGTATAAGAGGACAAGAAAACAAAATAAGCATGACAGGATTCATTGTTGCAGATTGAGACTATTATTCAATCATTTCAATCATTGAAACTCGGTCTATGGGGCATCTGTTGGGGCCCAACGGGTACATTAGAAATGGGTATTATTTAAAAATCGAGCACTCAATTCTTTAAAAATCAGGTACCCGTTTATAAATCGAGTACTCGATTTTAAAAAGAATCGAGTACCCAATTTTTTAATAGTCAGGTACAATGATTGAAAGCAATTGGGCAGTTGATTTCTAAATTACAAATTGGGTGCCCGATTCTTGAGACATGAGTGAGAATTTGGTATGACTTCCGACTTTTGCATGGGGTTTTGCCTTGGGAAAAGGCATGGCATAGTCTTGGTCCCACCAAGCCATGCCTTTATGATCCTTTTTTTTCTAAGGCATTTAATCGACAATTTTTAGTATTGTCGTAATTTTTTTTAAGTCATTTCCATTGAATTTTTTGATGAGACAAAAACCCATTATAGGTCTTACTGTTCTGATTTCAAAAATATAAATTTTATAGTGTTATTAGTTTATTTTCTATTTTTTCATTATTTATTAATCAAAACTATCTCCTAAACATTGAAAAGTGACATTTAATAAAACTTTAATAACCTTTTCATTTTATAATTTTTCTTAAATTAATTTATATGTCATCAATCTACACACAATTCTTTTGATGTTTAAAATTTTTTTTTAAAAAGTGACATTTTGATCAAATTATGTGGTCCGTACATGAGAGGTTTTAAAATTTACCTTTATAGCCAATTAATAATTAATAAAAAAATAATTATTCAATAAAAAATTAAGAAAAAATATTTTCATCGTTCTTAGGTGTATTAGGTAACTCCTTTTAAAAGGATTTGTGAAAATTTATTTATTTGTGTCAAATTATGGTGTCCATACACGAGCATGGTATGGTCCTGAAATAGACATTTTGAAAAAGCGGTTTTTAATTATCCATACCAAAAAAATAATCTATCATATGGGTACACAAATAAATTACATATTCAAAAACTAGATTCCGGACACTAAAAATTTTATTTTTGGAGTTTTTTAATATTCAATCTCTAAATACTTCAAATTTTGACATCAATTGACAAAAAATTTTAAAAACAGAAAAAACACTTCCACTTTTTGGCTAAAAGTGAGGCCCAACTTCTTGCGTGCACACACACACACACACACACACACACACACACACATATTCATGTAGTGACTTTTAGTTATTTAATGATGTTACTTAGATGAATAATTTTTATGTGACTTTTATGGATACTTATCCCATACTTGCATGTGTATGGTGTGCATGTATGTTTTCTTTATGTTTGACATTTCGGATGTGGTTGATGAAGGTAGTCATACTCACCTACTAGTCAGGATCTATATGATGCGCCACTTACTGCCATTACTTGTTTAATTTAGAATATATATGTTTGTACATGCATAGAATTTATGTAGATTGTACATACCAGGTATTGACTTCCCTAAATTGTCAGGATGAGAATACCTTATTGCAATATTTCAATGGTACAAGTAGAGAGATAACTCTTGAGTCCAAATTCTAACCTAAGCCAATTATCTTAGAAAATAGGACAAGTATCTAAGTTAGTTTGACCTTTCTGAATTTGTCAAGTGACATGAATTTGTGACTTTGACCTTGGAATTTGATTATACTCTTTGTTCTTTGATTTTCAATTGAGTTATCGTATTTAGTTTTGTGGGTCTATGATGATTTTCTATTTTAATTAAATCAAATTAAAAGATAATTTAATGATTTGATTTAATGGAAGTTTTATAAAGAAATTCAATATTTAATTATATTTAATTAATTGAGAAATTAATTAAATAAATGAATTAAATTTAAAGATTTCATTAAAGTTTTAATTAAGGCATATTTATATTTATTTAATTTAATAATATTTATTTAGGAGTTTTATTTTAATAATAAACTCTAAATAATATTATCAATTGAATTAATAAATATATTATTAAAATGTCTCGTAATTAATAAGAAAGAGTAAGCAATTATTTAATAGAGTTTATTTTAATAAAATTGCATAAAGCATATGCATAAAATTAAAATATAATAAATTAAACAAAGAGAGAAAGATAATTATTTAAATTAAGATATTTTATAATTAAATTCTAAAAGCATAGTGCATGAAAAGGTAAAAAGGTAATAAAGGAATAAACAGTAATTGATCAACAAGTTCCCTCTCGTGATTGCACAATCAGAGCCCCAAATTTAGGGGAGAACTCTTTATCAGATATCTAGAGCTCAATTTGCAATAACACAAGTTTTGGAGGAGCAATTTCAAAGAGGGAGGTTTCTAGAAAGAAAGAAAAATTCTTCTGTGCTTTGTGTTGTCAAATTAGCATCAGATTCAGTTAGAATTTTGTGGTTAGTTTGCATAGTAGATTTCCATTCTTCAATTTTCCTATCTTCTTTGTGTTTGGTTAAATATGTTTTCAAAACTTTTAGATTTGTTTGAAACCCTTGTGATTGAAATTTACTAATTTATATTCTTGATTATGTTCGTGAATGAATTAATGAAACTGAAACCCTTGTCATATATTTTAATTGATCTTCATTTTTAGATTATCTATACATGAGTATAGTGAATTTAGAAGCCCTTATTTGATTAATTTGATAATTTATAGTTTGATTCAATTAAGAAATCTATGTTTTTGGGATAGGGTTCGAAAAGTCTCCGTTTTTTGAAAGTATCTATTTTTAGTGAGTTTCTATTTTTAGTAAGGTTTTGTTTTTTGAAAGTTTTCATTTTAAGTAACTTTTATTTTTTGAAAGTTTACATATTTGTTAAGTTTTCATTTTTTGTAATTTTTCATTTTTAGTAAGTTCCCATATTTGAAAAGATTTTATATTTAGTAAGTTTCCATTTTTGAAAAGTTTCTATTTTTAAAAGGTTTCCATTTTTGGAAAGCTTATGTTTAGTAGGTTTCCATTTTTGCAAAGTCTATATTTTTAGTAGGTTTCTATTTCAGTAAAGTTTCTATTTTTAGCAAGTTTCTATTTTGAGAAAATTTATATTTTTAAGAGATTTCCATTTAGGATAAAGTCTCTATTTTTAGAAAGCTTCTAGTTCAGGAAAGTTTCTATTTTTAGTAGGTTTCCTTTTTGGAAAAGTTTTTCCAAATTTTAATTAATGTAAAATTATAATGTTAATAATTGATAATTATTATTATTAATAATTTTAATAAGTATTGTTAAAAAAATTAATTTTATTATTTGAAAATTTGATTTATTACTTTATTGTTTAAATATAATTCTAAAGTAAATTGAAAGTCGAAGAAATTAATTGGGAGAATTAATGGTTATCTTTAGTAACCTTGGGTTGTTCTTGATAATTCAATTTTATATAAAAATGATTTATATTGCTAGGGAAATTTTCTTATTTGAAAACCTTCAAAATTAACATACTTTAAAATCATGAAAAATATGATGTGTATGTTCACTGTACACTTATGTTTTCATAATGAATTGAACTATGAAACAATGTTTAAACAACTTTATATGATTTGTTAAATCATTTGAAATTTTAGTGAACTTAGAAACTTTAGTAAATCTGGTAACTAGAGAAATTGAACCTGAAACCCTGTTTGAGATTGCAAACTTTATGAATTATCATATTTCAAAAAGTAGAAAATGAAAACTTGAAAACCTTTAATGAAAATTAAACCATTTGTGTTTTCTAAACATAATATTTTATGAAAGTTACTTTTGTGTGTACTCTTTTTATGATGTGTGATTTTACTATTAGGTGTTGGGTTGACTTAGTACTTTGACCAAATTAGGATGTTTACAAGAGGCTCGGAAGTTCTATTTTGTGATGTCATGATGATGTTTTGATCACGATCTTTTATACTCAACCATGGTAATGTGTCTTATATGCTCTGTGAGGTGTTTTGATCTATTGATTGTTATTGCTTTCTACTGTTCTTGTGTGAAACTAAGGTGACTGGTGTGACCTATTTGATATAACCTTTGAGTTTTGATTAGTTGTATCTGGATTGCTTTCCAGTCGCTTGTATAGGACTAAGGTGTTGCTATGATTTGTTCTTGGTGATGTCATGTTATGACATGGATTGGTTAATGTGCATTTTTTTGGATTAATCTTGTTAGGATGATCATTTTAGTGATGCTTGTATTTTGACCATTGATATTTCAATGCTTGTCAGTTGCTTGTTTAAGAACTAATGTATGGTATGTGGTATTTTGAGATCTTTTTGATTTTACTTGACTTAGGGCAAGTTATATGTATGTCAAGTTGGGAAGTGGCTTGCAATAGAGGTCGAGGCCCTAAAGAGGTTGACGGGTAACCCATTGTAGGTTATTTAATAAGTGATAACATTTCATTAAATGGGTTTAAAATGAAATAATAGCTCATTTTTTTCCTTGCTCATGCCTCGAGTGCTAGTATAGGGTAGGATGGGAGTAGAGAGGATACTTGGTTGCAACTATGCTTTATTAGTATGCCTTGTTAGTACGAAAGGATACTAGTGCTGCATAGAGTCACTAGGAGGGCAGAGGATTAAAAGACTAGCTAGGTAACCTTAGAGTTGGTTCATGCAATGACACTTTCCCACATGCATAATAGACTTCCTATGTGTTTGTGTTGCCTTTGGGTATAGTTGATTATTGTGTCTTGTACCTACCATATGAGATAGTTTTCTTTCAGGTGATTCCTTGAACCTAGATGTTGGTTTTGACTTTTGAGTTTGTTATCATGTTTGGGACTCGAGTTTAACTCCTTAGGACAATGGGAGTGGACATTTTTGGCTTCCACAAGGTCAAGTGGTAGTGTTTTTTCTTATACCATTGAGATCCGACTGTCAGATGTCATTGTTGGATGTGTTTGTGTAGATGCAATTTTCTATTTGTTCCTATATTTATATGATAGATGGTTATAGCTATTGTATTCTGTTTGATTTCTTAGATCTTACAAGATGATGTAATCTATTTCATGATGTATATTATTTCAGCCTTTCATACCATATGACCTGTACAATGGATGATTGTGCATTCTATTTATTTCCAAGTGGCATCTTATATAACTGTATATTATTTAAATGGATTCATACTTGTATATCATTATTTGATGTGGATTTATTATGTATTGGATTTGGTGTTAATTAAAATTAAATGTGATTCATCGTCATGGGACCCTTAAGAGTTATAAACTCTTTATGTGCTGTTGATGTATGAGTGTATGTCAATTGCTTCCACTATTCTTTTAACTGTTGTTAAGTTATTATCTCCAAAAAACTAGTTTAGACTAGTAGTGACAACACTAAAATGTTGATCTTCTTTTTTTAATGAAAATAAGCTTCCCAAACATCATCATAATACCAATAGTAATATCTATACTTCTTGAGAAATTTTGGATTTATTTCCATGTATAACACTTTATATAAACAAAGAGTCATTGTTGTAAATTTCTTACAATGTAGTGTCTGCCCCTAGTTTACATTTCTGTTATTATTGTCGAACTCTTTTAGCCAAGTTTTATGCTTGATGATTAGTATCATTTGTTTTGAGATTATCAAATATTGTTTCATATTCAATTGATTTTATGATGAGATTACTTGATACTTTATACTTCATGTATGCATGATGATTATTACAGTAAATTTAGTTATTGATGATGATTAGTTAGATGGATTATCATATGTGTTTTCTTATGGATACTTACTTTCCATTCTGCATGTGTATGGTGTGTGTTTATATTTTTTTTATGTGTGACGTTTTTGATGCGGTTAAGGAAGGGAGTCATAGTCACTTGCTACTCGAGATCTACATGATGCACCACTTCCTACCATTTCTTATTTAGCTTAGTATACATGTGTTTGTACATGCGTGAATTTTATGCAAATTGTAGGTGACGGGTATCAACTTTCCTAAATTGTCAGAATGAGTGTACTCTATCACATTATCTCAATGGTAAGAGAGGGGAGATAAATTCTTAAGTCCAAATCCTAACCTTTGAACCATTTGTCCTATAAAATTAAGACAAGTATCTAAGTTGATTACCTTCTGAATGCATTATATGATGTAAATTCATGATTATAACCCTTTAGTTTGATCTCTATGATGGGTTTTCATATTTCATCCTATAAGTCTTTGGTGCTTTTTCTATTAAGTCAAATTAAATGATTTAATTTAATAGAAAATTATTATGATATTTAATTAATTTAGAAATTAATTAAATAAAAGAAATTAAATTTAAAGATAAAATTATAAGATTAATTTTAGAACATGATAATATTTATTTAATTTAATACTAATATATTTAGGAGTCCACTTTTTAAATAAATGCTAAATATCATTATTACTTAAGTGAATAAATATTTTATCAATTAACATTTCAAAAATAAAGTAAAGCATGAAAAAGATATTAATTTATTAAAGAATTTTAAAGATTGCATAAAGTATGCATGAGAATAAAATTTAATAAATTAGTTAATAAGAGAAGTGAATTTAATTAAGATATTTTATATTGCTATAAAGGTGCATGAAAACTTTAAAAGAAAGATAATAAAGAGTTAAAAACTAGTAAGCAAGGAGTCCTCTAAGGTGATCACACAATTAGTGCCCCAAATTTAGGAGAGAACTCCTTATTAACAATTGAGGGTTCATTTTTGAAGAACCGCGAATTTTGGAGAAGGAATTTTTGAAGAGAGAAGGTTTTGAGAGAAAAAAAAATTTCTCACAAATCTTTTTGGGTGTCTAGGATTTAGTGTCAAAATTCAAGTAGATTCTTGTGTTTTAATCCGTACAATAAATTACGTTCTTCATTATTTCTTGTCTTCTTCATGACTGTGAATTGGTTGTTCAATTTTCCCTATGGGGAATCTTTCAATAGTATATCTCTGATTTACTAGAATGCTTGTGAGTTTCTTTTGAATACATCGAGCTTAGAGTATTGTTAAAACTCTCTTTCAATAGATTTAAAATGGAAAATCATACGGGAAGAGTTTGAATGGAATAGAAATTTTATATTGAAGATTTGATTAGTTTTCTATATTTTTCCTATCAAAAATTTGCTAAGACTATTACAAAAAAAAATTATATTTTAAAAAGTTTGTAGGAGAGATTTTGTTTTGAATTATTAAAAAAAAAAAGAATTTTAAATATTAAAAAAAAAAATTGAAAAAAGATTATTTTAAAGGGGAGGTGGGTTTAACCCACCACACCCACACCTCACCATAGCTTGGTCATTGTCTATGAATGCAGACTGTGATTGCTACATGTGGCAGTAGTTGATACTGTTGTTGGCTGCATCAATCCAGCCTACAACCACATGGCTTATTAAAGTTGACGGGCTTTTCAAATGTACGCAGGTATTATAAATTATTTTATTATTATTATTTAAATTTTTTTAATTAAATATAAATAGTATTGAATTTAATTCATCCTTAATTATTAAATCTAAATTATATTTAATTTAAACTATTAATGATTAGTTTTATTGATAAATTTTATTAATATTTATTAATTTAATGAATGATTAATATAGTTAATTAATATATTTATTAATTAATGTAATTAAATTTATTTAATTAAGTTTAATCAATTATGGAAGTTGTTTAATGAAGTCTTAAATTTATTTAATTATTATTGTTCATAACACTAATTTTAATAAAATTGTAAATTATTTTATTTAAAAATCAATAAGTATTATTTTAATAATTTAAGTAAATAATTACTCTTAGAGTATTTTACAAGATTGACTTAAAATCAAATATGGGTAATTCTGTATTTTATTTGAATATAAGAATGGGTTGATTTGTAAGGGTGAATTGTTAATCTCATCTACTTGAAACATACATTGAAATGAAAATTGATACCTTACTATTCACTCAACAATATGTTTTCAAAATCAAACCAAACTATGAAACCTACACTATGTTATCTATATGTTGTCTATGTTTTGGGTTTGGGATTGACTAGAGTGTTAGCCAGTTTTAGGACATCTACAAGAGGCTTGGGAGTTCTATAATTGTGGTATTATGCTGAACTGATCTTCATCTTTTAAAACTCAACCATGGTAATGTGTTTGTATGCTCTTTGATGAGTTTTTTTATATTGTTAGTTGTTGTTTTCAATGTTATTATGGGATAATAGGATGAAAGTTATGACCTACTTGACTTAACCATTTTGAGTCTTGGATCAGTACTTTTGGGATACTTTCCAGTTGCTTGGAGAGAACTAATGGGTTATTGTGATTTATCTTTTGATGTTTTCCAGTCTATAGGACTGAGGTGAAATATTATGATTATTTGATTTGTTCTTTTATGAGCTTAGGGTAGGTTATCTATATGTAATATCTAGAAGTGGCTTATAATGGAGGCTAGGGGCCCTAAGTGGCTACGAAGGTAACCCATTGTAATTTTTCTATTAAGTGAAAACACTACACTAAGTAAGAGTAAAATGAACCTAACAAGAGTCTTTGTATGTTCTCGCCCATGCCTCGAGTGCTAATACAGACTAGGATGGGAGTAAAGAGAACACTTCATTGCAACCATGCATCGTTAATATGCCTTGTCAATACGAAAGGATACTAGTGCCGCATAGAGTCACTAGGGGGCCGATGTCAAGTAAGACTACCAGGGTAACTCTACCATTGATTTGGGCAATGACACTTGCCTACTTACATAGTACGTTTAATATGTGTCTTTATGTGCCTCTAGGTCTAGATGTCGATTTATCTTCGAACCTTTGATTTAGATTACTTTTGGGGTTTCCTGGACTTAGAGATTACTTTTGATATTTGGATTGATATCTTGTTTGGGACTTGAGACTATCTCCTTAGCATGGTGGGAGTGGGCACTTTTGGGTTACCACATGGTTAGGTGGTAGTTCTTTTTACTCTTACCATTGAGATCCATTCTTTGATACTATGGCTAGAGTTTCCTTGTCTGCATTCCCTTTCGTTCTATTCTTACATATTATGATGGATGGTTTCACTTATTGTATTGTACTTTATTTCATGAATCCAAAAAGGATGATGTAATCAATTTTTACAAAATGTATATTCTTTTAGCCTTTCATACCCTGTGACATGTACAGTACATGATTGAGCATTCCAAATTTTATTACCAAGTGGCATTCAAAAAAAATGTATATTATTCAAATGGACTTTGGACTTTTAATTATTCTTTTGGATCCCTTGGCAGGGCGTTACATCTGGTATCAAAGCTTGAGTTCTACATTGGGAGCTCTAGGCATATTGGAATGTCGCTAGTTGTTAACTAGTTGAAACTAAAATGAAATTTAAAATGTTATGTATATCTATATCAAACTAAAACTAAATTAATTGAACTGAAACAAAACTTAAACCTTTTGTTGTATATTTTCAAACTAGAACATTTAGACTTCAAAATTGAATTATACGTAAACCTAAAATTAGGCAAAACTAAAAATTAAACTGTTACTATTTTCAAAACTTGTGTCTTTTATATATATGCCTTACAGTAGTAGGAATTATTATTATTATAGCATCTTGTATCTTGAATATTGTTGTAGGATGGTATCTAGGATGAGATCTTCTGTTAGAGGTCATAGCCTTGGCCTTGGTAGAGGCTATGGATGAGGCAGAGACATCAGTGTACATGAGTTTGTCCACGAAGGCCTTGTTTAGGAAGAGAATAGGGAAGAGCATGTCAATGAGTATTAGGAAGAGAACCATAGAGAGCAACAAGCCAACTCTGAGGAGGTTGACCTGAGTCAAATGATTAAAACCATCATTGATTGTGTACCTCCTATTCATGGTTAGGATGGAGCACATCAAGAAGAACATGAGCGTAGACCTAGGTCTAGGAGCCTTGGGAGGGACCGACATAGATCCATAATAACTGCTCAGAAGAAGGACCTTTAGAGGTCCAAAGTCAAGCCCTTTCATGGGCATGGTTTAGGTTATGTGGCTGAGTAGTGGCTTATTACTCTTGATAGGGTTTTTGCTATTCAGGACATTGACACAAATGTCAAATTGATTTTTCCTATTACCAACCTAGAACTCTTTGGAGCCACTCGGTGGACTATCAAAGAGAAGAAGCAGGGCATAGACATGAACAATGTCACATAGGATTTATTCTTGAAAAACTTTTGTGAGAGATTCCTACCAAAGGAATGAAAGTAGCATAGAGTAGATGGGTTCCATAACCTGAGATAGTTCACTATGACTATAGTAGAGTATGAGCACAAGTTCTATAAGCTCATGCCCTTTTCAGGAATTAGTGATAACTCAACACAGTTGGCTCAAAATTTCATGAGAGGTTTCAACAACTATCTAGTTGGGGGTGTTAAGGTATTTGAGCCTAAAATCCTCAAGGGTGCAGTACATCAAGCCATCCTTGTAGAGCAAAGTGTCAACCTAGGACATGGGGGGTTTGTGGGAGCACCTATGACATTAAGATCTAAGGGAAACCACAACTTAGATGGGAATAGGAGGCCTCCTTTTCCTAAGGGGAATTAGAACTAGTACCAATAGTAGCAGAAAGGATCATACCTTCAAGCACAAAGTGGCGGCGATGGTTCTAACTCTAAGAATAATCGCAGTGCACAACGCAATAGGTGAAATCAGTACACTCAGCCTACATAGAGAAACTACACTTTTTCTAGTAGGGATAGCCACCAATAGTCAAATACACCTCCTATAGGTAGGGGATCTGGTAGAGGCACAAGATGTTATTCTTGTGGGAAGATTGGACACATTGTAGCCTACTATCTACAACATGTATCTCAGTATTTAGGTTCTAGGCCAATAGCATCTAAGCCCATAGCCAGAGATGTAGGTAGAGCTCATGGGGTATTTGTGATGGTAGAACACTATTAGGAAAACCATTAGGGGACCATGGTTGAGACTACATGAGCTATCCAAGGTACACCTGTCTCTGTATTATTTGATTCAGGTGCCACAAACTTTTTTATTTCACCATCATTAGTTGTGAAGTGTAAGCTAGAAGTGGTTAAGTAAGATGTGGGTTGGCAAGTGGAACTAGCCTTAGGCACAAAGGTTTCCACAGACTCCATGCTTTAGGAGTGTGAGTTAAGCATAGGATGGTTTGTGATGTCAGTTGGGTTATTCCTCTTGGCTTCTACAATTTGGTCTTAGGTATGGATTGTCTTGGCTCTCATAGAGCTATTATTGACTGCAGGAAGAAGACCATCATTTGTTAGGATGACCAAGGGAAGGATGTAGAGATCATGGGGATATCGAGGCCTATATCTCTATGGATGATTTCCACTATTCAATTGAAGTAAAGCTTTTGTAAGGGATGTTAGCTATTTTCTATTACGGTAAGAAAGTTGGAAGAAGAAGACCTTGTGGGAAAGACTATGGACCACCCTATTCTACAGGAATATGTTGATGTCTTTCCAAGTGAGATTTCAGGCATGCCCTCAAAGAGAGATACTAATTTCAGCATTGATTTCACTGTAGGAGTGGAGCATATTTCTAGAGCTCCTTATTGTATGACCACTTAGGAATTGAGTGAGTTGCACCTATAGCTTGAGGACCTTTTTGCCAAGGGTAGTATCCAAACGAGTGCATCACCATGGGAAGCTCCAATGCTCTTTGTGAAGAAGAAGGATTGTTCTTTGCAACTTTGTGTTGATTATAGATAGCTGAACAAGGTGACAATACAGAATAGGTATCCTTTACCAATGATTGATAATTTATTTGATAAAATTAAGGGAGCTATAATATTCTCCAAGGGCAATCTTAAGTTAGGATACCATCAGCTTCACATCAAGGATGTTGATATTCATAAGATTGCCTTCTAAACTCACTATGGGCACTATGAGTTCATAGTAGTTCCTTTTGGGATGAACGCTCCATTAGTTTTCATGTGTCTGATGAATGGAGTGTTCCATTCCTATCTTGATAGACTTTTACTCATGTTCCTTGATGATATACTAATATATTCTAGATCCTACAAGCAGAATGAGGAACATCTATGTTTTCTTTTGTAGTGCTTGAGAGATAATCAACTTTATGCAAACTCGACAAAGTGTGATTTCTTTCAATCAGAGATATAGTACTTAGGGCGCATCATATTAGGTGAGGGTATCTCTGTAGACCTTGTGAAAATTTAGGCAATGGTAGATTGGCCCACACCCAGTACCATGTCAAAAATTTACAATTTCATGGGTCTAGCTAGTTATTATCGCAGATTCATCCAAAACTTCTCCACAATAGCACATCCTATCACTTCCCTTCAGAGGAAAGGAAAGAATTTTTTATGGACAAAGAAAAGTGAGGAAACATTTTTGAAGCTCAAGGAGATTTTGACTAGTGCACCAATCTTATTAGTACCTAATCTAGTGGGTGACTTCATGATGTTTAGAGATGCTTCCCTTGAAGGGATTGGAGTAGTATTGATGTAGGATGGATAGGTGATTGCATATGAATCACTAAAACACAAGGATCACAAGATAAATTATCCTATGCATGAGCTTGAGTTAGCTACAATAGTTCATGCCCTGGTGAGATGGAGACATTTCTTGTTAGGATGCAAATTTGAACTTCATAGTGATCATCGCAGTCTACAATACATATTCATGTGGCCTAATCTAAATGCTAGGCAGAGACATTGGATAGAGTTTCTTTGTGAGTATGACTTTGAGGTGAAGTATATTCAAGGGAAGGAGAACATGGTAGCTGACACTTTGAGTCACAGGAGACATGAGACATTATCTATGACTCTTAGTGTGGATTTGAGGAGCTAGATACTTCAGGCACTCCCTATAGATATTTGGTATCAGGAGGTGAGTAGTGAGATAGATGCAGGGAGACCATTGGAGGGTAGATTTTCATATTATGTTCTAGAGTCAAATGGCCTTTTGAGACATTCAAGAAAGATCTATGTACCACTTCTAGATGAGCTTTGTACATTGATCCTATTAGAGGTACATTGTGCACCTTATTTGGCACATTTAAGCTTGAAGAAGATGCATGCAGACTTGCAACATCTATTCTATTGGACAGGGATGAAGTGTGATATCACCAATTTTGTGGCTAGGTGGCTTGAGTGTCAGAGAATCAAAGTAGAGCACCAAAATCTAGTAGGGCTTTTATAGCCAAATCTCATTCCTTCATGGAAGTGGGACATCATCTCTATGGATTTCATACTAGGATTACCTATGACTGCTTGTTGACATGAAACTATCATGGTCACTGTTGATCAGTTGACTAAGGTGGCACATTTTTCATTAATGAGGTCATTGTACACTGTGGCTTCTGTGGCTAGTGTATTCATGCATGACATCATGAGACTACATGGCATTCCCCAGAAGATCATTTTAGATAGGGATCATGTAATCACTTTTACATTTTGGACATCATTGTAGCATGATCTTGGAGCACAGTTGAACTTCAACTCAGCATATCACCTAGAGACAGATGGGCAGACTGAGCGAGTGAATCAAGTTCTGGAGGATATGTTGAGGATGTATGTGATGGATAGACAAACTCTTTGGGACTATCTTTACCTAATGGAGTTTTCTTATAACAACAGATATTATAGTTCTATTGGCATGGTACCTTCTCAGGCCTTGTATGGTCATCCTTGTTGTACACCTTTGAGTTGGGATAGTCTTAAGGATCATGTCCTGTTTAGTCCTAAGATGTTTCAAAATATGGAGCAACAGGTGGTGCATATCTGAAAGCACATGTCTATGACATAGGATATGTAGAAAAAGTATGCCGATGTTCATAGGACAGATAAGCAGTTTGTTGTGGCAAAGAAGGTTTTCTTGACAGTGCATCCTTATATGAGTCTAATCCATTATGGAAATGATTCAAAGCTAGCACCTTGCCTTGTGGGACCATTTGAGATTCTTGAGAGGATAGGTCCAATTTCCTACCATCTTGCTTTGCCACCCAACCTAGCTTGTGTTCATGATGTTTTCCATGTTTTAGTACTTAGGTAGTATATTCCTAATGTGGTACATCTTCTTGATTGGAATGCATTACAGGTAGAGGATAGCCAACTGGCTTTGGAGACAGTTCGCATTCTAGAGTAGTGAGAGTTGACCCTCAGGGGTCAAACTATAGAGCAGGTAAGGGTCCAATGAGAACCTAGTGATGATTCATCAACTTCATGGGAGGATGCATTTGGTTTACAATATTTATATCCCTACTTGTTTATAAGCTTCCAGGAGCAAGCCTAAGTCAAGGGGGGGTGGATGTAGTGCCTTTCCATGGTTTACATTTATGTTATTATTGCTGAACTCTTTTAGGCTAGTTTTATGCTTGATGATTAGTAGCATTAGTTTTGAGATTATCATATATTGTTTCATATTCAGTTGATTTTATGATGAGATTACTTGGTACTCTATACTTCATGTATGCACGATGATTATTATAGTGATTTTAGTTATTGATGATGATTTGTTATATGGATTATCATATGTGTTTTCTTATTGATACTTACCTTATACTACATGTGTATGGTGTGTGTGTGTGTGTGTGTGTGTTCTCTTTATGTATGATGTTTCTGATTTGGTTAAGGAAGGGAGTCATAGTCACCTGCTAGTCAAGATCTACATGATGTACCACTTCCTACCATTTCCTATTTATCTTAGTATATATGTGTTTGTACATGTGTGTATTTTATAAAAATTGTAGGTACTGGGTATCGACTTCCTTGAATTACCAGCATAAGCGTACCCTAGCGCATTACCTCAATGGTAAGAGAGGGGAGATAAATTATTAAGTCTAAATCCTAACCTTTAAACCATTTGTCCTAGAAAATTAGCACAAGTATTTGAATTGATTACCTTTCAAATGCATCGTGTGACATAAATTCATGATTATAACCCTTTAGTTTGATCTTGTATGTGTTTTTCTATAATGGGTTTTCGTATTTCATCCTATAAGCCTTTGGTGATTTTTCTATTAATTAAGTCAAATTAAATGATTTAATTAATGATTTAATTTAATAGAAAATTGTTATGATATTTAATTATATTTAATTAATTTAGAAATTAATTAAATAAAAAGAATTAATTTTAAAGATAAAATTATAAGTAAATTTTAGAACATGATAATATTTATTTAATTTAATAATAATATATTTATGAGCCCATTTTTTAAATAAATGCTAAAATCATTATTACTTAAGTTAATAAATATTTTATCAATTAACATTTGAAAATAAATTAAAGCAAGGAAAAGATATTAATTTATTAAAGAATTTTAAAGATTGCATAATGTTTGCATAAGAATAAAATTTAATAAATTAATTAAAAAGAGAAGTCAAGTGAATTTAATTAAGATATTTTATATTGCATTAAAGGTGCATGAAAACATTAAAAGAAAGATAATAAAGAGTTAAAGACAAGTAAGCAAGGAGTCCTCTTGGGTGATCAAGTGCCCTAAATTTAGGAGAGAATTCCTTATCAACAACTAAGGGTTCATTTTCAAAGGACCACGAATTTTGGAGAAGGAATTTTTGAAGAGAGAAGGTTTTGAGAGAAGAAATTTCTCTTACAAATCTTTTCGAGTGTTTGAGATTTAGCATCAGAATCTAGGTAGATTCTTGTGTTTTAATTCGCACAGTAAATTGTGTTCTCTATTTTTTTCTTGTATTCTTCGTGACTATGAATTGGTTGTTTGAATTTCCCTATGGTGAATCTTTCAATAGTATATCTTTGATTTACTAGAATGCTTGTGGGTTTCTTTTGAATACATGGAGATTATAGTATCGTTAAAACCCTTTTTCAATAGATTTAAAATAGAAAATTAAATGGGAAGAGTTTGAATGGAATAGAAATGTTATATTGAATATTTCATTAGTTTTCCATATTTTTTCTATCAGAGATTTGCTAGGACTGTTATAAAAAAAGTTATATTTTAAAAAGTTCGTAGGAGGGATTTTATTTTGAATTATTATAAAAAATGAATTTTAAGTATAAAATGAAAAAAAATTGAAAATAATATATAGTTTAAAGGGAAGGTGGGTTTTCTCCACACCCCCCCCCCCCCACCCACCCAAAATCTTCTAGAGGTTTGGTTGTTGTTTGCAAACACAAACTCTGATTACTGCACGTAGCAGTAGTTAATACTACTATTGGTGGTAGCAATCTAGCTAGCGGTCACATGGCTTATTAAAGCTGGTGAGCTTTTACAATGTATGTGATTATTATAACTTATTTTATTATTATTTTTTGAAATTATTTTAATTAAATATTAATAGTAAGAGTTTTTCGTTCTGCTAGGGTTTTCTTGCTTCATGCAAACTTTCAATTTTTTTTGCATACGGCCTTTCGCTTCCACTACCCTTCTGTTGGCACTTGTCATACCGCATTTACTATGGGAGCTTTAGGTTAGGATATAATGGCTCTGGCCAGCGGTAAACCAGTTGTTTCTGGTGTTCATGCTGCTTCTTCGGAGTGCCATGGCGCTGCCACCGAACAAACGCTCGCGCAAGTTTGTCCCGAAGGTTTTCCACGAGGTAATCCTGATATTGTCCTTCCTTTGCAAGAATTTGATGCTGCATGTGACTGGTTAGAACAACATACCTTGATAGGGTATTTTGTTGGTAGGACTCCCCCTGAAGCTATGCTCAAAGAATGGGTCAACAAAAGCTGGACTCCTCATGGCATCTGCCTTGACGCTATGCAAAAATTTACCAAAGGTTTTTTTGTTTCGCTTTGCTAACCCGTCACAAGCTAACGCAGTTTTTACCAACGACCCTTGGTCTATGCATTCCTCTCTGCTTGTTTTTCAAAAATGGTCCCGAGACTTCTCTATCTCGGATGATAAAAAGCTTAAGGTTCATGTTTGGGTCGAATTCCCAGGTCTACCCTTGCCTTGCTAGCCTTTTATTGAGTCTATTGCCCAAGCCCTTGGCAACGTTGTTACCAAGGAGCCAGAGAAATTTTTTAATGCTCGCCCTTAGCGGCGTGTTTGCATTGAAGTTGATCTTTCTAAAAATCTCAAGGACTCTATGGAAATCCAGATTAGCGCTCAAACCTTCGCACAGAAGGTGCTTTACTTGAACCTACCTAACACCTATTGTAGGTGCCATTCTATTGAACACAAGATCAGGGATTGCCCTTTGGCCACGCCTAGGGTCAAACCCCAGCCTAAAGCGATGCCTGTCAAGCAGGTTGAAGGAAAAAAAGAAGAATGGGTTACTGTTGGGTGCAAAGGCAAGCCTATCTTGAATCCTTTGGCCCCCAAGCCATCCTATGCGACCGTTACCACAATTCCTCCTGCTTCCACTGAAGTGTCAGCATCTGCTAGTGTGGAGACGCCAGCGGCTTCTGTTGCACTGGTTTCAGTTTCACAAGTTTCAAACCCTGCTGGCTCACACGGGATTAAGGCAGTCGCCAGGACCTCGTCCTTGGCTAGGGCTCATTCTCCTCTTGCAATCTCCTCCAGAGTACCACCAACAACAAGGTGTTCTCGTAGTCCTCCTGGACATGCGGAGATATTAAGGGTCAAACGGCAGGCTGTAAGTCCAGAGGATTTCCCATCTAACTTTCACCCAGTTTCTACCTTTTTGCAAAATAGTTACTCCTCTCTCGAGGATGAGGATGATATGGAAGATTTTTTATGAATTTCCTCTCTTGGAATGTTTGAGGTCTTACAGACCTCCCCAAAAAATTCTGTCCTAAATACCCGTCATAGACTTGGGAATTTAGATTTTCTTTGCCTGCAAGAAGTTAAGATTTCTAGTTTCATTCTTTCTGTTGCATGCCGTGTCATTTGGCAGGATAGCATCATGCTTTCTTCTCAGTATGAAGCTAGCTGAGGTGGTGTAGTTACTCTCCTATCACCTCGCCTTCATTCTGCTATTATTTCGCACGGTTCTAACCCCATACATCGTATTATTTGGCTTTTTCTTTCCATTAACAATCATTCTTTTGGAGTCATTAATGTTTATGCCTCCAATGATGCTGTGGAAAGGGCACAAATGTGGGTTTGGCTTGCTGACAACCTACCACTAGCTACTTGGGTCCTGTGTGGGGACTTCAATATGGTTGAAGTGGCCTCTGACAAAGATGGAATTCTGCCTTTCCATTGGACAGATAGGGAAAGAGAAGCCTGGTTTTACATGTGTCATAAATTGGGCCTCTTTGATCCCAATACTAGCCATTGTCATGATAATGGGACTTGGCACACTTGGTCCAATTTTCGAACCGGTCCTGACTGCATATTGAAACATCTTGATCATGCTATGACCTCGGCGCAATCTTTTTTTAATTTTTCTGAAGATCATGATCTACCTATCATTCCCCCGACAGATGTGACGTTGTCAGATCACTATCCCATTTATTTTGACATTTCTTGGCAAACAGCTATCCCCAAAGTGGTTAAGTCTCAATTCTTCCTCAACACGTCTGTGTTATTGCATGCCTCCACCATCTCCCACATACAACGTGTCTAGAATTTGGAACCACATCCACATTTCCATCGAGGTTGGATTCAATGGTGGAATGATGCCATTACCAGAATGACTCATTTTTTATGCATCTACGGGCATCAGCTGGCAATTTTCAGAAAATGATCTTATGAAGCCAACACCCTTGCCCTGAAAAAAGCCTCTGAAGTGCTCACCTTCAACCCCTTTGATGTGGATCTTCAACTTTAGCTTTCCAAGCTTCACCATGAAAAGCAAATTTTTGATAACTATGCTACCCGAGGAGCTCAAATCAAAGCTCGTCTCCACTGGTTGGAGGTTGGCGACAAAGCCTCGAAGGAGTTCTTCCAGGCTCTCCGAGCTCGTCATACCAATATTGGGATTAAAAAGATAAAATAGGGAACTAATGTTCTTTCTAGTCTGCTAGACATCCTACAAGCTTTTGTTCTTCACTATGAGAATGTTTTTGCTTCACTTGGCCATTTGGTTGCTCAAGAGGAGGCTCTCAGAAAGTGTATTACTATTACTCCAAACCGCCTCACAGTTGAGCAACATGTTTTTTGTGATTAACTTCTTTCCCTCCAAGACCTTAAAGAGGTAGGTTACTCCATGGTAGATGACAAATCCCCTGGGTGTGATGGATTTCCCTGTAAATTTTACAAACATCTTTGGGAGCAAATTGGTCCTGATCTGCACAAAGTCTATCTTGAAGCATACCATTCTAAAAGCTTAGGAGCGATCATAAATAAAGGCAATATTAAATTCATACCTAAAGCTGGTGATCCTAAGGACATCTGCAACAAGAGGTCCATCACCCTCTTGAATGTGTTTTATAAGATTATTTCTAAGGCACTCTCTCTCAAAATCTGCCATATGCTTCCTCTAATTGTGCGGCCTGAACAAACTGGCATCATCAAATCCAAGTATATTCTTGACAACATCATTTTTGTCTGGGAAGCTATGGAATGGACCCATAAGTCCAAGCAACAGGCTATCTTTTTAAAGATAGATTTTGCTAAAGCCTATGATCGCATTGAATGGCCTTTCATTTTGGCTATGCTTCAGGCTCTGGGTTTTGGTCCCAATTTCTTTCAGTTCGCGGAGATGCTCTTTGGTGACACTAATGCTTGCATCACCATCAATAATTCACATTCTGAAGCTTTTGGACTTTTTCATTCCATCAGACAAGGTTGTCCATTAGATCCAACGCTTTATGTCCCGGCTGCTGAAGCTTTTGGTTATTTACTTGCTCACTCTGTATCTTCAGGGCTGGTCCATGGCATTTCTTTGCCTGATTCTTCCTCCCAGTTAGTCAATGGTCATTTTGCTGATGATTCTTTTCTTACTCTTCTTGAAGATGAAAAAAACATCAAAAATGGTTTAAATTGTCTTGACACTTTTTGTCAAGCCTCTGGCTCTGCCATTCAATGGCATAAAATGCTTTGCTACTGATAGTCTTTTTTGCCAGCTCCACCTTAGCTCAGCCAATTCCAATGGAAATGGGATACTCATGGAGAAATTTTCCACTTTCTTGGCATTCCCTTTGCTTTCTAGGCTTCCCCTATAGAACTTTGGAATGCTATGCTTACAAAGATTACCAAAAAGCTTGATTATTGGATCACTAAGCCGCTTTCTCTTGTTAGTAAATTCTAGATTTGTTCTAAGATTTTGGCTGCCACCCATGTGTTTTATTCTTCTTGTTGGGCTCCCTCCAAATCTTCCTATCTCAAATTAGAACGTTTTCTCAAAGATTTTCTTTGGGCCTCTGGTTCTAACCACCATGGTTTCACAGAGTTGCTTGGGATTTTTGTTGTCTCCCAAGGGAATCTGGGGGTCTCGACCTGCTTTCCACTCAAAAGTAGGGCCTTTCCCTCTGTTTTAAATGGATTATCATAGCTATTTCTAGAGATGAAGCCTCGAAAATTCTTGTCAGGCATTGCATCTCTTCAAGCCTCCCTACTAACAGACTAGCGTGGAAGGGAATTGGTTTTCAGACCCTTCTCACTATGCATGAACCAGTGGTCATACAGGGCTCTTTCATTATAAAGAGCATCTGGAAAGCCTGGGAAGCTGTTAAACCTTGGCTTCGTTGGGCTGGTAATGAGTTTTGCAATGGGTTGTCCTTAAATCAGCAGAACATTTGGTGGTCTCCCTTGTTTTCTTTCTAGGGTATTCCTCTTGCCAAGACTCAAGGTGCCAGTGCTCTGCGTTTCTATAAACGTGGCATTCGCACTACCAAGGAATTTTTTTCAAGAGTCACCATGAATTTCAGGTCTTGGGAGGATATGCAAGTTCAATACCGCCTTGTACGTGTCGATCCCTAGACTTATGAGCTTTTGTTGTCTTCCATCCCTATGCACTTACTTCATAAAGTGGGGATTCAGTCTGCTCGACCTTGGTGGTATGATTGGAAGTGGTTTCCTACCACTCCATTTACCAATTATAAGCCCAATATGGGATACAGATGGCTTTCGCCCCACCTTCCAATGGTGGACATGCTTAATCAACGGTGGCATTTGCATTCTTCGCTTTCTCAATGGAGAAAACGGTTCGACACCATTTGGAGTGCCATTATAGAACCTAAGATTTCTCACTTTGTTTTGTGCCTTGCTTTCCAAGGTCTTCTCCTAGGGCCTCGGCTCAAGCACATTGGGGTTCCTGATCCCAGATGCCCCTTCTGTGGCCAACCTGAGTCCTTTTTGCATATTTTTTGGTTTTGCAAGTGTGCTCAGAATTATTGGCACTAGATCTATGATTTTTTCAAGCCTTTTAGGCTCGAACCTTTTTCATGGCACATGATCCTGCTGGGTGATTCCCTCATATTTCCTTGAAAGTTTTCCCAAATTTGGCATACTTTCAGGATGGAATTTTTTTTTTCTCTATGGAAAGATAGGAATGCAATTTTATTCACTCACAGTTTTTTGGATGTTAACATTGCAATGTACACTAAGGCATGCATTTGTAACAATGTCATTAAGCAGATACAGGTGCAAGCTAATAAAGTTGCCTTGGTGGTTGCCCACTTACAGGAATTGTTAAACCACTGGGGCAATGCTCCTTGTACCATTGCCAGAGTGCCTCCGGATGCCTCAGGTGATGCCTCCTCGTCTCACTATTGCCATTCTAGATACCAGTCCTCTGGTCGCCATTCACACATGCCGCGCTCCCAGGGTCCCCACCACCGCTCTCCCAACAGTGGTCATGGCGGTTGGAGGCACCACTCCGCTTCCCCACCACATGGTGGTTTTGGATGGTCCCCAGCTCCCCTCCCTAGGCAGGCTTCTGGCCGGTCTCCGACTCCTCCCCCTGGACGGGCGCACTCTGGCAAGTTTTCTCGGCTGGCCTTGGCAATTTCTCCTTCGTAGCTAGACAAGAAGGATGCAGAGACTACAATTACCCCAGATCCTGCAGATGTTGTTGATGGCTGGACTGTTCCTAGTCCACCTCACAATCCCACTGATGCGTGGGGATTTCCTAACAAAGATGGTCCTCCTCCCTTTGCTGGTACTGCCTTGGCAGCATGAGGTTGTTTTAAATTTTTTTTTTTATGAATAGTTTATAGTTACTGGCTATGGCCATGTTGTTTACTCCGGCTTCGGCCGATTGAACTCATTCGTGGGGTGATCCTGTATCCCCCGGCCCTTTTTTGTGAATTGTAATCTTAGTAAATTTTATTAATTGAAAAGGACTATTCATAAAAAATATATATATATTAATAGTATTAAATTTAATTTATTATTCATTATTAATTTTATTTATAAATTTTATTAATATTTATTGATTTAATAAATAATTTAATGAATGATTAATATAATTAATTCATATAATTATTAATTAATATAATTAAATTTATTTAATTAAGTTTAATCAACTACGGAAGTTGTTTAATGAAGTCTTAAATTTATTTATTTATTATTATTATTATTTGATCAGTAAATGGTCATAGCCATGGTTAATTTTTATTAAATAAATCAAAATTACAAGCTATCCACCATTCTAACGGGCACTGGTAGGAAAGGACAGGGAAAGAAAACCTCCAATCTTGCCCAGGACTGAAGTCCTATATTATACATAAGTAAAAGGGCATACCCTAATAAATTACAATCTTATAGATCAAAATTCATAGTTGTGTCTATCATACCAATTTGAGGTTGAAGGGAAATAGAAACCTTATCTCTATAAACATGTCACCACAACCAATCCAAATGTTGGAGGTTAGGAAAAATAAAGAAATCCATCAATTCCTTAATATTAGATTAGGATGGCCCGATCCATAAAGATATTATAATGAATAATTAGAAGTTTATAGATTTCATTATTATTAAAATTCAAAAATATTTAATTATTATTTTTAATTACTTTTTCTTATTATTTACTAATATTTAAAAGATATTGAAAAATTATCAAAAATTAGAGTATGAAATTATAAATTATTTTTTTTACCATGATTAATGCATAATGTGGTGATTAAAAGGATGAGTGTTTATTAGGGGTAATAATATGAATTACAACTCTGATAGGGGGAGCAAACCACTACAAAGCTTATGAGGAGGAAACACTCAAAAAATCTTGTCATGGCGGAAAGAGGGGTAAACTATATATGCATTTCATATACACTATTTCAAATAAATGTGCAAAAATTGTAAACTAATTAATGCCAAACCGGGAGTTCTTTATTTAACTTATTAATTTTTTCTTCTATTTCTAGTTTTTCTTTGAAAATATTTTTAAAGTGTTGATTATTCCATTTTAGTATCTTTTCTTTAACTCTTTTCAATTTTGAGACAAGGCCAAACATTTTAGAACCTTCGAACTGTTCCTCCTGCCACCATTCTCTAACATGATCCATAAAAGTTTTGTCCTAAAACCACATATTTTTGCATTTGAAGGGGTTCTTGTTGGGTTTTGTCTGCTCTTTAATTTCTAATTTCACTAGGAAGTGGTCTGAGCTAGCCATAGGAAGAATTTCTACATTAGCCATTTTGTCTGAACTGAGTTCTCCTTTTAGGAGAAATCTATCCAATCGCTTTGCTATATAACAAAATCCTTTTCTTCTGTTATTCCAAGTATAGATACCATTTTTTGTTTTGATATTCATCAGTGAATCTTTCTGAATCCAATCTTTAAAGTCTTCCATAGATTTGCAAGCTTGAGTGCTCCCTCCCTATTTTTCTTCCTTACTTAAAATTGCATCAAAGTCTCCTTCAATAATGATAATTTCTAGGGGCATCATATTGATGAATGCACTAATTTCTTCCTAGACTACTGAATTGTCTGCTATAGGTGTTGGCCCATAGATATTTACTATAACAATTTTAAGGTCTGATTTAGAGCTAATAATCCTTGCTCCCATCAAGTTTGTTTGGGAGGAGAGTAATTCTATATTAATTTTCCGAGGTTTCCATATAATTTCCAATCCTCCTCAAGCTCACTACAAATACTGAATCTCTGATTTCCATTTTTCCAATTTTTTACTCAACTTCATTCCTTCATCTTTATTAAGTTTAATTTCTTGAATTAATATAATGTCTGAATCAAATAGAGTTAAGTTACGCTTTAGCAAGCATTTTTTTCTAGGGGCATTAAGACCCCTAGCATTCCAAGTAGTAATTTTCATTGCTCCTTGGGAAGGAACTTCCCCTTCCCATTGTATAGAAGATCGAGAATCTTGGTTTGTTCCCTAATCTATCTTGCTGCCTCTCTAAGTTCTTTGAGTGACTTCCTTCCCCTCTTCTATTTTAATTTTCCACAAATTGGAGTCTTCGTTCCTTCCTGATTCGCTGCTGCCACAATTCTTTCAAGACTTTTTTCATTTACTACCATTTTTGCAATTGTTGATTCCTCACCTTCCTGATTTTCTTCTAGGATTATTTCTTTAATCAATAGATTACTAACTTGGCAATCCTCTTCATGTATGGTCTAGATAGACCTTGATCCTTCAGCCTCTATGTTACTCTTTTCTTTTATAGGGCTACTCATGGTCATATTCCACCAAATTTCCTCTAAATCTAGGGAAAAAGGTGGCTCTCTTATAGCATTATTAGTTTTTCCTAGTTCTAATGCAAACATATCCTGCCCGTTACTAGGGGTTTGCCAAAATTTATAGCTTTTCTTTCTCCCTTTTTTCCTGATTGTTATATTGCTCCACTATGTAGAGTCTATTGATGGTATGATAGTCTCTTGATCTAAGTTTTCCTTTTGAAAACCTATTTCTTGAAAGATATCTAAGTTTTTCTCATCTCTCTTTTCTACTCTCTATTCTTCTTGCTTGATGGGAATCAATTCTTTCTCATTTCTCTACTCCTCTATTTGAGTTTAACAAATTCTTGATATCTCCCCTCTATCTATGATTTTTATTTTCTTCCCTTTATTGTTCCCTGTGAAGTTCTTTTGCTAATAGACTTTGATCTATTAGATCATTTTGAGTCAAGAGAGCTTCATGCATCAATTTCTTTAATCTTAGAATGTTCTGATCCATTTCCTCAATTATTTCCTTTTCCAGCTAACAATTGATACAATTTTTAAATTTATTTAATGAGTGCCGATAGGCCATGTCTTCCTTCCATTTAGATTCCATTATTTCCTTTATGTCCCTACCGATGTCCATTGCTTCTTCTTTATTTTATAGTCTGCATTCAATAATAACATTTTCCATTTTTTCCTCTTTCAGGTTTTCATTAGAGCTTGGTATCTCTCTAGTTTCATCTTCCTTTCTTGCTGATGTTTTGCCTGTCCTCTTTTTTAGAATTTTAATATTATTTTTAATATATGATTTTGCAAGGTTTGGATCTATTATTTTGATAATGTCTCCTAAAAATTCTTTGAAAGATAGATTGCAAATTGATCTGTTTGTGATGACTTTCCTATTTATTGATTGGATTTGGTTTGTTTTAATTAGAACCCTAATTTTATTAGATCTGTAAATGTTTTGATTAAGTAAAAGTAGGTTTTAAAGGACCTAAAACATTTACAACTATAGAGTTCTAGAAACAAGCAAGAGAAAAGAACTACAGAGAAAAGAAACCAAGACCAAGCATGAAACAGACCTCAAATAACAAAAAGAGGTCACAGAGGACAATGATGGAAAAAATAGAAAAAGTCTAGCAAAGGAATAGCAACTATCTAGCTAAGGAGCATTGATCAGATTCGCAGCCTAGTCCACCATAGAATGCATGGTTTCAGCAATAGCTTTAACCTAGTCTTTCCTATTGGTTTCTTCAATCTTCCTCAAATGAGCCTAGGTACACATACTTGGTCCTTGGCAATCAGCCCCCAAGGGAGAATCCTGGTCTTTACCTACCTCATTCTTCTTTAGGAAGGTAGAAACATTTTCCACCATCTGCTTAAGCTATTTGTCCATGTTTCCTAGTCTAGACTCAAGTTTTGGCACCTTCCCCTAGACATTGCTAATATCCTTGTCCATAACCCTCTATTTAGCTTCCATCACAAGAATCATATGCATCAAATTTTTAACTTCTTTAGCATTTCCTATGATCTCCGAGAGCTTGTCAATATGCTATCCTAGCGTTCTTCCCCCTCTGACCATTTTGGATAATTGTTCCATTTCCTTGTTTAGTAGTAACATTTTATGCTTTAAGATGCCAATGTTCTTCTGAATAAAGCTCGAGTTGCCAAACATACCTTTAGAAAATCCTAAACCACTATCACCCTCATCAAATTTAGATCCCTGCTCATCAATATCATCATCAGAATCATCTTTAATTTTCTTAGCATTTTTATCGATTTGACACCGCACAGGCTTCCATTTCCTCTCCAGGCATTGAGCCAAAGGCTCATCATCAGAATGCATAGACACTCTCTCATCTAGACAACCCTTTCCTTTACCTTTACTGCCTCCCCTATTTTTGATGTGCTCACGAACAATTTCTTCAATAAAATCAATTTCCCTCTCCCAATCAGAATCCTCCTTCTCAGTATTCTTCTTCTTTTTCTTGTTGCTAGCACCAGAACCAATTTTAGGGCTAGCCAGACCTCCTTTAGCCTCATCTTATGTATCAAAGTCATAGCCTTTTTCTTAAATACTCCTTTCAGTATCTTGATCTTCCACTTTAAAATTCCTTGGTTTCTGGATTTTTTTAGATTTGAGCACATTCATGATCAAAACCATAAGCCCTTCATGGCATACATGTTCCCCAGTTAGGTCATGCTAAATGGCTTGAGTAGAAATGGCAAGAGATTGCAATAGGTAGGAAGGAAAATTCACCATAATATTATGTCAAAAATGGTTTGCAAGCACAAAGTGATAACCATATAATTTGGTATATCTACCATCCAAAGTTAAATATTCCATAATGAAAAAGAAAAGAAACTACCACAGATAAGACATAGAAGAAGGGTTAAAGTAAGAAGTACCTATCATAACCAGACAATTTCTTTCCTGTAAATGTTATCTTCAAAACCTATTACTATTCCTAACGAATTACCTATCTTTTTAATTGTTGTTTCTTCCATTTATTCTATGGTACCTCTATGCTTTCCATCCATATTATAGATTTTGAATTTTTAATATGGTTTTTATTGAAATTTGGTTGCCAAGCTAAAAAATTAATATGGTGACCTTTGTAAAAAACATAGTCTGATTTCAATATTTCCTCTTTATCCTATGGATTTTGGCATAGAATAAACTAGAATTTTTTAGGAAAAAAGTTAATGCTACTTACCTTGTTGCCCCAAATCCTTGAAATAATGTGCACTAGCCTGGACCTCTTCTTTGATGGACCATTCCAATACATATAGATACCCTTATCTTCATAGTCTTTCCATCTCCCTTCACTATAGGCATTCCTAATTATAATTTCTTCACCTTTTGAATATCTCTCCATGAATCTAGGCTTTGGATGATTTTCCACATATTGCTTAAAGGTGGACTGATCTCTTTTTTGGTGTGGTGGGATGTACACTTATTTCTCCTTGCTAGGAGTTCTAATCTATGGGTTGCACTCATGATATTGTTTCGAGGGAGCCAAGGGGCTTTTGATTTTTTAAACAATTTCTTGAACCCTTCCTTAGGGGATAGAATTGGCCTCAGAAACTACTTGAGGCTTTTCTAGCGTTTTCAATTTGGGGCTAGGGTTAAACTTTGGATCCGTCGCATATCTTATTTTACTGTAGAAGGTTTTTTGTTGTTGAATATTTTTCCCTATTCCATTTTGATTATGCTAGAATTGTGGTCGCTTTTTCATTTTTCACATTGTCTGCCATACATCTTCTTTATTATGGGACAGATTGTAATGAATCTCCTTATTTTGTTCAATATGTTGCCAGACGAAAGTTTGAATTTTTTTTTAATTTGCATCCCAGATGTTGTCTAGTTCATGACTACACTGTGAAAGGACTTCAAATTTATTATAGGTCATCAGAGGAGGCTGCATTCTTGTCTTTCATTGAAATGCTTTAAAACTCAATTTGAGGCGCTTGCTTTTTGAAAGGTTTTTCATTACTTTCGCCATTTTTGTCATTTTTGCCAATTTATTTAATTATTATTGTTAATAATACTGATTTTAATAAAATTGTAAATTATTGTATTTAAAAATCAATAAGTATTATTTTAATAATTTAAATAAATAATTACCCTTAGAGTATTTTAGAAGATTGACTTAAAATCAAATAGGGGTAATTATGTATTTTATTTGAATATAAGAATGGGTTAATTTGTAAGGGTGAATTGTTAATCTCATCTACTTGAAACATACATTGAAATGAAAACGGATACCTTACTATTAACTCAACAATATGTTTTCAAAATCAAACCAAACTATGAAACCTACACTATGTTATCTGTATGTTGTCTATGTTTTGGATTTGGGATTGACTAGAGTGTTGACCAGTTCTAGGATGTCTACCAGAGGCTTCAGAGTTCTATGATTGTGGTATTATGTTAAACTAATCTTGATATTTTAAAACTCAACCATGGTAATGTGTTTGTATGCTCTTTGATGAGTTCATTTATATTATTGGTTATTGTTTTTAGTGTTATTATGGGATAATGAGATGAAAGCTATGATCTACTTGACTTAACCATTTTGAGTCTTTGATCAATATTTTTGGGATAGTTTCCAGTTGCTTGTAGAGAACTGATGGGTTATTGTGATTTATCTTTTGATGCTTTCTAGTCAGTTGTATAGGACTGAGGTGAAATATTATGATTTTTTGATTTGTGCTTTTATGAGCTTAGGGTAGGTTATCTATATGTAATGTCAGGAAGTGGCTTACAATGGAGATCAAGGCCCTAAGTGGCTACCAAGGTAACCCATTGTAAGTTTTTTAATAAGTGAAAATACTACACTAAATGAGAGTAAAATAAACCTAACAAGAGTATTTTTATGTTCTCGCCCATGTCACAAGTGTTACTATAGACTAAAATTGGAGTAGAGAGAATGCCTTGTTGTGACCATGGATCGTTAGTATGCCTTGTCAGTATGAAAGGATACTAGTGTCGCATAGAGTCACTATGGGGCCAAGGTCAAGTTAGATTGCTAGGGTAACTCTAACATTGATTTGTGCAATGACACTTGTCCCCTTACATAGTAGGTTTTTTATGTGTCTTTGTGTGCCTCTAGGTCTAGATGTCGATTTATCTTGGAACCTTTGAGTTAAATTACTTTTAGGGTTTTCTAGACTTAGAGAGTACTTTATATATTTGGTTTGTTATCATGTTTTGGACATGAGACTATCTCCTTTGCATGGTGGGATTGGGCCTTTTTGGGTTACCATGAAGTTGGGTGGTAGTGCTTTTTACTCTGACCATTGAGATTCGTCTGTTCATATCATGGCTGGAGTTTCCTTTTCTACATTTCCTTTCATTCTATTCTTGCATATTATAATGGATGGTTATATTTTTATGATGGATAGTTATATCTTTATGATGGATATTTTAACTTATTTTATTATACTTTGTTTCATGAATCCAGAAAGGATGATGTAATCTATTTTTATAAATGTATATTCTTTTAGCCTTTCATACCCTATGACATGTATAGTGGATGATTGGGCATTCCAAATTTTATTGCCAACTGGCATTTGGAACAAATGTATATTATTCAAATGGACTTCGGACTTGTAATTATTCGTTCATGTGGATGTGGTAATTTTTAGACTTGGTATTAATTAAATTTCAATGTGATTCAACATCTTGGGATCCTTAAGGAATGTAATCTGCTATATTTTCTTATTTATGATCTTGCATGTTATTACTTCCACTACTTTGTTTTTGATGTTTGTGTTATTCTTTCTTTAAAAAAAAGGTTTGGAAAACTTAGTAAAACTTTAGGTTAATTCCTTTGGATCCCTTAGCAAGGCATTACATACTACTCCAAAATAAAATAAAATAAAAAATAATGGTGGGTTTTTTCTCATTCAGTGAACTAGCTTAATCAAAATTTGTGTAATGAATTAGGTAAAACTTTTCAATAGGAGTGTAATGAATGAAAAAAAATGGTTTTCCTTTGGCATGCCTTAGAATTATTTTAGTATCTTATTAATGAGACTCATTTGAATTCTTGGTAAAGGGAGATATGGGGTTCAAAACATATAGAATATCTTGTCTATTAGATGTCAATTGCATGAGGCTTCCACCCAAACTTCTATTACAAGTAGCATCAACCTTGCGACTTATATATACATTTTATTTATTTTTGTTAGTAAGTGTTGTGGGGGTCACACTATGTTTCCCTAAGTTTGAACAAATAGAAGATTATGTTGAACTTGGTGGACTATAGATAGAGCTTGGACATCAACTTGAGCTCATGGGGAGAGAACGAGCATTATTACTTTCCATATTGATGATTATCGATGGATTTTTTTGTAATACATATTTCCAATTACTTACTACATATCCATCAAAAATCAGATCCTGACCAATACTCAAATAGTTTTTGTCATAATAATTTAATATATATCTTTTACATCTAGTAGAATATCCAAAAAACAATGGTTGGGTTTGGCATCAAGTGTTTATTTTATTTTTAAATTGCAAAAGTGTATATATCAAGAAACCAATGGCTCAAAGATTACCAAAATAAAGATTTTGAATACTATAAGCTTCCTTTAGAGTGATATTTTAAACTTCTTTAATGGGACTATACTTGAGAATATATTCAGTAGTGGAAATTTCTTGTCTACACAATTAATTTGGAATATTGTGGTCTCATAATTTAGTCTTCATGGAATGTCATTTACATAATTCATTGATTTTTTTTTATTAATACCATTTCTCTATGGTATATATTCTATGGTAATTTGTCTCTATTTTTGCTCCATTTATACAAATCAACAAGATAATTAGAAGTAAACTCTCACCCTATATATGGTATAAGTATTTTGACAAGATACTCAATATTCGTCTCAATTGATACATTAAAATTATTTAAGTATTGAAAGACTTTAGATTTATGCCTAAGATATAGAATAAATAGTGGAGAGATAAGTCATCAATAAAAGTTAAAAAATATAAAGTTTCTTAAGCTAATAACTCCACTTGTATGTCACCATACATATTAGCATGCACAAGTTGTAAATGAGATTGGGCTCTCTAAGATTTGTCTATCAAAGAACTATCATGATGATTCTTACCTACTACACTCCCTAAACAAAATTCTTTTTTTTTCTTGATTAAATGAATCCATCAACCAAATTATTCTTGTTCAAAAAGGTTACCACTAGAATATTTTTACTATGATATCAATGCTGTCATAACCATGAATTTTATATGGTTGATTTCACTGCACAAACCTTACTAGCAATCAACAAAAAAAAAATCTACAAGATGATGATTATCAGATTTATGAAAACATTTTGCACCAATTATCTTGAAATACTACATTATAAATAAAATGTCATGTTTCCCAACACTCAAAAGACTATATTTTAACATTAGCACAAACAAAGTATTATAAATATGATTAGTTTTAACTTACTTAGTCTTGAATACAAGTGTATCTTTTCCCATTATTTTAACCTCCTTATCACATACAAACTTTCATTGACTCATCACCGAGTCTTCTAATTAAAAAATAATATGATATTTACCTTTCATATTTATTTAGATGAACCATTTTCCAAATATTAGACAACTAAGCTTGATATTCTCTTATCAAACTACATAAAATATTGAGGACTTCAGTGCATTGACAAAAGATTTAATGCAATTGGATTTTTAATTATTAAAGTTAGATTTATTATTTTTCCACAATGACTCACTATAAGTTTACCTTTAACAATATCTACACTTAGTACTCAATTAATATATAGAACATTTTCCTATTCCTCTATTATTTCCTCTTCCTCTTCATGTAGCTTGTTATCTTTAATAAAAATACAATCCTTAGTATTAAATATTGTATTAATGAACGAAGTTGAGTTAGCTTTAATTTTGAAATACATTGACTTCATAGACTGTGATTTCTTGTGTATTTGTATAATTTAAATTTAAATATTATATATATATAAAGAAAATTGCTTATGTAGTGTAGAGATATGTTTTACTATTTTATTTTTTTTCATTTATAAATTTTCAATGAACTTCAAACATAAAGGTTGATATAGAGTGAAATATTTTTGTTTAATAAAATTGAAAAAAGATGTCAATTATTATAGACTTAATTTACAAATTAACATTCTAATTATTGAATTTTTTTTTTTGTGAGTTATACCATATTAAATAGATAGGTTCTTCAAATGATTTTGTTTGATCCTCCAAAAGATAATGTCAAAGCTATTTTTTGTCAACATTTTAATAGGTGTGAAGGATACTTCATTATAGTTGAGAGGTTATATCAAATATATTTTGATGTAAAAGGTTTTGATCTAACCTTTCTTAATTAATTCCTTTAAATTGGACCACTAAAGGCTTAAATTGTTGTTTTTATCTTAAAAATGTGTTATGTCAACAAATAACATGTGCAAACATGTGTAAACCATTATTTTAGGGTAATAGTAAGCCAATATATTCGTGAATTGAAATAGATTTCTTAATCCTCATAATTTCAAATTCTTTTTTAAATGTCTAGAATCTTAGTAATTTAATTTTATATGTACCTTGATATGAAATATATAGAGTCTTTCATGCATCCTTTCATTTTTTTAATATTTTTATTTTGAAATAAAATTAAAATGTCCAATATAGATTGAGTGAAAAAAAAGTTTTTTTTGAGTCTTTTTTTTTCGTACTACCAATGCATTCAAGCAATGTTCTATGTATCCCACTTCAAAGTCCTAGGATATCAAAAGAATCTTCATATTGATACTCTACTAATCATAGTTATTTTTGTTATACAATAGAAGCTAAAATGAAAACTATTTTCCATTAGTCATATGGAGATAGTTGATTTTCTTAATTTCCTACCTATACAAGTAAAATTCTACAACCTACTCTTATACCAATTGAAACATTATAGATAAAAAATGCACAACATAAATAAAAGATTTAACATCAAAGAAATAAAATCATATGAAAAACTCTAAAACTTGTTACTTCAACAAAAAAATACAATAACTGAGAGATGTCTCATGTATATAATTTATTTCCTAAAAATGGAAAGAATAGTAAGAACTTTAAAGAAAACAAAACTAAAAGCTAACCTAAGACTATCTAACAATTTAAATTGATGATTTAGAACTGAGTTTCCTAAATAAAGATAAATCTATAAAAAAAAATGCCTCTTAAAAGCTTATCTAGTAGAATGTAAATTGCTTTATCTAAATAAGTAAAAAAATTAAAATTAAAATTAAAAAAGAATATTCTAGACCATCATTCATATCTCAAAGAATATCCTACATCATTGCGTAAACTCCAACAAGTAACTTTAAAGACATGTTAGTATTACAGGTGCATAACAACGTCTGACTTGCTCAAAAAGATTGTGCATAAATTTGTATGTTCTATATTTCATAAAATAATTTAAGAATGCAAGAGAGTTTCATGGATTATAGAGTATGATCTAAAACCTTGATACTTAAAATTTGTATTAATATGCATAACGCTAAAATTTTGACCTCTCTTTCTAGTTCACAATTTTTTTATAACTAGACTAACTCAAAACTATTACAAAATAAAGACAAGAGCCCACAACACAAGTATAAATTATAAGCCTTTTATGTGAGAAGTCTTGAATTTGAATCTACTTGAATTTAACAAATAATAATAATTCAACTTAACAAATAGTAACAAAAAAAATCTTACAATTTATATGTTAAACAAATTTAATAATTTTAGTTTAACGTTTATCAATTGTTCGATATATACCTAAACAATTTATATCGTCCGGGTCAACGAACCGACACTTTCAATGAAACAATTATATTCGTGAATGCCAGTTTTTTCTAGAACAGCATACACGTGATCCTCAATGAAAACGAACCCCCTTGACATTGCATAAATATGATATCCGTGTACCGGCCATCCATACACCAAACTAAAACGCGTATCTTACCACAGAGGACACTGTTTTTTTCTCAATCGACTGAATACATTTAATTGGCTACTTAGAGCGAATACCATCTATTTATCCCCACCTGTAAGCTTCCCAAACGCGGCGAAGAAGACCAGCTTCCACTCATCTGCCAGCTCCAATTACGGATCCCCGCTATTTACGGAGAACCTTAATGTTTATTGGTGAATGAGCGAGGGTGTCAACACGCTTAACAGATTGTTTTCACACCACGCTGTGTAGAAAAGTAGCCCGTTTAAATTTGAAACAGATCACACATAGATGGATCGATCCACACAGTTGTTTATATTATAGTATCATGTCTAGTGTTGCAGAAGATGGAGAGAGGACAAGTAGGTTCCGAGGCGTGAGAAAGAGGAAATGGGGAAAATATGTGGCTGAGATTCGGTCAGGAAAGAGGTCCCGCATATCTCTGGGCTCATATTTCACTGCAGAAGCCGCAGCGAGAGCATACGACACGGCTCTTTTGTGCCTCCGAGGGCCCCAAGCTTCTTCTTTCAATTTCCAAGACTCGAAGTTCAACATGGAGGTGGCAAATGTAGAGAGGAATCCATCGCCGGAGGCCATTCGAGCAGCTGCCATTAGGGCTGGCTCTGCCTGCGACGTCGTTCCTGCAAGATACTTCCATAATAATAATAATAATAATAATCAATTTTGTGTGGCGGCAGAGAATGAGCAATTAATGGATGATGGAGAAGCCATTAACGATCGACAAAATCACGTGGTCGAGGAGAGGATAGAAGCAGAACAACAGATGATACGTGAATCGAGTGAAGCAAACTCTCAGCAATGTGACTTAGCTACCTGAAATGCCTTGCATTCTCAAGGTAGGTCAAATGTAATCTATACGATTATCCACAAAGTTTTATTACCGTTGTGTTGTAGGCTCCTGTATTAGTTGCTATATGTAGATAACTTATTTCATTGATCGATCGTGCAGCACTTTAGGGATCCAAGACAAACACGCTTGAGCTTTGCAAAGGGACCAGATTTCCTTCGATAATCGTGTCACTATCTTCAAGTGATTAAATGATAATATGTTAATCGTTGGAAATTATCTCCTCCATGTCTATATTTTCTTTTTAACAACTAAGCAGTGGCTGTCAATATTTTCTGCTTAGTAATTAAGCAGTGACTATCAATATCCTGTTTGCAGTAACGGGACCAGAACTAGCTGGAATATCAGTCTACCTACGCATGTTATCCTTGTACTCGTTGTTTACATTGAAGTTAGTGGTTTTTAAATACCGAAATTAACTCGTTGCATATATCATAGTAACTGCTTAGAGTTTTCTTTTGTCTTTTTAAAATTATTTTAGATTCACGGAACGTTATTGGTTCGGAATCACTCTTAGAAAGTTTGAAATATATATTTTTTTAATATTGAAAAGAAAGTTTTAAATATTGTTTCTAGCACCTGCAATTAAAGGGGTGCAACGGATGTACTGATACGTCTTCGATTTAAAAGCATAAAAAAAATGAAGTTACCTAGCAATATACATCCATCTCTTATCATTGCAATGAGAGGAAATAGGCCTTTGGTGTAATGACTATAAAGCTTGCCTCTTAGCTTATCTTATTGTTTTAGGAGAATCTAAACAGAAATTCTTGATGGAAATTAAGGATTTTAAGAAATGAACTTACTTTTTCTAAAATCAAGATAGTGTATTTCTCAACCTAAATGGAAGTCTCTTCGTAACATATTTTAATAGGGTTTAATTTGTACAATAAAGTTATAGATTAATAGAGCTTATCAAACGGGGAATTTGAAATATTCTTTCTTTGGTAAACTTTGTAGGTGAAAGGAAAGATTCTACAATTTTCAGTAATTCACTATATATTTTATTAAAGGAGGCAGGAAATGTGTCCTCAACTAGAGAAACATTAAGGATAGAGAACTTTTCCGCTCTATGTCATTACAACCAAGTGAGAAGAAAGGCCTGTTAGAAATAGGTAATACTAAGGAGAGGGGTGGGGCTTGAATAAGTATTCTACAAACTTTTGCTCCAAACTAAATATTGTTAATTACTTTATAATATGCATATCAAAATAAACTAATAATGTTGAACAATAAACATAACCATGCAATAAGAGAACTCATAACACCAGATTTTGTTAACTATGGAAACCCTATTCAAGGAAAACCTCGATGTGGATGGTACCCACAAAATTATACTCTAAACAAAAGTATCATGTTAAGGATGTTGACCTTGTTAGGAGTCTATTAAGTACATATAGTGTCTTGGTCTTTGTTTGAGGACTAGGCCTTGTTAAAAGCCACAACCATATTAGGGGTTAGTATATCCAATTACAAAATGTATGCAAGATGAGTCCACTGCCAAAATATGTAATTATAGAATACAGTTCCTTTACGCAATAGAGATAGCCCCTTATTGTTGATATCTTCAATATCTGATCTTTCTTTTGTTTCTCTTCACATACCTCTAATCATACATCAGAATTCACATCAATATAATTTGTGTATCACTTTGCATATCACATACAACTTCTACTTTACTTCGCATAATACAATCTTTCCTTTATACCTTTACATTTTGCAAAAACTACCCAGTCGACCTTCAAGCTTTCACATGCTTGGCAAAATACAAAATTAGTTCTTGCTAACTTATGGTGAACATCTAAGATGTTGTCCCTAATTAGTTAAATAATTATTTTGTAAAAATATAATTCTTTAATCCATTATTACCCAATTATTGATATCTCTCTATACACTTCCTTTATTGGTGTTTATTGCATAACTCCTTCCATACTATCTGTATAGACTTGCGCACTTACATACATCATGCTGAGATACTATACTATATATCCTTAACTGCACATGTGCCAATAATAACTTTTTTATTTGTATACACAAAAATTGTCTCTACTTTGTTCAATAACTATCTAACACTTAGACAATTTTTATTGTCTAACTGTATAGTCTTCATCTATACATAGTATTTGCTTCATATAAGGTATTGTTGACTTGGTTCCCAACACCTCCTTGGGGGTTCGTGATATGGTTTAGCTACCTCTTTTGGATTTGGGTAAGTCTGGTATTTGTGATGTTCGTTGATAGCTTGAGCTTTTGGTGCAACAAAAAAATACCAACATTTGATATTAGAGCCTTGTGTCATGAGTTCGAATCTCAGGAGGTCTCCTTCATTTTGTCAGTGTGGAACCCTTAGTCGGTGTTGAGAGGGAGATTGTTGACTTGGTGGTCAACACCTCCTTTAGGGTTCATGATATGGCTTAACCATCTCTCATGGATCTGGATAAGTCTAGTGTTTGTGACATTCTTTGATAGCTCAAGCTTTTGTTACAACAAAAAACATACCAACAAATATATGTTGCCATAAATGATATCTCCAACAATATACTAACTTACCTTATTTAGCCATATTTCCAAGAGTCTCTCTCTTTGGCATTGATGGAAACATATGGGAAAATTGGCTATGTCACAAAATGTTGATAAAAAAACTTTTACAAAAATAATTTGGCCTTTGATAAAACTAAAGATTACAAAATCATTGATCAATTCAATTTATAACCATCCTACCTTATTAGTCCTTGTTACAATATACTTCGCATAGATATTACTCCCCCTTTCTACATACATCATATGCTATATACAATCCTATTACAATATACAATTTTTCTTATACTTCTCCCTCGTGACATCAATGACAAAGGTGTGAAAATTTTACATACAAGTAAAAATTTTGTTACCTCTTCTTTATTTGATATCCTAGAAAGATAGTATGTAAAACTTTTCTTTAGCAACTCATATTCATTTTTCCAAGTATCTCTTACTACTTATGTTGTGGTAAACACAATCCATATGAGGCTATTTCAATTGCATTTAAATTAGTTTATGCAAACTTCTCATAAGATGCCTTTGCTACAAGGCATTCTTCAAAATTCTTTTACACATTGATGGCCTTTAATATTTGATGTTCTCTTAGTAGAGAGAACTATTGCAATGCTTATATTAGTGACAAAAGTTCAATTACCTTTGAACTTTTTTCACCATTCATATCTTTTAGATAACTGTATGACATAGTACATTGTCCATACAATCTCCTTCTTCTAGACATCTTGTCAATTCCTAGAAACAAGGGTCTACAAATTAATTCTCACATTGTTGTACATAGTTGAGAATAACAATGTATCATGATTGATTTGTGCTTGAGCTACTGCAATATCAGATAGAGTAGTGTATTCTTTATCAAAAAGTTTTGCTAACTCTTCTTCTCTTACCTATGACCATTTCCAAGATCTTCTCAAGATTTTTGACCCTTTTATTCTTCTCCAATTTTCATAGTGATGATATAAGTTCTTTGGTGCAAGAGCATCCTAGGTGTAAGAGAAATCTTGCATGACCCAAAAACATTTTCTTTTTAGCCTTTTCCTTTTTAATAAGGACTAGTAGATAGGGTGGTTACTATTTTTGGGAGCTTACTATTTTTAGTAAGTTTTTCATTTGACCTCATAATGTTCTCTTTTTCTACATGAAGGTTAATTTTAGAGTTATAAGCCTACCATAAAAATCTTATTACTCTAGCTTAAGTATTAAAGAAGTTATTGCAAAATTTAGGTGGAAAAATTTGCAAAAAAAATCTTCAGGCTCATTGTTCAAGGCCTTAGAGTGCCCAAATGAAGTCCAAAAGCTTGATGAAAGGGTGCTTGTATAGTTGTAATCCTATAGATTAGGAGTTGATATTTCTAAAAAGTGGTTATAATAGCCAGTCGGAGCAACGGTTTGAGAGTTATGGCCTTCCATATTTGGGTTACCCAAAAATTGTAAAATAATTGTTAAAAATGTATTTAGTTGACTCTATATGTATTATTACGGTGTATCGGCCATAGGTATTAAGTTTCAATGTTTAGAACCTTCCTAGGCAGCATAAAATTGCTTATTTAAGAAAGCCCCAATCATTGTCTAGGACAACTCTAGGTGGTAGTTCGCAGCTTAGTCTTGCAGATTACTATAATGGAGCCCATGTGAGTTAGCATATTGTACTTGTGAATTCTATAATTGGACATTTGTGGTGATATTAATAACTCCATATTTTGTTCTCACATTTTTTGTTGTTTCTTTGTTTTTGTTATGTGTTTATGGTATTAAGCGGAGCACCCTTCATCAAATGGTAATAGAGCTAAGTTCTTGAGTGTGTGGGTAGATTGTTGACTGTGAAGTAGTTCACACCAATACCATGGTTTGGGCTGGGTGTCTGGATAGATCACTAATTATGAGGCAGTTTGCACTCAGATTTTAGTGGAAGTGAAAAAATGCATCCATGAAGAGAGCGTGGCAAAAGAGCTGTAGGTGTTACACTTGAGGGTTTTAAAGCCCTCCAAAAAAAAATGCAAGAATTGGAAAAACAAATACACAGAGAAATAAATCTTCCCATAAGTGATGAAAGAAAGGATGAGGATGAAGTAGAAGAAAATGTTGAAGTAGAAGCAGTTTTAAACTCAAAGGAAGAGAGGATTTTTAGGGCCAAACCTAAGTTTGAAGTTCCCACGTTTTTGGGAAATCATAACCCAAAGGAGTTGATCAATTGGATTCATGAATTAGAGGAGTAATTTGAGTATGAAGATATTGAGGATCTAGATAGGCTCAAGTTTGTGAAGGCGAAACTTAAGGGACATACAAAGATCTAGTGGCTGATTACATCATAATGAAACTTGATATAGTAACATGGGAAATTACATTTTTATCTAAATGAAGTGTCAGAAAGTTGATAATGATCCCATCATGATGGTTAAATTTATTTGGACTTTTGATATTTTTTCATTCTATTATTTGCAGTCAAACTCAAAAGTTCTATTTTACACTATACGAGACATGTCTTGAGACATTCTATTTTCAAGATTCTACTCCAGGCACATCCCATTTAGGTTTTTTTTTTTTTCATTTTGATGGACATCTTTTTTATTTTAGGTCTAGAGATTTATTTTTTTATTGTAGATAATTTTTCATGGGTTGTACTATCGATTGTGCAATCCTTATATCTCGTTTGATCTTTGTTGACACCCTTTTGTAGTATTTTTGCAAATGCACTGAGATAAAGTGTCACTTTATTAAATTTTGGAATCTTGCACATATTTGAGTTTTGTTGCACTTGCACTACATTATAAAGTGATTTGGGGGGTTTCATGTTGTCCATATTCCCCATTTTCCTTCATCAAGTGAGTGTTCCTTCCATGACATTAGCCTTATGATGTGTCAATGACACATGCCATTATAGGTGTTTGTGCTTCTTTTGCACTCTCGATGTTCTTAGTTCTTCTTTTTATAGGAGATAATGCATTCAATTTTAGTGTTCATATATTACTTCTCAACATTATAGGGGGATTATTTTGGTTCTATTACTTTCTTGGTTCAGTCGAATGAGCTATGTATTCAGTATTTGCTCCTATGAACTAAGTGATTCCAATGGCTAGATAGCTATGCATTTTGGTGAGATGAATCACTTACCATATATACATTCTTTCATTCCTTATTTTTTAGGCCATGAAGATACCTTCCATATTCGATTGATCAACTCTTTAGACTTGGTCTTCTCTACTTGGTCATGTTCTATATAGTGTAAGTTCTTTAGATCAATAGTTTGACAATGTTTGTAGCTTCATGCTTTAGTGATGCTCTTCAAAATCTTCTTTTGTTGCTATCTTTTGTGACATTTTCTAGTTTGAAGGCTTCCTCAATTATTCACTAGATCTTTTCATCTCTTTTTGGAGTGAGGTTTTTCCCATATATATTTTTTCTCTATTTGACTTATTTTTAGGGATTTGGTTGTGCTTGGGTACATCATTAGACCTTGTTGTTAGGACCCAATTTTACTTTTAGTGGTAGTTTCTAAGTTTTTTAGCTACTCCCTAATTATATCTTAACGGGGGGGAGGGGGGTATTAGAGTAAAAAAAAATTTCCTTATTAATTAAATCATATTGATTTAATTATTAAGTCGCTTATTATTCTATTTTACTTAACCTAAACTTTAGGCATATAATAATTAATTCTTTTATTAATTATTATTATGCAACCTAGGATATTTTCTTGTTAGGGTTTTAATATCCTTTTATAAGGATTGATCTCTTTGTAATTTAATTTATTCTATTTTGATAATAGCATTTTCTCTTTTTGCTCATCAAGAATGTCCCATCTACAAATCTAGGAATTCTAGCCTCCATAGCCTTTGGTTTCTCTTTTCTGTGATAGGTGTTTGCATGTATGTGATTCTTGGGAGTTGTGGGGTTGATCTTTCATCAACTTCAACACTTGTAATAGGTTATTTTCATGCATTATATCCAAGAATTTATGAATTTATTCATCATCAAATTCTAGAAGTCGTCCTAATACAAAGCACAAGTTTTCCAAATTTAAGAATCTATTTTTTTTAGGCTCATTATGAGTCCTTAGCGTAACAGTAATAGGAGGATAGATCGATTCAAGTATTTGATCATATGAAAAACAAATTCTAGATGTGTATCATTCAAACTATTGTTTTAGAGTTGGGTAGTGGAATTTCTAGAGGGCATTTTTTGTGGATTTTTGGGGACAATAGGTATTCTCTCATGAAAATGTTAAAGTAAATTTCAGAATTTTGAAATGCAAAGAAAATAATACAATGAAATAACAACCTAATAAATCAAAACAAGATGAATTCTTAAACTCTGCACTAATAATTTATTGATTTAATGATCCATCTGATAAACTAATAATCACTAACATATTGTGATGCATGATTTAGCTAGAGACATCAAGAAAAGGAAATGTTGCATTATGTATATTTCATAGTGAACCTATACCAAATTTTTTTTTAGAAATTGAAGGTTTACTTATTCTTTCTCTTTCTCTTCCACTTCTCATTTGATGAGTACAAAATAGCAATAAACATGATTCAAACAAAGGATGGAGACAAATTTTTCCACGTTTGAGCATCAAGTGCATGAAGATAATATTACTTTTGGTATTGATTATTAGCAATTTAGTATTTCCAATTGTAGCAGTGTCTTGGCACTTTTCTTATATATTTGTATATTGTATGATACATTACTAGTTAAGTATTCAAATGTTGATGGTAGGACCTAACTTTATTTATACATTTACAAAGGAATTTATCTTGTTGATTTTATTTAACTATATCTAAGCAATTTTGTGTATAGTTGTGCTTTTTATGTTATCCCTTCATGGTAGGGTTGAACCCACCTTTGGAAAAGTCATGAGTAAAGACATCCTTTTGAAGAAGACAAGTTTAGTTGGTACCTTCTTGTTGTGATAAAAAACCTACTGAGTAGAGGACTCCTCTAGAAACATGTTTATGGAACTATTTGTATTGAAGGAGTAGATCATTTATCAATTAATTGGATGAATATTAATGAAGTTTTATAATTTAGTAAGCTATAAACCATTGAAGTTTAATAACTAGTGCTTGTCATTTTCAAAAAGAAATTTATTTTAATTCTTATTTGTTTTAGTATTTTTTCATTAACTATCAAATTGTAAATACCTTTTTTCTATTTGCAAAATAATAATTATGTTTAAATGCATTAAAAGTGGAAATCTTGTTCTTTTGAAGCATTACTATAGTTAATTAATGACACCTTTTAAACTACTTTAGATATCATGAAATCAAATCACTTTAGGAATTCCTACTAACAACCTTGGAAGCCATAAAGCTACCCAAAGTGAGGAAGGGGTCGATAGTTAGGTAGAGTGTTTTTATTTTATTAGTCCTACCTATATATACATAGTGAACTAAATTAATTATTAATTTCTAATCATTAAGTATTTTTAAATTTTATTTATAGTCATTAAATGTTATCAAAGACATAATTATTTTTTAACAAAATATATTTAAGAAAATAGAGATAAATATGAATTAATTAAACCTAGACTTATTCCAATAAAACAAATGGTAAATCAAATCCCTCTGGAAATTTATAGATCATAGAACTCAATAAAAACATAGGCATCTTTATATAGTAGACAATGTTTGCATGTCTAATGCCCTTAGAGGTAATTGACCCTCCAAGAACACATCTCCAAGGATGGACTGATGAATCACCATGATCTCAATATTTAGTAAAACATACAACATACTAATCCAACTCCCAAATGTAAATAATACATTTTAAAATTGACTTGGAAAAAAATTCCAAACAAATAATTTCAAATTCACATTGTGGTTGGAAGCTATGTAACATATTAATTCAAATAAATTATTTTTCTTACAATCTTGAAAGAGATTTGAAAGCCACACAATAGATCTTTTTAAAGTTATTCTTTATTCTAAGAAGCCTAAGAGAGAAATTTGCAACCTTAACAAAAAAAACCATAATTCAAAAATGTTAGTACCCAGTTATTTCTCAAATTGAACTCATTTTAAATATAATATCAAATTCCATTTTAGTTGTTTTCAAAGAACTAAACCATTTTTTGCCTCACTAGTAAAGGAGGATACACTTGCTTTCTTATACAGAGCTACTAACAATTTGTCTCACTGCTACTTAGGTGAAGAATTAAATTATCTCCAACTTCTCCAAAATGTTGAGCTACTTTGTTCTCCAATTCATATTATTTAGGGCCTTTAGAATAAAATTTAGGACCTTCAAGGTAAAATTTTTACATATTTTTCTTTACTTTCCTAAAATGCCAAAGAGTGCACAGTTGATATATTTTTGTTAAGAGATGTCCTATATTTGATAGACTAAATAATCTAAAATCAATTTTTGATATTAAAAAATCCATCCTTTTCTATTCTTATGTATGTTTCCTATGGGTGTCTATTAAATAATTTTTCCACACTAGTTAATGTAAATGTTGATAGCTTTAGAAACATATTTACATATCAATTTATTTTTTCTAAAAATCACTAGATAATAAGTAGTTTGTAGGTCTATTTCAAATTTTATGTTGCATTTTGAAAAACTACACTTCATTTTTTTTCCATTAAATCTTTAGTTTTCAAGAACTCTCATTATCTTTCAATTATATTCATTTTCTTTGGAGGATCATGTGAATGACATTGATTTTGATTAGACATCATTTTTTTCCATCACATTGATTTTGGGTAGACATCATTTTTTTCCATTTAATCTTTAGTTTTCAAATGCTCTCATAATCATTCAATTATAGTCCTTTTCAGTGGAGGATAATGTGAATGGCATTGATTTTGATTATATGTATTATCTAAGATGGGTTTCAAATGACACAATTTATTTAAGTCTTCCTAATTAAATGTTTAAACTCATAAAGTTTCCTCAGAAGGGAATTATGAAGACAGTTCAATTGTTCTAATGATGAATTAATTAATTAAATTATGAATCTTTTCTAAGAATCAATTGGTGAACTCTAATTTGAAATGAATTAACAAAATTTGATACGATATGTTGCTATGTGCATTTATTTATTTTCAAAATATTGTATTTTGATTTTTGTTCATGTTTTAGAAAGAATTGCTAGATTTTTATCTTGCATGTAAAATTTTATTATTTACAAGGTAGAAAGAATCTTAAATTTACAAATCTAAATACTCTATTTCTTTAATTCTCTAATCTAATGTGATCACTTTTTCTTTTCTATCCTTTTTAAAACTTACTCAGTTAGTGCTTAGGTAGGAACTAAACTACACTACATCCCTTGTTAAACTTTGAGAGAATCTTGGGTTGAGGTACATTTTAGAAAACTATGCTTTATGTGTCTGATGTTTAATTTGACGTCAAGTCAAATCAAACTATTCTCGTGATAAGCATTGCTGATCCTCATTGCATGTTATTATTGAAACATTAGCAATCATTATCTTTAACGAGAGCTAGTGTCGTCCACTCAAATTTTTGTTTCTCTTTTCAGTGAACCTATTACACTGCATCAATGATAAGTAGTGACAAGATAAACTTGTATTCAATTTATGTAAACAACAAGAGTTCTTGTCGAGTTAAAGTCCCTGCCTTGTGAAGTGTTGAGAATAAAAAGAGAGAGGAGCTAATATCCCAAGAGATAAAGATTGTTGGAATGCAATATATTGTGTACAAGAGAGGGAGCATAAAAAATTTGTCCAAAGGTGAAAATATAAAATTGTAGGTATCTTTTTTAGATATTTAGATGTTCTAATTAGTGTAGTAGAAAATTATTGAGATATTTAGGCATTCAAATTGGTGTGAAGTACTTTGGACAATAACAAAATCTTTCGATCTTAACTTAAAGATATTGAGTTTTTTTTTCTTTTCAAAATGTGAATTCAAATTCACAAAATGTTAAGACAATTATTTATCTAAACTTTTTAAAATAAAAATTTAGACTTATGTATATAAATGAAAAAAAATATTAATTTGAAATAATATTAGAAATGAAAATCAATTTAGAATTTGTACATTTTATAATACTCAAATTATTTTTATTAATTATAATTTCTTATAAAAGATGTAAAATAAAATAAAACTTAATTTTATGAAAAATAATTATAAAAAAATAAATTTGATATTGATTAATAATTAACTGGAATACAATATTTAAATATTTCACTTCAACAATGAAATATTTTTTTATACTAATCAATTATCATAATAAAAAAAAATACTATTATTAGTTAATTATAGTACATGATATTTTTTTTTCTTAAAATTATTTCATAATATTGGAGCTCAACCTTGTGAGAAATAATTTTAATCAGTTCAATTTTTTAAGCCCAATGGTGTTGGATTAGGAAACAGTCTTATGTTTTATTTTATTTTGGTTCATAGTTTATTTTGATTTTAATTTCTTACATGACAAGGTGTTAAAAATGAAATAAGCTTGAGAAATCGCAATCTCATGACCTCTCAATTAAATATTTATTTCTGATAGCCAAGAAAAGTGATCATAATAAGAATTACATATTTTCTAGAGAATTCCAAAATGGAAGCACTCTATACTTCAAGAGATTGTAGTAATGTTGAAGAGTAATATGGATTCTTTTTGGCTGTTGGAGTGATGACCTATCAATGTCAACATCTCACCAATTGAGTAAGTTTTGACTTGTCTTATTATGCCTGAAACCATACCAAACATTTTGATGATATCACATGGTGAATATGGACATGACTCTGGAGTGGATGGAAGAAACAAACTCTGTTGATCTCAGTACCCAAGAAATACGATCATATCTCATTCAACTAGCTTGGTGAGCTTGAGTGCCTACACAAACCACAACACTGAGATGAACCACGCCATACTATTGTGCTACGATTACCTCACCCGCATCTTATAATGTGATATATATATATATATATATATATATACAATGTGTATATATCACATATACTTTTATAAATGGTAGCATATGTATATAGATATATATCTTTGGGTATGTACTGCTAAATTTTACTATTAAATAGGAAGAAGCATGAACCTTAAGGTGTCATCTCAAATGAACCTTCTCTAAGAGTGTAATCAAAAGAACATTCAACCAATGGCTAAGCATTCAAACATATTCAAGAAGCTCTATATAAAATTTCTATATATATAAAATTTAATCAGAACAGTCCACTATATAAAATTTCTATTAATATACAGAATGAAAAATCAGAGTCGTTTCGGGTACTATTACATACATATAAAAATAAAAAATTAATCAATTTACGCTTGTTATGAAGGCGGCTTTGGCGTGGCAATCGAAGTATGGGAATGTGGAAAAGGGTCCGATTGGTTGTCCGGCATATCTCGCCGAAATGGAGGCAATTGAATGCTCTCCTCAAATGTTATGTGTTCTGGAGATTCTAAGAGATATTTGAGATCACTCTCTTCTGCCTCTACCATGTGATGCGCTTCATCTGGCTTTTCTGCTTCTCTGGTTTGACTCGAAGCTTCGCCCCGTGTTACGTCAACGCTCGCGCCCGCTGCCGTTGAAGGCCCCGCTTCATCAATGTCGAATGTCGCCCCTACCGCAAGCGAAATTGTTCGAATAACATCGGCTGAAAGATTCCCTTGAGCATTTACTGCATCCAACGCACTTGTGTCGAAGCGCGAGTCTGGGAAGTTGAATGACGTTGCGTTGGGCCCTCGGAGGCACAAGAGAGCGGTGTCATAAGCTCTTGCTGCAGCCTCAGCAGTGAAGTAGGAGCCCAGCGATATGCGGGATCTCCTTCCTGACCTGATCTCTGCCACATATTTCCCCCATTTCCTCCTTCTCACACCTTTGTATCTGATTTCATTCCCATCATTCTCCATGTTTGGGCTTAATTTCAGTATTGTATTCGACAATGGGAGGAAAGTGAGAAGAGGAACTCATCTATATACGTTGATCGAAAAGTGGTCGGCGACACCTCAAGATATTGGCTGTCCTCAGTGGTCTGCGAAGTTGAAAGTGACAAAGGAAACAAATAAGGTCGACAGCTTTGCGAACTATTGTGTCGGCAAACATCCGGAGGACAGCTTTACTCAGTAATATTCGGAATTCTATTTCTGTACTTGCATTCGCTATGTACCTTACAAAACCGGACGAATGAAGATTCCGGGTCATTGATTTGCGCTGTTGACCAGACGATTTGGAACAGCCAAAAATGTTGAAGGCCACAGCCGTCGATGGGTTTCCCAGACGTTGATACGGAGATTGGAGTGCGTATACACTGTCAAACATTAACGCACAGGGACTTCAAAATCTTCAATAACGTGTAATGTTCCCGCAGTCAATATTGTAATTCCGAATAGATAAAATAAGTTGATTTTGAGGAACGTTGTATGCTTTAGGGGAAGATGGGAGCAAATGAACTAGTAGTCCAAGTTCATTTGTTCCTATTTTCCCTGAAAGCATACAACCCATTTCCCGCGTCACCTTATCTACAACCAAATCTTGAATGGATATGTTTGCGCGGCCACCGAGCTTTTGACTGGTGTGAAGGCGAATGGTACTTAGACAACTAATTATGAGTCCCTGTCACCGACATCTTCAACTATATATCCGCCCCCTTCACTTTATACCTCATTTCCTAGAGAGCTGTACACATCTTGACAATGGTACTCGTAGAGAATTTTGAGTTGAATGTTCGCCGTATCTATATAAGACGCTAAAAGCTTAAACAAGAATTAAGAATTAAGCCACGTAACAATACATTTATTTCCTCCATCTTAAGCATGCATATAAATATTAATTACTCCTCCAAATGCCACTATGCCAACTAACCTCTAAGGTGCTATTGTATACAAAGTAATTTCTACATATTATAATTTTGTTTATGTTCATCCAAGAGATCTTATTTACAAAGAAGAAAATTAAAAGAGTTAATCTAGAGTACGACAAAGTTTCTTTCACGAATTGAACTCAAATGTTCCCTTCTTTATTCCTATTATTTGCTTCATTAAATTTCACATATTAATGTTGCACTATATGTTACAATATAATATGTTATAATAATCAAACTTCATCTAAACAATGTCGTATGATTTTTATAGTTTAAGACGATGTAGATGAATTATAAGTTGTGATACACATAGGTGGTTATTGTAAACATTGAATGCGAAGACTTTCTTTGTAGATTTTTACTTATTTATTTAAATATTATGAAGATTTCATTTCAAGATTAATTTCTATTTATTTAAATATAACCTCTATTGAGAGTGAAATTCATTCTATTTTACTAGAGGAGCTGCATGATGTCATTTAGCCATTGCTACTCTTATTGTCAAACTATTGATCATTAACCTTTGTCTCAATTTCTTCCTTGATTAATTGTTGTAATCTTATTTAATGAACTAATATTAGTGATAACCATTCTAATGAGGTTGACTAATTATTCATTTATTGACAATTTTATTACCTAAGTTATGATTATCAAATTAGTTACTAATACAACTGATGGATTTTTCACTATTGTTACCATAACTTGTCTATTTTATTTCAAACAAAGGGTTAACTTTTGAACTATGAGTTTTGGTTGAAATGTTTTTTGTACTTTTTTCTTTGAACCATTTTATTTCTTTTGTTATTAATATTTTCTAAATTGTGCAATTTTTAATTTTAATACTATATTGTCAAGGCCACATTGGTAGCTTTACATTGTTGGGTTGACTATTTTAATGCACAAACATATATTTTCCAAGTCATGTCCCAACACCTACTAAGGATATCTTAAATGTTGTGTTTAATGAGATTTCATAGAGTTAACATTTTTATTATTTGATAATTGTATGACTTGTTTTTGTCCATAAAAGATTGAATCCAAGAACACTTTTATTACTTCAAAAAAAAAAAAAAAAAACCAACATTGTATTTTATGCCTGCAATAGTATGAAAGATAAGAGTATATGAAACATTTTTCCTTGTACAAGACTTCAGTAGTCAAGTTAAATAATACAAGTAAAAATAAATTAAAAATGGTTGAATCTGTTTAGGAATTAGTAGTCTCCAAAGATATTAACTCCTAATAAAAGTCCACTAAGTTGCTAGTAAAATAATTACCCACTTGAATGGGCTAGAGATGATAGCTATTAGAGTGTTCAAGATTTAGTCTACATAAGCGAAAAAATAAAAGCCTTCACCTTCCTTTTCTTTATTGCTAGTCATTAACTATGATAGAACCTATAGGCCAAAAAAAGAAGAAGATCCATTCCTATTATCTTTGAGTATATAGAATTTACTTCCAAATATTTTGAAATATTTCACATTAGGAGCATATCCATACCATAGTTCAAAAGGTGTAGCATTTGTACCTTTCTTGAATTGTACTATGTTCAGGGTATAGACGACAATACTACCAAGTACTATCCAATACTTCATTGATACATTCTTCTGCATCATTAATGTTCTTGGACAATCCATTATTGGTTTGTTTCTCCTTTTAGCTATCCCATTCTTATGAGGGGTCCTTCGTATTGACATCATAGTCATCATCCTAGAATAGTCATCAACAAATAGAATGAAATACATATCTCCACAATAGATTTGAACATTAGTAAGTCCACATATGTCTGTATGAACAAATTCCAAAATATCACTAGATGTGTATGTTTTTCTCTTGAAACTAGAGTTGGTCATTTTGCACAATTGACATTGTTTACACATAGCATTGACAGGCTTCTTCAATTTAGGAAACCCACTCACTTTCTTCATTTTACTAATGTTTATCAAATTGGTTAAATTCACATGACATTACTTCTTGTGCCATAACCAAACATCTTCTTGTTGTGCAAACAAACATGTCTCATTAGATAAATCTAAATGGAACAAGTTACCTCCTTTCTGATCACCACTTCCAATTACCTTACCATCAACATCATGTATCTTGTCCTTTCTGAGATGAAATTCAACTCTATAACCTAATTTGTTCAAATGTGAAACACTCAATAGATTATAGTTAAGTCCTTCAACCAAGTAAACATTGTCACATTTGATCTTGTTAGTTAGTTGACTAGTCCATTTACCTTTTACAACACATGGAATACCATTACCAAATTTTATAGATCCACCTTTGTGTGGACCAATATCCTCAAATCTATGTTTATCACTAGTCATATGATTAGAGCAACCACTATCAATTATCCATCTATCACTTTTTTTAACATATGAGATTTATTCAGTTTTCTCATCTTCATCAAAATATTATTTAATAGTAACATAGACAATGATGTAGGAGAATCGTAGGGTTGTTAGCAATCATGTATGTTGGAGGGATTTTTTCTAGGAGTTATGGACTCAGTCACCGAAGGAGTGGTGTTCAGTCGCTATTAGGTGTAGTGTTGGCTAAGGTGCTTGGTCATTGAAGGGCTTAGTCACTCAAGGGGCTTGGCATCTACTATTTCTTGGTACTCACTATTGTGCTCAATGTGTGTTGGTTTCTTGGCACCTATGGAACTCAAAAATGCTTGTGGGAGCTCGACAAGGATTGTAGTCTTGCTGACACTTGATAGTGTGGCTTATGGGACTAAGTTCTTACAAATTTTCTTGATCATTTTGGTGCATTTAATGCATGTAGTGTGTGATCATGATGTGCATCAATCTAGGACTTTGTGTGGATCTACTAAATGGGTTGTAGTTATCTCTCCTATGTGCATTTGATTTGTTTTGTAAGCCTTTAAAGGCATTTGGTATTTAATATCTCTTGGAGGGTGACTTGTGGCTCAACATGTATTTTATTTAAGGGTTTCTATAATTTGAAGCTTAGTAGCTCAACTTATGGCTTAGTTGGGCATAAGTAGGGGGTCTTGTGGAGTTTTAAGGTAGAGGGAAGATCATCCAATTTGGAGAAGAGGATGTGGTAGAGGAGCAAACTTTGAGAAGGGCTATTAATTGCAGCTTGGGAAACAAGGAGATTGCTTGGAGGCCTTCCAAGCACAAGTTTAGATTTTCCTTGGAGGTTTCTACCAGAGTGTGGATCTGGACTAGCTTAGGTTTGGATTGGATCTTAAGGGATCTTACAAAAATACTACTTTCTTTGTAATTAGCTGTAACCAAGAAAGCCTTACAACATAACACATTGCATGTAATCAATTATTTTATAAATAAAGACTTTTTTTTGGGTATCATATCTTGTAGTGTTGTTGATTTTCCACAATGTAGTTATTTGTTGGGTACTAGGACATCTCCTTTGGGGATTCTCCTACCTTGTACTACATAAGGTTGTATCAAACTGAAGCTTTTCCTGAGTGTGTAGTCAGATCACAAAAGTTAAGGCAGTTTGCACCAAGACTTGGGTAAAGGCTGGAATTGAAGGTTGATCTTGTGGAGCTAATTGATGTTCTAGATTTTTTGGATTTATTGCTTTGGATTTGCAAAGGATCTTGCAAGATACCTCTAAGAAGATTGGACCCTAGGGCGATTGATCGTTCTAGTGATGTTGTAGAAGAAAGGATCTCAGAGAAGATTAAAGCCAAATTTAGATTTCAGATAGCATTGATGAAGAGTGACATGATTTCTTAAATTGTGAGTGTTTTTTTGGTATACCTAGGTATTTGGGTAATAAAGATAGTCATGAAATTTTTTTTGAAGACTATAAAGTTTCTAGATCAAGTGGTGAGGATAGAATAGATGATTTGGAGAGACCTATGGGAAATATGGTTGGTCAGTTTGCTAGACCTAGATTTTAAATCAAGCTGAAGGATAAGATGGAGGTTTCTATTTTCTTAGCTACTTTAAATCCTTATGAATCGATTGATTGGATTAGTGAATTAGAAGACTACTTTGATTTAGAGGATATTGGAGATCCACTCAGAGTGAGGTTGGCACAAACTAAGCTAAAGGGACATGCTTATCTTTGGTGGAAAGAACAACAAAGTGATAGAGAAGAAGAAGGTGAAATGAAGATCAGTACATGGATGTTGGCAGTCACTAAGTTGAAAGTTAAGATCCTTCCTTCTGATTATGAACTTGAGTTGTTTAAGAGGTTACTAAATCTGAAGCATAATCATATGACTATGAAAGATTATATGGAGGAGTTCTACAAGTTGATTTTTTGGTCTGTGCACATAGAATTGTCTAAGGGCAATGTGGCTAAGATATATTAATGGTTTGAGATTCAATATTCAGGATGAGGTTGGTATGCTAAAAATTTCTTCGGTTGAGGATGCTTATTAGTTTTCTTTGATAGCAGAAGAAAAGTTGAAGAGGAAGTTTAAACATAATGCTAGAAGGAGAACCAAGATAGCTCAGCAAAGGCTAAACCAAGTGCAAAAGATGAACCAAAACCTATTGATCAGAAGAGAAGGATAGCTAGAGGTGAGTTTTCAGGTACTTTCTACAAATTTAGTAAAGTAGGACATAGATCTTTTGAACAACCTAGGAGAGTTTTTGTTGGCAATGAAGTATAGAACCATAGTAGTGAACATGAGAAAGGAGAGAGTTTGCTAGCTCAGTGAATATTGGTTGGTTAGATGACACTAGACTCTTGTCAGAGGATTAATTTGTTCAGGACTTGTTGTAAGTCTGGTGGTAAAGTCTTCAATGTGATTGTGGATGGTGGTAGTACCAATAACCTTATTGCTGAGCAGATGGTTCTAAAACTTGGTTTAAAAAGAGTGAGACATCCTTATCATTATAAGATTGGCTATTGAAAGGTGAGTATGCTTTGGAAGTTTTCATTTGTTTCTTGGTAAAATTTGGTAATATGATTATAGAGCTATGCACAATTGTGTCACGAATGTGTTCATAATTGTGAAAGATGTCAGGAAGCATTCCTTAATTCCTTTGTAGAATAGAGAGCTTAGTAGAAGGAATGTAAGTATTGACAGCTGAGTTGAGTTGAAGAATTCTGAAAAGGTTAGAGATTAGTATGGACAAAAAACATGTGAAACATTGAGGATGAATGTGAAGAAGCAGACATGGAACAAGGGAAAGAGTGTATAATTTGAGGATCTAGAGTACATGTATGTGGAGAACCACTTGACAATTTATGTGTTGAATAACAGAAGATGTTCTTCTAGGTACTAAGAACATCTTTTTGAACCTAAAGTGACAAATGTAGGAGCATCCTAGGATTGTTAAGAATCCTACATATTGTAAGGATTTTGGCTAGGAATTGTGGACTTGTTGACCAAAGAGTGGTGCTTGGTCACTATTAGGTGTAATGTTGGCTGAGCTGCTCGGTCATTGAAGGGCTCAGTCAGGAAAGGGGCTCAACATCTACTATTTCTTGGAACTCGCTATTGTGTCCAACATGTTTTGGTTCTCAACACCTATGGAACTTGGCAATGATTGTAGGAGCTTGACAACACTTGTACTCTTGTTGATGCTCGACATTGTGGCTTGTAGGATGGAGTTCTTTTGGGTTTTCTTGATCATTTTGGTGTGTTTAATGCATGTAGTGTGAGATCGTGATGTGGATCAATCTAGGAGTTTGTGTGGACCTATTTGGGTCCTGGTTGTCTCTCCTATGTGCACTTGATTTGTGTTGTAAGCCTTTTATGACATTTGGTATTTAATATTAGTTGGAGATAGAGTTGTGGCTCAACATGTACTTAATGCAAGGGTTTATTTGATTTGTAGCTTACTAGGCCAACTTGTGGCTTTGTCGGGTATAAATAGGGGTTTTGTGGAGTTTTACGAAAGAGGGAAGATCATCTAGTTTGGAGAAGAGGATATGGTAGATGAGAAAACATTGAGAAGGGTTAGTAGCTGCAGCTTGGGAAACAAGGAGATTGATTGGAGGGATTGTGAGAACAAGTTTAGATCTTCCTTGGATGTTTCTAAAAGAGTGTAGATATTGACTAGCTAAGGTTTGGATTGGATCTTTAGGGATCTTGCAGAAGTATTACTTTCTTTGTAACTAGTTGTAACCAGGAAGGCCTAACAGACAGACACATTGCATCTAATAAGTTATTTTATGAATAAAGAGTTGTGATTTGGTATCATATATTGCATTTTTGTTGATTTGGTATTCTCCTTCCCTATACTGCATCAAACAACTTCATCATCATTACTTTCATATTCATTGTAAGTTCCTTCTTCAAAAATATAAGAAGATTCCTTACCTTTGTCATCCTTCTTTCTTTGGTACTTGCTTTCCTTTCTTTCATCCTTATCTTCTTTGTTATGATACTTAGTAGCAATGTAACCAACCTTGTTGCATGGAAAAAAAATAATAGGTATTTTACTTTTATACTTATGTATGCCTCTTTCAAATATTTTAGCAATAAGGGCTTCAAGTTCATCAAGCTCATCATTAGAACTATCACTATCACTCTTCACATGTTTTTCTTTATTTTTGTTAAGAACAAGTTGTGACTTGAAATAAAATTCAATAGTAGAAGGTGTATATTTATCAAATTTAGACATCTCAAAAGTAGTAAGTCCAATAATTACACCCCCCAATGTTAAAGTGTTACTTCGTGTGCATCTCATTTCTTGAATTGTTGATACTCTAATGGCATATATATGAAGTACAATCCTCAATACCTTACTTATAACTATTTCATCTTTGATTTATCCATTTTCACCATGAATAGAATTAAAAACTTCCTTGAATCTTATGTAGTATTGCACTATGTTCTTGCCTTCCATCTTCTCTGATTTGGCTCTCAAGACATTGTCATTACCTCGTGATATTGTCTTCAATTTGTCCCATGTTTTCTATGCATTATCACATTTTTTTATATCATCACATTCAACATATCTTAGGGCTTAAGCAATCTCAATATTTTTTGATTGTGTTCTTTCTTTTTCTTTTCTTGTTCAGCTATCAAAGGAGTAGGTGTTACTTTCACATACTCATTGTCTACAAAGTTTATAGTAGCATCATTGATAGTAGATATGTGCAGTCTGATCAGATTTTTCCATGCATGAAAGTTCTCCTTATTTATGTTTGACCATACCTCCCTTGTATAAGTCTTGATCTTTAGTTTCAAGTACCTTCAAATTTTTTTGTTATAAGCACTTAGCTCTAATATCAATTGTTAGAAATATTTAGAATAACTAAGAGGGAGGGGGGGCGGGGCGAGGGGGGTGAGGGGGGTAAATTAGGTACTCAAGGTCCACAAGTACTATTTGAACAATTAACATCCAATCATTCATTGTTCTTCTTATCCTGTTGTTGCTCGATCTCTACTATAATGATAAAAAAGACTATAGTCCTAACCATAACATAATTTGTTGAATGTAAACTTCATAGAATATAAAACATATAAAATATTCAACACAAGTTTGACACTTGGATTTTATGTGGAAATCCAATTTGGGAAAAACCACCAACAACATGTCACAATATTTTAACTATTTGGTAGTGAGCTATGTTAGGAGAAAACTCTATTAAAGGGTACAATTTGTACATTGTTAAATGTGATCTAGTTAGAGGATTTAATCACCCTATTAGGAGTGATCTTGAGAGAGGACTTTGATCATTCCATTTAGAATGTCACCTTACTAAATGATAGATTGTTAAGTTCTTCAAATAATTCGTAGGTCAACCTTTGATTAAAAGGATTTTAATGCAAATTGTTTAGAATGATTAGAAATAAAACCATATGGTTTTGATATGTATGATTACAAGTCACTTTTGAAGGTTCATATCACTATTCAATTTATGTGTTGATTCACTGATAAGTTCCCTTATGAACTCTTTCTCTTGACTCGCTTGACTACTGTTCAAGAAGTCATTCCCCTTCACATGAAAACTTAAGCCTTCTTCTTAGGTTCACTTATCAATATAAAAAACATATGCATAAGCACTCCCTTTTGATTCATCCTCACACTCACACCTTTTTGTCTTTGTTCTTCCTTACACTATGAACAAACTTTTTTTTAAAGCTGGGCTATATACCTTCTTAAATAGGTAATTCTTTCTTTTCCATTTTCTATAATCACCATAGAGCTTAGGTTTTGCAATCTGGTTCCTTAGATTCATTATATCTATCCAACTTCTTGATCACCCTCTCGAATCCATGTATTAGGTCTTTACCTAATCCACTCCTTGAATTTAGTGATTCAACTCATCATTCCTATCTTCAACACAATTTACATATTCCAAGAAATCAACTGAGTTGGCTAGAAATCACAAGTCCTCAAATATATTCAAAATACTATCACTTGGCAATAAATAAGTTCTGACACTCAGTCATCATGAATCACTCGGTCATTATAGAACTTCTTGCCTTGACATCAACTAACTTGTGTTATTTCTATCAGGATTTAATTACATATTTTTTTAGTCAAATTCATTGACCCATATTTCATGAGTAGTGATTCAACACGAATCCATATCTGATGAGGATAAATGGAAGATTTGGGACTCATTAAAACACTGAGACTTCCCAAGAGGTCACCCATCCTAGTACTATTCCAACTTGAGTGAACTTAACTACAAAGTTTCCTCCATGGTTAAACCCACTCTACTCGCAACCCCAATTGCAATATCACAATTTGACTTGTTGTGGACATTATCTCCTATTTATCAGCTAACTTGCTTAGTCAATACTGATGCTTGGTCTACAATAGGTTTTCTTGGCACTTACTATGGCTTGATTTACAATAGTATCACTTGGTATTCCTTAATATTTTACTCTATTTCTTGGCTTAGCTTTGCATTCTTGATATAAATAATCACTTTTTCATATCAAATTCTAACCAATCAATTGTCCATTATAGTTTCCTTTCCATAACTCAACCTTTCCTCTAGGTTCTTTTGTTATGATAAGTCTCTCAAATCCTCTTCAACAATCAAATTCATGTGACATTGATAACAAATACAAATATGTCTCACCAGTAGATTTGACATCAATGAGAAGGCAACAATTATTCCAATTGTAAGTTTCCAACAATCACCCTCTTTGGCAATGATGGCAACACCTCAATATATCTTAAGATTCATATCTTTACAACAATATCCCTCTTTGCTATCGTGCAATAAAAAAAATTTCACTATCAGAAATGATCAATATCGTAAGTTTCATTCTAATTCTCATCTTTGCAAGTTCAAAAACTTCCTCTATCATATCTCCCACTATGGTACATCTCTCCCACATTAGTAAATGTATCTCTCCTCTTTTGTAGCTTTATATCTCTCTCCCTCTTTGACAATAATGTGAAAGACGCTTTTAGCATTCCTGACTTTAATCACTTTATCCATTTGAATTATGTATATATTTGCATGTTTGGCTGAATTCATTGTCATCTGTCTATGAATGATCTCTTATACCACTCTTGACTGTCTACCTTAGGCATCTCCCAAAGTAGATTTATTTGCATCATTGTGTAGGATATTCTAAGTAGCCCATTTGATAGAGTGCACCTATTCTCCTTAAGTAGATTTTGTTAGAATATATAGTTCATTGCTATAATTGGGGGGTGGGGGATGTGGTGAATTAGTTATCCAATTAATATCACAATTAACAACTTTAAACAATCTTAAGCATATGAATAATATAAACTTCAACTAAAACATGATACTCGTAAATAATAACACCATACACACACACACACACACACATGTATATATATATATGTATATATATACATATGTATGTACATATATATATATATATATATATGTGTGTGTGTGTGTGTGTGTGTGTGTGTGTGTGTGTGTGTGTGTGTGTGTGTGTGTGTGTGTGTGTGTGTGTGTGTGTGTGTGTGTGTGTGTGTGTGTATGTATATATATATGTATGTATATATATACATATATATACATATACATATACATACATATATATATATATCTACATACATACATACATACATACATACATACATACATACATACATACATACATACATACATACATACATACATACATACATACATACATACATACATACATACATACATACATACATACATACATACATACATATATATATATATATATATATATATATATATATATATATATATATATATATATATATATATATATATATATATATATATATATGTATATACAACTTTTAAAAGTCTTAGTAGGATATAATTTATTATATATTAATTAATGCAAGTGGACTAACAAATTATTAAATATTTAGTTGTTATTTAGCTATATTTTAACAAGAGTTGTCGTCAAGTTCACTATATAATCATCTAGTTATGAATATTTAATATTGTGAGAGAAATTGTAGATAACTTAATTAAAATTCTACCTTCAAATTTGAGTTATCTCTAGTTGCACTGTGAACTAAACGAAAAGTAAATATTAATATTGGACTTAAATAGAAGTCAAATTAATATTTTAGAAATGAACTTGATATTAATGTTTAATCTAATAAAATACATTTATGTCATTAATTAAATAATTCATGATTTTAGATTATTTAAAATAATAACATGATAATATTGCATGATATGTGATATGCACAAAGAAAATCGACATTCAAATACTTATTGTTTTAAATAAGTATATTAGCATAAAAATTTATACTAACCTGTATATTCTTAATTTTTTTTAAACACATTGTTATGGCTCAAACTAAACAAGAGAAAATGATGAAATTCAATAATATGACTGAAAACTCTATGTTTTCTTAAATATCCTATTTATAGTCTTGTGATGTTTATTTTCGTGATGGTTTTCTCTGTGGGTTGTATAGTTGGCCAAGTTAGGATGCACACCAAAGGAGTTTTTGAGATTTCTTTTATGATTATTTGATTCGATGCCACATGATGTACTTTATGATTTAAATTGAGATTTATTTTATGAGATTTCTTTTGATGAGAATTTATGAGAACTTGGTTTTTGAGAACCAATGTTATTTTTGGGTTTCTTGTTAAAGAAAAAAATTCAATCAATATTACATTTGTGGTAGGGCAAATAGTTATGGTTTGTGATTTTTGGGAAGGTATTCTAGGTGCATGTCTATGGAGGTGGCTTGCAATGGGAGTCATGGCGCAAAGTGGTTGTGAGGGAAACTCATTGTAGGTTGTGTAATCAATGATAACATAGTGATTAAAATACTTTCCTCTCCTATGCCTTCAGATGAATTAAAAAGAAAAGTTAAAGATTTTTCCTCATCCATGCCTTGAGTGCTTGTATAGGCAAATGATGAGAATGGAATGATACCTTGAGAGGTATGACTAGTTTCCTCATCTTCACAAGATGGTATTCAGGTTCTACATAAAATTAGTAGGGGGTTGGGGTCTTTAGAGAGTACCAGGATAACCTTAGATTTGGCTCATGTGATGATACTCCAAGTATGTAGCCTAAGTCTCCTTCATGTTTTCTTTATATTTTCTTCTAGTGGTGTATTTATTGGTGGGGTACTTGTTGGATATTACTTTTGATATTGCATTTTTTGTAAGTTATTATTTATTGATTGGATGACAATTATCGTTGATAGTTAACTTTTATTAATGTATGTCGATTATTCATTGGTGGCTTACTTTTATTGATGACAATTGTTATCTTTTGGTTATTGTTCTTGTGACACTTGACATTGATTTGGGGGTGGTTGTATCTTTTTGGTTTTGATATTTGATTTGTACTTGGTAACTGTTGTTAATTTTGTTATGTGATGTTGGTTTGGATGAGTGCCTTTTCGACTTTGGTTATTCATTCTTTATCAATAGTTTGTGTTACCCATGAATTAGATTCAGATATCAAGATTTAATACTTAGGATTTTTTTAAATTTAATTATCTAGGTGTGGATTGTACATTATCTCTCATGTACGGTGAGAGTAGAAGCCTAATTAGGTGACCACATGATCGAGAAGTAGTGTTTTCTTATCATTTGCATGCCCCTCAGATTGACAGATGTTGGATGATGATTGAATTGTACCATTATCATACATTATTATTCATATCTTTGAGATTTCTAGTCATTTGATGTATATATGTAACATTTGTTATGAGATCTTATAGGATATTTTATTGTATATTGATGTACTTGTACTTATTATTGTACAATAGGTGACATGAGTAGTAGATGATGTTATCTGAATGTACTCTATCATATCAATTTTTGTACGTATGTGTATATTTCTTTTGCATTGTTACTTTGATATTGTTTATTTTTTCAAAAAAATTGGTTTCATAAACTTTACATAACATATTAAATTTATTTCTTTTGGGTTCCTAGCTGTGGAGGTACAAATCTCACTATTTATTCCCAAACATATGGAAGTGTAACCTTGCACCAAATATTAGTTGACATTTTTACCCAAAGATATGTGCAAGTCACCCATTTTTTTTTGTGAGGTTATCTTTGACATGTGGAATCATCTCACCACTCCTTGGATATTGCATTAGTTATTTCTTCAAGTTTCAAAGTTGTAAAATATGTTGGTTATGAATTATGTTTAATATCCCTTGGCAACTTCAACATCTAATGGTATGTGATTATAACCATTGCAAATATATTTAATGCTATAGATATGGGGTTCTTTGCAACCCCATTAGGTTTCTAAGTACTTGTAACAAATAACTATGAACCTAGAATGAGTCATTTTATAGAATGGGTAGTAATTACTTGCAACTTAACAATCTAAAATGTTAACTTAGCAAGATCATCGTAGAGGTGTAAAGAAACTTAACGGATAGTTATTAGCATGTGCAAACTATCCAACTTGAAAGGAATTTTTCATTAGGACTTAAGACAATGAAGAACATGATGGTCTGATTTTTCATAGTGTAGAGAAATTTCAAAAAATATGTGTGAAAAATCATGTAATCCCTATGTCCTAAAAATTAGGGTTTCTCTTTTTAAAATTTCCCTGATCTCTATGTTGTTTGAATTTTATTAAATTCTCAAGGTTTGCCATCAACATAGTCATTAAAATGCCCTAAGTATGTTGAAACCCTAGGTTATCTTCAATATTTTGAAAGGCTTTGCCAAATTCCTAGGTTCTACTCCTATACGGTGTTAGGGTTTCCCGTAGGAGCATTAAGTTCTCTTTCCTTTGTTTTTGTGCTCACGCTTCACTAAGTGGCATAGAGGTGTAAAGGCATTTTGGTTTACAAGCATATGATTGTGTAACCTGTAACAATGAAGTGATGGACCCTGAGGCTTTCTGGGTATATGATTCATCTTTGAGCAAAGAGGCGTAAAGGATTTTCATGTATTGTTAGTTTTGACTTATGCTTCCATGGTGACAAGATGAGTAAATGAGAAAAAGAAATTCATTAAGATACTCATGGCCATACATTTTCCTTTTAAGCATATGAGCATAATATGTTTTAAAGTGGGTATGTTTGTTGATTTACAAGGATACGCGTATTAAGTGGAGTGGATAGGCAAAAAAGTGTAATGTTTTGATCTACACTCTCATGATTTGCTAAATGGCATAAGAACATAAAGCCACATCATAGTGTAAAGGTATATTAAAATGGTTTTATGGTTCTACAATTAAGAGAAGCTCGTAAGAGTGAAGCAAGGTTTAATTTCATCTACGTGCCTCAGCTGTTTTGGTTTGCAAACAATTGTAAAGTGATAACATAAGGAGAAATGTGTCATGTGGGACCTGACAAACTGCCACTTGGGCCTTGAGATGAGCAAATCAAGTTGTGACATGTTGCATATTTTAGATTGGCCCAACCCGCGTGGAGGATAAGTTAAGTCAGTCTTTTTGGATGTGCTTAAATCAATGGCAATGCTTTTTCTGAGATCTGATTTGGGTCATTGATTTGTTAAAAAAGAAAAGTTTCCTTATGCTCTTATGTTGTTAAGTATATTGTGTGGAGAAAGAGGTGCCTCATGCCTTTCTCTATGGATACGAGGCATATTTCAATAAAAGAACATAAAAGGTAAAATGGGGGATGAATTGAGTGCTTTATGCTACTATGAAGGGAATAAACCATAAGAGCAGAAGGTAGATCATAAAGGATTCTCAATGCTATAGGAGATGCTTATAGCCTATGGTTGGGAGTATATTTTCAAAGGGCCCCGACACTACGAGAATAAAGTAACTTGTATGGGTGTAAAGAAAAATAAACAAATTTTTAGAGGACTTTAGTGGTACGTGAGTAAGAACATAAGGATCTATTGAAAGGGTTTGAGATCTTACGGTAAAATAAGACCACGTAGGAGCATAAAAGTAATTGCGAAGCCATGCTTAAAGAACTCTAACAAACATATAAGGGTTTGGTAGTTGTATCTCTAGGGTTATGAAGAATTGAAGGGTTATGACTTTGCATATGAGCATAAGACCAAATTTGAAAAAGGCGACTGACTGAGGTGTCACGCTAGTTAAGAAAAAAAGGACAAAATCACTATGGCCCAATAAAATAAAAAGAAAAAAAGGTACTCCAAGATAAAATTACATGGTTGATATTCTTTGTTGACATCCTACAAAGGTGGTATTAAAACTCATGTATGTAGAATTTATTATAGCTGGTAGATTGCATGCTATAAAAATTTGATTGAATGTTCAAAGTATTTTCTATTTCGAAGAGCTTGTGTTTTCTATTTGAAAAATTCTCCAGGCATCCATAGCTTTGTGAATTTCTATGTTATCATTGTGGGAATTCGAGATATAGATTTGCAGAAAGAATGGTTGACATGAAGGTTGAAGAGGTCCTTACTGAAGAAGTAGAAGTTGAAGATGAAGGTGATGATGTCATAGAAGTTATAGCTAAAGGAAAGAAAAAGAAGGGTGCAATGAAAATAGAGAAAAAATCAAGGGTTAGAAAGTTCAACAAGCACATAGAGGACTAGTTGAAGGTACTTCTAGGGTCATCCAATGCAATTTCAGCAAATGGTCATGTTTTCAAAGACCCTTATTTCCTATGTAGGGATGCCAAATTCCCTAAGATCAATGGTTTTAATATGTTTTTGTATTTCTACCAAAATAGAACTGAGAATGTACTAGTATGCAACCCATGGAACATGAACATGGAAAAATTGATATTCCTAAAGGTATTTGTTGATGTGGACTTTTTGAAGGCACTAATAAATTCCTATAATCTAGTCACAATGTCATTCCATAGGCACAATGGGAGTATTCTATGCACACTGGATAAGACTTCTTTCATAGAAGCTTTTGGTTTGGAGGGGCAAATGGATGTGCCCATAGATATTGTGGATTTACAAGGCAAATTTGGGAGGAATAAAACTTATTATCTAAATAATGTGATGGTACCCCACATCCCTTACAATGTCAAAAAGGTAGGATAGATTGCAAAGAAAGTAGAGGGTCACTTGCCATTGAGCAAATTCAAAAACTACTTCAAGAATACAATGTATGGATTACACAAGGTTCTAGGAAGTGATGGGGTAGAGAATTGTGTATATGGCTTATTGTTTCTAATAGCATGTGATATACAAGACCCTTTCCACAACAAAGAATATGATTATATGGGATTCATCATGGACAATATGCACCATCAGATTGTGAATGCCAAGAAGGGAGAGATGAAGGACTTCAAATTTCACCATTATTCATTGCTCATGCACTTGATCCTGTACAAGAACATTGGCTACATCAGTCAGGATTTCATTCACCGAACTTATGATGAATTTGGTGAGTTTCTTGTGCAATTATCACTAGTACATTTGACCCAATTTTTAGACCAAAATTTTTGACCATCTATTAAATTGGGGTCAAATTGGTCGGAATAGGGAAGGACAAATGTATTTTTTTTAAATCCATGCCTGTGTTGGTCAAAATTTTGACTAGCATGGGTATAATATGTTAAAATAAAAAAGATTTATTGTTATGAGCACATGCAGGAGCTACATAGGCATTTCATTTGGAGCACGAGAGCTACACAGGGCAAGAAGAGAGGAGTGAGTCAAAGAATATTTTAGAGCATTTGGAGATGTTTTAGAAGTAGTGATTATGTCAGACAAAATAACAGAGCAAGCTCGAGGTTTTGGCTTTGTGGTTTTTGAAGATCCATCTGTTGCAGACAGGGTTATGTTGGAAAAACAATGATCAATGGCAGAATGGTAAGATCATAGTACTCAAAGACCTCAAAGATTTAGCTTCATCACTTATGACTCAAAAGATGTTGTGGGGGTTTTTGTGTGAAAGCCCTTTCATGAGTTCAATGGAAAGATGGTAGAGGTCAAGCGGTCAATCCCCAAGGAAAATCTACTAGGAATGCTAGGTATACTTTAGGAGGAGGTCGAGGAAGGAATTCTGGATATCGCTTCAATTCGAGTGTGGCAGGACCCTATGGGCCTAGAATGAATACTAAGCATGTTGTTACTCCAGGAGGTAGAGGTGGGTTCACTTCATATGGGCCTACTAGAAGTGGATAAAATGCACCTAGTGCTAGCTATGGAAATGGTGTAAGATATGGACCTATAATGAATGGAGGCAGCTATGGTAGTTCTTCTTTTCAAACCAACCCAACCTATTCTACCAGCACAGTTGGCACTTATGGAGGACCTCCCACTAGCTATAGGAATCCAGCAACTGGAGCTAATAACAACAATCTAGCTCTAGTGAGAAATATGTGGAGTAATGGAACTATATCATATGCTGGACGAAATGGGAGCATAAGTGGTTATTGTGGAGGTGCAACATATGGCTTAGGTCAAGGTAGTAATAACTAGGAAAATGGAAGTGTTGCTAGGTATGCAAGTGGCTATGGAAGCTCTAAAAATATCTATGGCTCAAGTGCTGGTGCTTATCCAACACAAAATAGTGTGTATGGAACTAAAGTGGCAACATATAGCTCAACAATAGGGGCCTATGGAGGTACATACACTGATAGTTACAACAAATATACTTATGGAGACACAACTTGGAGATAAAAACCAGTTGATCCTACTAGAGCACATTCAATAGGCTATGGGCTAAGCATAGTCAGAGATGGGTTGCATAAATAAACCCTGGCAACATACATTTAGGCTATTGAGATAAACCTGCCAATGGATATAGAGGTGAGACAATCAATACGAATCAGAAATATTTTCTATTTTCTTTTGCAGTGTTATTTTTCAAAGGCAAGTTTGTTTTCAGGTCTTTTTCATGGACCAATTAGGATTAGTCTCAACTTCATGCTTATTCATACCTTTTTTTCAAATGTTTTGTTTTTTCTCAAGGAACAAATGTTAAATTTTTTGTGAAAATCTATTATATTTTTCATTTTTAAAAATTTGGTCAACATTATATTTTGTATAGAGAATACCTGCATCCCATTTTTATATGGAAAATAGTAGCATCTCATTGTGATATGACATGCCTATACATACACTATATTATGTGCTAATTAGAGTAAACTTAAATTTATACTTGCAAATTTCATGCTTGCCTATTTATTTTTGTAGTTGAGAGGATACTACGATCTCTCTAATCTTTTGAAGCTGAGGCAATCCAATTGATACTACAATTATTTGGTGTTTTTCTATAGTTGAGATACACTAAATATATCACTAATGTAATATTTATGGTTTGTGTATTTTAGCACTTTAGATAGTACGATCCAATGCATACATTGACCAAGGAATGGAAATTTCTGCATGAAATTAATTACAAGTACTTTTGTTTGGGTCATGTTTTAGATCTTAGTTCTAGCTGACATTACAGTTAGATTTAATGATTAGGTTAGGCTTTAGATATTCAGTCACATTGTGAGTGACTTGGATTGTGTCTCAATATGTGACCTGAATTGTATATCTAATTCAATTAGGTATACTCTCTAGTTTTGTATCGGTGTCTACAACTTTTGTAATTGTAGTTATATTAAATATTGGTCCAAACAAGCTTCTAGTTGTATCTTTGTAATTCCTCTTTCAATTTTATTTTGAAATGTCCATGATAGACTCATGGGTAGAATAGAATGTTATTGAATCTCTTATGCTTGAGATGATCAAGTGATTGATATTATTTTCAATTATTCTTGTGTCATATTATGTAGAGCAACACATAGGATGGACATTAATCAGAGAGATAATGTTGCAAGGATTATATCTTGTTTTAAGGATGTCCACTAAGAATTTGAATGTGATGCTAAATGAAACATATAAATTCTGGTTTTGAATAAATCAAATTAAAATTTGTATAATGATGTTTGTTAAATTTTACCTTTCCTTTTAACAGTATATCTACATTTATGTTGGTACCTTTTTACAATTTTCAGTATGGTACACTAGCATAATCTATAAAATGCATTATTTGGGTTATTATTTTTCATGGTAAGGAAGTTTTGTTGAGATCATTGTGAAGGGAGAAATGGTCACTCTCTGCCAAGTCTTGGTGAGGTCAGTACTAATAGGATGTTCATGCTCAATTCTTGCTTGCTATGCCTTTTGGTGTGGTCAATACTCTACGGTATAAAAGTGAAACTACTTAAGTATGAGCCTTGAGGCTTTTACAACTCACCTCTTTTTTTTCACAATCCCCATTGTCTTATTGCTTACTAATTATATATATTTTATCGATAAAAGGTTGAAGTCAAGATCATTATTATTATGTGTTGTGATCAATTCTCATATAAGATGCTCACAATTTACTATTGCATGTTACATTCTTTTAAACCTGATTTCAAGCTTCATGAAAAAATCATATATAATAAACACTTTAGTTTGAATTGTGCCCATACATCTATTCCTACTTGGAACATCTTGGATGCTAGAGTGATGTAGGTGTCTGTCTTTCACCACATTAGTGCAAGGGAATTTTCTTAGGAAAGTTTTCCTATACATCCACTTCTTAAACATAGGGGTGATGTAGGTATCTATCTTTCACCATAGTAGTATCAGAAAAGTCACATTTGGAATTGTATCCACACAACCATACCTATAATGGCTTTAACAAAATGCAAGGGTTGGCACATCTTGGGTTGGCACGTTGCTTAAAAACCAATCTTAAATTTTATTTCTCATAAGGTTGTAACAATAACAAAGGAGTCACCCTTGGTATGTACTTCTTGCATTAGAAGGCTACAACTTCTCTTAAACCCTTCAAAGCCATGAAAGTCTTTCCTTCATTGTTATTTTTAGGGCCAATAAAAAATGACGCACCATTAATAGACACTTCAATGTACATGTATAATATATTTTTAAAAATATAACAATATATAATATAAACTAGTGATACTCATAATTGCCAATAAACAAAACATTTAAGCACCTCTTAATATCAAAAAAATAGAAATATTCATAAAAACATAATCTAGAGATTTGTTAAATGCCAATAAATGATGAAAATTAAAAATCAATATTTAAAATTAATAATCTTCATATTGCTTTGCATCAAAAGCATCAAGTCAACATCTAGTTCAACTTCACTTAAACCACAATGAGTGACAATTCCACTTCCACTAGCCATGTGCTGTACAACTATCTCATGTAAAGAGATTTCTAGAAAATTATGCAACAATAACATCTACTTCAAAAAACTCAAAGGTCAGATCCTAATTCCTTATCACCTCTTCATTATAATAAAGTTTCATACATGACAGGAGATCCTGAAAGTAATGGGGGTCTAGTACTGGAGACCTTAATGGGGTTGACAGGTAGTGCCCTAGTGGGTTCTATGCGGGTGGGGGGGAGGGGGTTCATGATGCAGGACAGGGTTGAGGGAAAAATTTCCTATCATAGAGTACATATTAAGACTTCTGGAGCCACACAAGCCTTCATGATGCATGCCATCTTCACAATTTTATCATTGAAGGGTGGAATTAGGTGCATAGGATTTTATGTGTTTATAAAATGTTATTAGAAATAAATTTCCCCTATTCATCCAAATAGTTAATCACATCAAAGCATCTAAGATCCACATTTAGAGGAGAAGCAAGACATGGTCACATGGTACACTATTGGACACACACTACATGCAAAGTTTTTCCTTCAAGGACCTATAGCCAACACATTCCATCTATAAAAAATATTTCTAAAAATGAGTTAATCATGTACATTTTACACTTCAGCCTTCGCTCTTGCTGCCAATGCATAGAAGATTGCATAAGAATGCACACATGCCATGACATTTCAAATTCAAATAATTAATCATCTACAAAGACAATAAGGTACTAGATTCTATCACCAAAAAATGATGCTACATTATCTATTTACAAATGTAGTTATTCTACACCAATCCCATTTTTTTGATAATTATTTTCATAATGATTAATACTTGTCGATATATAATTAGTATCTTTCTAGGCATTCCCAATTAGCATTGCTAATTTAGAATGTAAATTATGATTTTAAAGTGAGTTAAAATAAGCAGTGTCTAGGTATTAAATTACATGCAATACTAACAAGATTGCCATATCAACCACCTAGCCATTCTATCAAATTACTCTCTTCCAAGTAAGTCCAACTACCATGTAGAAGAATCAATTTTGATTAGTAGGTTTAGTTGATGAGGATTCTCACTACTAGAGTAAAATAAACCTCTAGGCATAAAGATGATCCTTTAAACACACTGCTCAAAGTTCTTAATATCTCAAAAATTCACCTTAATTCTCTCAGCTAAATTTCTTAAAATGTAAGAGTAAGATGTAGAAAAATTGAGCAATGGGCTAATGAAAAGAGATTTTACACAACTAAAAGAAAAGAATAGATAATAGCAATAAAATTAGCAACCCATGAGGAAATATTAGCAAACCCAACAACTAATCTTTGGTCTTCCAGTCATTTGTTAACTGATCCTTCATGAACACTTAATAGCACATTTTTTTGCAACAACACACTAAAAATTTCATTGTTGTTTCTTGGAACCATAAATTTTGGAAGATAAGAAAATGACTTGAGAGTGAATTAGTAATCTCTTATACTAAAATCACCCAACATTTCTTTAGTCAATGAAGTGAAAAGAGACGAACTTAGTGTAAACTATGTTGGGAGTTAAAAGAAGATATGCTCTTATTTGACTATGAGTGCATATTATTTTTTCTTATTTTGTTTTATAGATATCGGTAGTCTTAGGATTAATAGCCTAATCACAAGGTTGGTAGCAAAAATGAAATAGAATTTTTATTAATAAGGAAACCATGGGGAACTTTTAGTTGAGGAATATATATTTGCAATGTTTGATTTTATTGTTGTTTATATTTGGGAAGTGAGAGAGAGGGAGAGGGAAGAGATGGGAAGTGGGGATGAGGGAGACGAGGAGAGAGAGTGAAGACAAGACATGGAGCGGGGGAGAAGGGAGGGATAGTGAGAGAGGGAGGGAGGGTATAAAAGGGGGAAGGAAGGAAGTGAGGATGAGGGAGTGATGAGGAGATATGGAGAGGGGAGAAGGGTAAGTTACCATGATCTTTACTTTCCATTGCATCAAGTACAATTTGTTATATGCTCTAATCATTTTATACATTGTTAACTTTCCATTATGAAATTTGAGTGAAGGAATTAAGAGAGAATTGCAATGTGGTAAGAAAATAATTAGGATTTCAATGTGTAATATGGTAGGTATTGGTGAGAATTGTCAATCAGTTATGATTTGCATCTTTGGTGGTTCTAGCTTTTTGTTAAAAACTAGAGTAGCTAAATTTTGTAGAAAAATCGTGTACATTCAAATGCAGATTTGGGAGCTCACAAAGATTGAACATGCAAATTATTAACTAGAAAGAAATTAATGAACAAAATTCAACTTGCATTAAAGTTATAAACTACGAAATAGGGATATTAAATGCACAATCTTCAACTTGCATAGATATCAACCAAGAAATGAAGATATTTGCTGCATTAAATTTATTGTTGAAGATTTTCTGAATTATAATTTTATTTCAAATTTCATAGTTTGAAGAACTTGTTCGATCTTGAATATTCAATTAAATTTATCTTGCCTCTAAATACAAATGTATAAACTATCAGTGTTGGAGCTCTATTTCTCATGACATATTTTGAGTTTTTCATCACTTCATGTATAAATATTTCAGGCTCTGAAGAAATTTTTGGATGGAGATGCCATATTAATGTTAGATCCAAAAATAAATAGAAACCCTGCTACAAACTTGGTGATAGATAAAGAGCTATTAAGAAGTGGTTAAAAGGCTTGGCAGTGATTTGGTTTTGATCAATTAGGTACGCTTCATCTGTCCAGACTTTGTCTACTTAGAATCTAGCTCTTTTTTATGGTCTATTATTATTATGAACTTTATAATTTTATATAGTTCATTTCTTTATTAAAAATTTCTATTACATTTTGGTTTTCTTTGTGTTGTACATAATCCAAATCAGCCCCACTATCTTAAACTTCACTTATTCATCTACGACAGTGCTTTAATTTTTTTTAAATTATCTCTCCCTTATGCCACTTTCCATCCTAGATTGGTAAGGGGTTTCTCCTTTTCTATTCTACCAACCATTCCAATTGCATTTGATGATAATGATTATCTATGCTATGGCCCTTTTTGTATGTTCTTTTTTGGGCTTCTTTTATATAAAATATATATGACTTGATTATGATCTATAAGAATGGAGATGGAAGACAAGCTACTGATGATATTCAACATTCTCAATTGTTGAAGTCACCACCATATATATTGTAGGCACATTATTAAATAACACATTGATATGTTAGGATTGTGATTTTTCCCATCTGTTTAGTTTTGAAGTTTATGATTTTTGGACCATTCCTTAATCTTGTGCCCAAACACTACGTGTTCTCAAGCATTGCCTTCATAGCTAACTATTCTAATGTTGTACTCTATAAAGTGGCCACTTTTATGTGTTCTACCAAATATTTGGTGCCTCTTGTAGCTACTTTATCAAGTAAAGAAAAATCCATGTTATGTTCTTTAGATTAATGAAATACTTATAAACTTTTAAAAAAATGTTTAGAATTAAACCCATTTATTTCTTATTACAGGGCCACATCAACCTTATGCTCGAAAAAAGAAGAGGAAGCCTCATGTTATAAGATTAGATCCACAAGAGCCATAGAAGAATGCCGAACATAGTCATGATGTGCCTATTAGCATCATGACTATGTTCAGCATTCTCAAATGGCTCTAGTGGAATATTGTTTTTCTATTGCAATTTATTCAAGGATTACAACATTTACCTCTAATGTCCACCATTTCTTTTACCAAACCATAGATCTCCTCCAAATTTTGTCAGTCCAATTTCCTCCAACATTAATATTTGTAACCCTCTCAGTCACTATTATTTGTAATCCCCAATATGTTGGGAAGGGAATCTAGCTGAGATAGATTTTGATCCAACCTTGTACTTTTTTTAGAGGTTCTTCTATCAGAAATCTTCCTCTTGTATTAATTGAATGTTATAGTTCATAAATGGATGAATGAAATGAATGAAGTATGCAATTAGATGTTAATGGGGAATTTAGATTGATGTTAGGGGGAGAGGCATGAGGCCAAACGAGTTTCCACCTTCACGTGGTTGGCCTTGTTAAGTGGAGAATATTATAGTATTCTTGAAACAAAGTGAAGCTCAAACTAACATACCAAGGAATCATAAAACCCAAATCCATTTACCTCTCATCTTCTCATCCCAATAATTCATCTTTTCTGTCAATAGCTTCTTGTTTTTTGCAAAATATTTGGAGGTTTTGAGAATGTTGAATCTTAAAAATTTATTCTAGATGTTAATTTTGTTGAGATGTGGAGAATCACTTTGTCCTATGTGGGGACATTCTAGAATCTTGATATTTGTTTAAATATGAGTTAGCTATAGGTTCTTTATGCACCAAATTTCTATAGAGATCTTCCCATTCTAGACCATCTTGATGCACAATTGTAGATTTGATAGGATTTTTTTGGTTGGAGAGGGAGACTTCCACCATTAACCTCTATGCTTAGAAGTAGGCTAAAGAAGTAGTGAAATGTTTCCTTATCGCTACCATTACCAATTCCATTTTTTGACGAGTTTGAACAATGGATATTTAATATATCCATTTATTGCATATCCCACATTCATGGATTTTCATGAGATGACATCACTTTAAAGAAAGAATAATGTTCCTTGTTTATTCTTTTCTATTTTGCATAGGTATCTAACAACTACCATTACCAATTCTATTATTTTTCAAGTTTGAACAACGTATATTTAATATATCCATTTATTGCATATCCCACAATCATGGATTTCCATGGGATGACATAATTTTGAGGAATAATGTGCCTTTTCTATTCTTTTGTACTTTGTATATGTATCTATCATTTCATTTCCAACAATAAAAATTATTTGACAATAATAGTCTTTTCATCATACTTTGATGGATGTCCATGACCTACTCTAGAGGTCCCATTTTGGCATGGGGGGGAAGATGCCAACAAAGGTTGTCCTTGCCTTTATTTTTTTATGTGAGTTTTTAGTCTGTTCATTTAGGATAAGGATTTTTTTTCTCTTCAATTCCTTTCAGCATAAATAGATTTCCAAACTAAGTTTCTTTAGGAATTCTCTTTCAATTGAGCTCACAAGGGAGATCAACTATTGAAGATGCTCTGTTAGCTTTTAATACACTTCATAGATGAGATTTCATTATATGGTTTGAACAAGATGTGGAAAAAAATCAAGTGTGTGATATTTCAGAAGATTGAAGATGAGCCCATTCCCGAGTGTAGTAATGAATCTCAAAGCTCCTTTAGCCTGAGCATATCATGTCCTTCAGACGATCATTCTGAAGTTGCATCAACACTATATCCTTCAGGTGTTTGATTCTTCATCTTTCTTCTTGTTGTTTCTCTAATAGTATTGATTTTTGCTAATTTAAGAGGACACTAGACAACATGCTTATGTATGTGAAATGTAAAAGTTGTGTTACTAAACATGAACTGTAGAAGAATTTATATGATCTGAAGGGATGCTGCCCCATACTTCTCGTCACCACCCTTGTAGTCAAATATTGTTCTTGGACTCATGGGATATTATTATTGGGTAAAGCTTAAAGTGTTTTTAGAAGGGTATACTTTACATTTGTGTTACTATATTAAAAAATCCTACCAAAAGAAAAAAATACTTGACAAGTATCTTATTGGTGCAGGGCTTACAATTATATGCAGGAGAATGCACTTATACTCCAATGTGCTCCTACTGTTGGGTTAATGGTTTCTTCTAAATGGGGACTTGGGCCATTTCTGCAGTTGTTTCATTTATGTTCTCCAAACCAAAACCTGAAATTGACATTGATGTGTTTTGAATGTAACTTCATTTTCCATATAATCTTCTTGTAAGATTCACAAAGTGATTTTATAGATAAAATTGATATTTGAGCTGAACAATAATGCTCTTTTCATTAATAGTTCCTATTATAATTAGTGCCTATGACTAAAATCATTATCTTTTGCAGCAAAATTCTAGGAACTAGAAGAAGAGTAGTACTTATTATTTTATGAAGTCTTATTTATGGCCAATCATCCTATGGATTGGTGCAAAGTTGATTTGTAGGTAATACCATTATATATCTTACATTTTTACTGTGCTTATTGGGGCCTACATTATATTATTAGTTATTTTATCTAATGCTTAGTGTATTTTGAATTTGATTGGTTGGATCTAGAATAAACTGGTAGCAGATATTATTTTTGTTCAGGTAAGTGTTAGGTATATTACAGTAATGGGTTTCTTTCAAGGGAATTTGATCCTTTTGTGACTACCTCTGAAACAAGTCAAGCTATCAAGAAACACCTCTTAAACTTTGTGAGATCGAACTTGACTATCGTGGCATTTGCATATTCTACATCCTAGTAAATCATAAATCACTATCAATTGTCTTATCAATTGTATATTGTATGACTAGGTAAGATATTGAATCATATGATTGCATAATGCATATAGATTATATTAAATAATCAAATATTCCATATAATTTTGTTCAACATGATTTAGTAGGTACAAAAATCTGCCACTAAGCACCAGAATAGCTTGGAAATGAGAAATGTATGCCATCATCATTTTTATTATTATTCTACAGAACAATTCTTATGGTTTAATTTTTTCATCATCAATTTATAATTTTAGTGAGAAATCTCTATATATATTTTCTTGCCAATAGGGTTACTTAGTTTTTATATAAATTTCTTTGCTTTTGCAGCTTGGACTTGAATTCACCACCAATGCTCTTTATACTATAGTGGGGGTGGCTGTATTAGCCTTGTTTGTTCAGCTTCTGGGCTCTTCTATTCAAAAGGGGATCTTTGCTAGAGCTTTTGGAATAGTACTGTTGACTCTAGTTGGTTGGGACGTAATTAATATTACTTTATTCTGCCATCAGAAGGGGCTTCACCTCAGCTATGGTGTATTGTTAATAGTTTCTTCAAGTGTTTGATGTTGTAATGTGTGCTTTGAGTTTTAGACTTTTGTTTATACTTGCCAACAACAGGACTACTTTGCTTCATTAGAATCATGAATAAGGAATGCAGATGTAAGCTTTTCTAGTTTTTTGCTAAGAAAATGTTGATATTAAAGTAGTGGGGCTTCTAAAATAGATACTTGATATTTTATGCAAAAAATTTTGTTGTAATTTAAGATTTGAAGCTAACTATTGAAAATTTTCTTGTCCTTCCTATCTATCTTTCCCACTTTTCCAGTGTTGATATTATTCTACATCAAGGTGTTATGGAAATGTTCATACCCATGTTATCTTTAATATTCTAGACATATCACATACACCTTCTTCATCAGATTTTTTATTTATTATATCTTAAGTTTTAATATTTATTGAGATCTTTTGATTTTAGATTTTTAGCAACTATATGTTAAGCATAATGCTCCATATAACCTAGCCATGTGTTGCAAATGAGTGGATAAAAACCAAGATTGATGGGTATGAAGTTAATGGAACTATTGAGGTTGGTAATATGTCATTACATGCTTCAATAGTACATAGAGTAGTTCCATTTATGTACAACATCTCAAAAAATGTTGAACTTGAAAAAATAGTGAACTGTATGCTTCTCTTTATCATGTTGATAGAGGTATAATTTGATTTCCATTTTATTCAAATTATTTTCAAACACTTATTTCTATATATATTTCTTAATTTTATGTTTTTCAACATGTTGGTTGGTGGTCACCAACTATTGTTAGAGGGGGTGACTAGTAGGATGTGCATATTCCAAATTGCAAATTTACTATTACTGCAGTATAGAATATCAGTCAGAAGTCACATTGGCGTATAAAGACTCATTTTGCTATTAGCCATTTAGATGTGAACAAAATTTGAGTAAGTAGACTTAACTTATTTTCCTTCTAGCTTGTGTGACCACGATATGCAAAAGTGTCTTGTGAGTTTCTATAATGGAGTATTTTTTTCATTATGTCATGTGGGAGAATGTGTAAGTTACTAAGACACTTATGATTTTGAAGTTTGGTGCAATTTTATTTTTCTCTAGCATTAATTGTTGAGTTTATTTTCCTTATTTCAAGATAGTTTATTTCTATTAGGCTCATAGGCAGGATTGAAAAATTGAACCTTGCAATATAAATCTAAAATGTTACTAAAGTTACTTTTGTATGCAAATCAAGTCTTTCACTTAAATAAAACTCCCTTTATTTCTAAGAACTGTATTTTGTAACTATAAATCATATTATGAATGGTTGAAAGAGTGATTTTATAAAGAGTTTGTTGCCTAATAGTGTTCATAGCAGACTCGTCTCATATTGGCAAAGAATTCTAGTTTATCCATAATGTATATTGTTACAACGCTTAATGTCATGCATGCATATTCATATATGTGTAATTTTATTACTTATAGACTAGGAGGAATAGTAATATTCAAAAACACATTTCATTTACTATTTGACTATATAGAGATTATCATATATATATGATCTATGAATTAAATACCAAAGTTAAATGTGGAATGTATTTGAATGTTTAATTTTTATCTCACTTTATTGTCTGTGCACTTATATGAATGTGTGTTTGCAAGGGAAAATAAACTATTTAGATAAATATCTATGCTATCTAGGTAAGTGGAGTGTTTATTAAATAAATGCCTTAATTAAATAAGCAAGGAATATATCATTCACAGTGCTGGATTTTTAGGGCTTGTTAAGTTTATTTCCTTAGTACATTCAAGTTGAAAGTTTACCTATGGGAGTGTAGACCAAAACTAATTTTTTTATGTTGATTTGAATTTTAAACTGCAGTTAAGGTTGTTAGATGATTTTCTTAGATCCTTCAATTTGAGCTAACTTTTCTCTGGTTCTTCTATATAAGTGGATAACTGACCTTCACAATTGGGAAACTTTATTTGATGTATGCATATGAATTGTAGGTAAGAAAAATGATTTAGGAGAATTTTAACTACTGGAATTTCTCCCCTCTATATTTTTAAATTTGAACTTTGTATGGAAATTGCAGTGTTTACAATCACTTTTGGAGCATGTAATAAATCATGAGGGTTACGTTCTTAGTCAGCCACCTTAATTCAATCAATTTTTTGGCTTTGGAACAATGGTTGAAGACAATCTTGCAGTGGCTGATGTCATGGTGTATTAATGCCCTATGATAAATATTCTTCAAATACTCAAATGATTTCTAGGTTAATCCTCTTTCTAGCATGATTTTAGATGAATGAATGTCTTTTAAAAAACACTCTGAATTTGATCAATTATTCTCAATACAAGTTGGTGTTGAGTTTCCTTTTTATTATTTTGTAGATCTGTTGCTATTTATTTAATGTGCAATTGTGGAGAACTTTTTAGATTATTGACTTTTGTGTTTCTAAAGTTTTCTTACAAGTAAGAAACATTACTTAATTAAAAAATTCACAATGTCTTTTAGACTCCTATGGGGTAGATGTTATACATCCCCACCCTAGAGAAGATTCTAGTCCATCAATAGCAGCAATAGGTTTTCAATATAGATCATTGTTTGTTGTTGTTCTAGTTCACACAATTCATATGGAAAATTCTTATCTTAATATTTTGAGTTTGGTGCAAATGTTAGGTGGTTGCATCTCAAGATTGGCCTAAAGTCACAAATTATATAGGCCTAGTTTTTGCTCAGGTGCACAGACAAGAGCTCATTCAAGATTTGTATAAAGTCTGGCAAGATCTAGTATGAGGCACTATTATTGGAGGAATGATAAAGTAGGCATCTCTAGAAGTAGTACATGATCAATGCTCAAGTATAACTCAAACCATTCCATTCTCATAGATTTTACCCTTGGGCTTAAAAGTACTATTTTCTCATTTTAAATAATGGATAGGTGTGAAATTGTTAAGCTTTGAGTACAAATGAAATCAAACAGTGTTTTGTAATCTATTTAATGGTAATGGTTGCCTATCAATATTCCCACAAGCCTTGTAAAGAATATGCCAACTTCCTACAGTCATACACACATATCAAGAATTGGATGAAAAAATGTAACAGTAGTATCCTTAATACAAGGAAAACAAAAACTGAAAACAAACTTTGAACCAATGATAGGTGGTTTGCAAACCACTTGTCAAGATAGATTGATTATTCCTGTTATAGATGTTCCCCAATTCTTCAGAGTGCCTTTGTGGAGATTATCATTTCATGCTAGTTCTGTTGTAGTCATTTTCTCAACCTATGTTCCCAGCCACTCCATATCTTCCATCTCCTTGTCTACATGTGCCCAAATTCTATTTTGTTAAGCTTGAAAGCATTTCAAAAAGAGGCAAGTTGAGTTCATTTCTTGTTGATAGATCCTCTGAGATCATCAATGAAAAGTGATAGTGGCATCCTGACAAGGCATGATGTTTCCCTTTCTCCTTCTTTCTAGCTATATGATCAGTACCAATAGTCCTATATATAGATTGAGAATTGATTGATAACACATAATAGCCATAATACAAAGATAAACAAAAGAAAAATTAAAATCAACAAAGAGTGGGTGGTAAGCCAGTATTCAGTAAGGATTGGTCATGCATGCCCTAGACGCAGCCCAAAAAATCTAATTGTCTTTATGGAGATTATCGTCACTAGTCTTTAAAGTTTATGAAGCCAAATCCTTCATTTAGGGAACCTTGAAGATACATGATGATGGATGTCCCACATTCTCTTTGGTATTTTTTTAGTTAGTAGGTTAATTTTACAATTTAGATATTGTGGATTGCAAAAATTAGATTTCATTCTTTCAGTATTTGTGTCCATTGATGGAAATTCAACTATTAAATTCTTTAATGTAAAAGAGACATTTTTCTTTCACTTGAACTATGTGATGCAAATTCAGAAATGTTTTGTTGGTTGGAAACCATTTAATCAATTGGATATCACTAGATGAGTTGTTTCAGCACCTAAATATTTTGAGGGAATAGTAGATTTTCATTTCTTGCTTTCAATGTAATGGCGAATGGGCATTGAATATCTGTTTGGCATGAGGTTTTTGACATTGTGGCTTAGCTTTCATGGAATTGATCACTGCATTTAATAAAAATTGATATCGAGTTTTCAAGGAAAAATCTTGATAATTCTTCGTGACTTAAATAGTACTTGAATTGATAGAGTTGAACTTTGATATAAAATTAGCTACTTATTACTTGCATTGGTTATGTTCAAACACCAAAAGAAGTGTTTGAGCCAAGCCTCGTTAATGTGCAGGTGGAAATATAGGATCCTGATGGATTGTTCAAAATACTGACCCTGATGGCATCTATAGACCATTCAATTGAACTATGTATTTGTTGTAGCCTTCCTCCAGGAGGAGGATTCAATTGAACTATTTGTCTAGGATTCCACATTTTGCATGCATGTCTACCAGGGTAGTTGCAACTTAAACATATATATTCTCTCAATATATGTAATTTTTTGCATATCTAGCAACCATGGCTTTTGATGACCACATTACATTTAGATATCCTATCAAATAGTTTGCATGACTTATCTATGCTTCCATTTTGATAGCATGTCTCCCAAGACAAATGCTACTACTTCATCTACACCATCTGCAAAAATCCTTTATGCTTTAATGGATGCCTATAACTTATCCCAAAGATCTCATTTAATAGCTATGAGATAATCAATCAAGAGGAAACAATTGAGATCTTAGAGTGACACAATTTTCAAATGATCATATTAAATGAAATGGGTGTGTGAGTAGAAAGAAACTCGAAAGACATTGTGTATAGATGAAGGCATGAAATGGATGGTTTTGGAGCACTCAGCACAGACACTTATCATTCAGTACATATCATCATTCAAGATCAAATGGGTGTGTGGGATTATATGCATAGTGAATAATAAAGGAGGGAATTGAACCCTCCTTGAGGCTCACACTTGCTGAGGTCCACTTCAGCAATGGCCCTTCCTATGAAATTGCTATCTAAAACTGTTCTAATGAGATAATGTGTTATGAGCTCTTCATCAGTGGGATGGAACGTGAATCCAAGAGGTAGTTATGCATCACCCATTTCATGACTGTATCTAAAGTTAAGAGCCCTTATTATTGAATTCTCTTCCCTATTTCCCATAGCAAAGGAAATTAATATGGGTGATAGGGAAGAGAATTCAATAATAGAGGCTCTTAAATTTAGTTATAGTCATGATATGGGTGATGCACAACTGCCTCCTAGATTCACATTTCATCCCACTGATGAAGAGCTCATAACACATTATCTCATTAGAAAGGTTTTAACTAGCAATTTCACAGGAAGGGCCATTGTTGAAGTGGACCTCAACAAGTGTGAGCCTCAAAAAAAATTTGACCAAGCATTGGTCAAAATTTTTAACAATGCTTGGGAGGTTTTGACCAAGCATTGGTAAAACTTTCAACCAATGCTTGGGAGGTTTTGACCAAGCATTGGTCAAAAATTTGACTAATGTTGTGTAGGTTTCTACCAGCATTGGTTAAAATTTTGACCAATTCTTGGCAGAACTTGTGCCAACATGTTTGAAAGTTTTTGACAAACGTATTGGTCAAAATTTTGACCAACTAGTACATTGGTCAAAATTTTGACCAATGAGTTGGTCAAATTTGGTCAAAATTTGGTCAAAAAATGGGTTGAAATTTCACCCAATAATGGTCAAAAAATGACCTCAAATATACTAGTGTATAGACTCACATTTGGGATAAGAATTTTCATTATTCAAATGCAAATGTGTTTTTCAATTTTTTTAGTTCTATTATTATGAGAATGGTAGATCATGCCTTCTTTAGGGCCCCCAATGTTTTGAAAACATTACTTAGACCTTCCTTTTTGGATGAGAAAATGAATTAGACCACAACTGGGGTGATATATTTTTGTTTAAAGAATGTACATTGATGAGGGTCTATGCATGCCCACAACATCCCCATATATTACCTATATATCTTCCTCCTAGGTTAGCCATTATTGAATTCTTTTGGCAATTCTTACTGATGAAAAAAGAGACGATTCCTCCTTCCTTGCATAAACCTACATTTGTGTGTAGGAGTTTTAAAGTAGGAGATTTTGTAATTGGGAAAATGCTTATGAGGAACTTAGTGAGTATCTTGGTTAGTATGTTTGCTACTGGACCTTATAGAATGTATGACCCAGAGAATTATATAACAAATGAGGTAAAAGCCATTAGGGGTTACATTCTGGCTCCCACCAAACCAATCCCTATAGAAGATTTAATTGCTAATATAGTAGCAACAGGGGAGGCTAATGAGTTAGTAGGAAAGTATTGTGAAATCAGGAAAGTGGAGCATGCCTTGAAGAAGACTAACCTAGATTTCAAGGGTTTTTACACTGATATCACTTATCCTGGCAATTTGAGGAAAATGATTGAAAACTTTGATCATATCATGGCCCAAATGTCGAATGAGCCAGAGGTAGAGGAGGCAATAGTGAACAGAGAATCCCCTGAGCCTGATGTTCAATTATAAATTGATATTGAAGAGGAGGAACTACCATCATCTTCTACATGGATAGCCAAAGGAAATAAGAGACATAAAACCATGCACATCCTAGATAGGATGGTGAGTAGAGCCTTGCAAGTTATGCTAGGAAATGATCAATATTTTTTTGATATCAGATAGAACTACTTGTAGGAAAGGGCTATGGAGGCAGGAAGAGCCTCAAATGATTTACAAATTTTAGCTTCTAGATTGGATGATAGACTCATCCAATCTGAGAAATTTATGGAGGATGATGATTTTGTTAAATCATTTCAGTTTAAAATTTTTTTTATATAAAATTAAGTAAAATGAGCTCACATTGAGCCTTATGCTAGGATAGGATCTTGAGAAGAACAAGGAATTAGTGGACAAACTGGTGGCATATGATCCAGACAGTGAGACTATGACCCTTGTAGAAGCCAGGGAGTTGGTGGATAGAAGTGGAATGATCTTATTAAATTCCTATAATCCAACCACAAGGTCATTCCACAGGCACAATGGGAGTATTCTATGTACACTTGATAAGACTTCTTTCATATAAGCTTTTGGCTTGGAGGGGCAAATGGATGTGCCCATAGACATTGTAGATTTACAAGGAAAATTTGGAAGGAATAAGACTTATTATCTGAATAATGTGATGCTACCCCAAATCCCTTATAATGTCAAAAAGATAGGGAAAATTCCAAAGAAAGTAGAGGATCACCTGCAATTGAGTAGATTCAAAAACTACTTCAAGAATACAATGTATGGATTACACAAGGTTCTAGGAAGTGATGGGGCAGAGGATTGTGTATATGGCTTGTTGTTTTTGGTAGCATGTGATATACAAGACCCTTTCCACAACAAATAATATGATTATGTGGGATTCATCATGGACAACATGCACCATCAGATTGTGAATGCCAAGAAGGGAGAGATGAAGGACTTCGAATTCCACATTATTCATCGCTCGTGCACCTAATCCCATACAAGAATAGAGCCTTACAAGTTATTCTAGGAAATTATCAATATTTTGTTGATATCAAATAGAACTACTTGTAGGAAAGGGCTACAGAGGTAGGAAGAGCCTCAAATTGTTTACAGATTGCAGCATCCAGATTGGATGATAGACTCATCCAATCCCAAAAATTTATGGAGGATGATGATTTTATTAAATCATATGATTTTAATTTTTTTATTATATAAAATTAAGCAAAATGATCTCACATTGATCCTTATGCCAGGAGAGGATCCTAAGAAGAACAAGGAATTAGTGGAAAAACTATTGGCATATGATCCAGATAGTGAGACTATGACCCCTGCAGAAGCCACGAAGTTGGTGCACAGAAGTGGCATGATCTTAGTCCCAAGATGGGATATAGAAAGAGCTTTTATTCTTGACCAAATAAGAAGGCAAGACAAGGCAATTAGCTATGAAGCCAGTAGCAGTGAAGGCTTGAAGAGAGGGTTAGGTTTTTGCATAGATACAAAGACCCTAGCTATATGGAGTGTTGCCCCTGACACCAAGAAACCCAGAATGATGGATATAAAAGAGACTACTCAGGGAAACATGATTATCTTGACATTAGACAACACCACTGGCAAAGATATTTCTAGCCTGGTCAAACACTTTGCACTGATGAATGAGGCAAACGTGGATCAAATTAAGGATATGCTTGTAGCTACATATAATGAGTGTCTAGATGTTAGAAGGTTCTATGAGGAAGAGCTGAAAATGAGCTATGTGTAGAAATAAAGGATAGAATAATTGGAGGGAAAGTTCTAGATCCTAAAAGCAGAAGTTGCATCCCTGAAAGACCAACTCAAGATTGCAGTAGAGGCAAATCATGCACAAAGAAATGTGGAGGAGGTGAGACTCACTATGGAAACAAAAGCCCAAATAGAAGATATACCCATAGGGGTGACACTTCTAGTGCCCATGGTAAGTGTGGAAGAAGAGGTGTCTCAATCTGATAATGCACCAAAAAGGGGTGTAATATTGAATATGCTAAGTCACAGGATAAGCATCTTTAAGAGGATATCTCAAGATGGATATAATGCATTCACCAACTTGCAAGCTGTAGAGATTATGTGTAAGGAAGCTATTGGTTGGCTTGACCCTATTTTTCTCAATGGGGACCTTATATGCAATTTTTTGACAGATTGATACCTCTATTAGCTAAGAAGCCATAACTTCCTGATAAGGTCATTTCTATTAAATAGGGCATGGACAAAGTGAAATATTTGTTGCAATTCTTCACAAGAAAGTTGACAATTATTCAAAATAAGATAAAAGTGTTGACAAATGGCTTTTATTCCTTAATTCTTTTAATCCTCAATTCTAATGGTCAAATGAAAGATTGAAATGAGTGGTCTGGTTCTTTTGACCATATTACAAATTTTCTATAGGTGACATCCATTTTTGAAGGTGACACTGATGAGTTTGTTTTTAATGAACTCATTAATACTCTTTTCAAAATTGAAACTGAAATGAATAAATTCACAACACAAGGAAAAGCAATCACAGATGCTAGGTGGCAAAAGTCTATTGGTGAGTTGACAAAAACCAAAGCATGCAATTGGCCAACAAAAAGGAAAGTTATTATATGGGAGGCAATTGCAGAAATAAAAGATTTACCAATAGGGGGCAATTGAAGAAGAAGACAAAATTGAACATTTGATGCTCCAACTATCATATCCAACTATTTCTACTTTTTCTTTTATTGCTAACGATTCAAAGATATTTTGAAAATTTTGTTGTATTCCTTGTTGTAAAAGGAAACCTATCAGTCACATTTCCCCTTTGCTTGTTGCAACTCATGCTTATATAAATGAGTTTTTAAGGCATTGTGATGGGTCCAATAGCTTGTAAAAATTTTCTCTCTCAAGAAAAGTATAGTCGATCTAGTTGTTGTAGTTGTTTTGAGTTTACTTTCAATTGTACTCTCTAATAATATATATAGAAATGATAGAATCAACAAGATATTCTGGGCTTTTCATTGAATTTCTATTGGTTGTTGCATTAGTCTTCTAAAAGGATAATACAAAGGGGTATTTGCATCAGTTATGTGTCACCAATTTTTGTCTCCATTTTATGAGTTTTTTTACTTTGAAGTCATTTGAATAAGGTTTAATTGATTGAATGTAGTATGGATGGGTTGTATATTGGTTCTATTATTACTTTTAATTCAAGGAATTAAGTAAATGCTTCAGTAAATTAGTAAAGTTTATGAGTTTATGAAATGGATAATTCATAAGAATGGGAATGGATGATTACAATTGATAGATTCATTTAAAATTTATTTGAATTAGATCTCTTGCCAATAGTCAATCTTTTTCCCAATGGATAAGGCATTGGTCACACAAGTCAGAAGTAAGCGTAAATTTTGCAATTACAAATCAAATCAATTATATAATCAAAATCATTTTCATTCCATTTTGTTCAAAGTTATAAATGCTGGTCACCACTCATTTATAT